>OZ012703.1:93457867-94057867 GCA_963942595.1 Cylloceria caligata
TATTGTGACTCCTACTCTTCTGAGGTCTCTACAAGAATCTAGATTTGAGTAAAATATATTGTAACAATGTACATAAACTTGAGAGGATGCGATACACCTTTAGAAACTGTAAATCTAATTTATTAAAAGACGATTAATGTTTGAGAAATAAAAAAGAAATTTTGCTTCACTGCACGGTAGATAGACGAAGTGGAATCGAATTTATTCTTGTCTAAAATAATAATCGAACCTGAGGAAATTAAATCAAAGTTCCTGTTACGAATTACAGTGACCAAAGGTGTGTCGCATCATCTTGAAACATCGCGGAAGATTTACGAGTGCGCGAGAAAGAGATAGAACTAATCTTAACATGGATTATCTGTCGGATGAAAGACGAGAAACATAGGACGTTGCCCTGTTGAATTATTAGACGGAGGGCACTATTCTCGAGTTTTATTTCTACAGATCGACCATGGCAAAGAAATTCGGATTACAGTTTTAATTGTCGACGGGGAGTATAGCAGCAATTTAAGGTGACGCTCGATACCGACAATTCATCCCAAAACATTCAAACACATTTTTTAGAAATGTTAGAAGAATTCGTTGCGTCAATGTGACATTGGGTATGGAGGCGGAATGACTAACCATAAGAAATCCAACAATCATCCGAATATTTCGGTTTGAGAAAATATGTTAGACATTTAGCTCCGTCTCTGTCGAACTTGAGAATAGGCGGATCATAGATAACGTGACTTGAGCCACTTAAGGCAAGACAAAATCTTTATAAAACTTGTTTAAATCTTAATACTCGTTGAATCAGAAAGTACTGATTGAAAATTCCACCAAAAAATTCTTTTGACGTCAAGCGGAACGTGAACTGGCGGATAAACGCTATTTATAGTATAAATATTCAAGAATAATCTTGCGACTTTCTAAACGGTAGATTAAACGATTTAAAAACGGAAGAATTCGTTGCGCGAATGTGGCATCGAGTGAGCCCCACAAATTCAACATTTATCAGATTATTTAGGTCCGAGAAAATGTGTTAGAAATATTTAGCTCTGTCTCTGTCGCACTTAAGGCGAGAGAAAACCTTTAACAAAAGCTTTGAAAAGCTTTTTTTAAATCTTAATATTCAATTAACCGGAAACTACTCATCGAAGTTTACCATAAAATTCTATTGACGTCAAGCGGAACGTGAACTGGCGGATAAACGCTATTTATAATATAATTAACCAAGAATAATCTTGCATCTTTCTAAACGATAGATTCAACGATCTTAAAACAATGCCTAAACGATTGTAACAAAACACATTTGTACTAAAAAAAAATAAATCTTTCTCTCCTTAGCATTTAATTTTAGTTGCGTTGCAAGTTTTTCTGTACATATTCTTAGCAAATCGCTGAATTTTACTGAGGTATATGGCTGAAATACACGTGATATTACGACGTACATAGCGTGTTCACGTTTTTATATTGTATATCAAGCAGTCACTTTATTGTGTGTTCAGTGTCATTTGTCCAAGGCTCCGAGTTGCGACTCGAAGCCCATGGCCTGCGTAACTATTAAATTGAATGTTGATTATCCCAATCGACTTGGAGCGTGTATTATCTTCGCAATTCGTTGTTTCACAGGCAGTGGCTTTTCAACAGTAGCACGTTATTTATCGTTTAATTCGCCGTACTTCGATACAGCGAATAATAAGGCAATCGGAACCCAAATGTTTTATTTTTGACGACAAAAAAAATCGAATAGCCACATGCTCGAGACTCGTCGCTCGTAATTCTCGTAACAATCAACACCAAGCAGGCAGCTAAATAACAAACAGAGGTAGTGTTGCGTGTATTGTAAAAATTTGACAAACGTTGTGTTTTCTTTTGTTGTTTTTATCTTGAAATATTTGAATATTTATTGCTCGCGTGTCGTCGCTGAGTCATCGATATTTCTGTGAATGTTACGCAACGGTAAATAACAATCCTCGAGTCGTAAGCAAAACTTTTACGATAATAAATATCGTGCAGCTTTGTAAAAAGCTCTTTTCACCGTCGCTTCGTCAGTCAAGGAATGGACTTTTATTTAATGGAACAAAGAATACGGCTTTCGCGACGAGGCACGATGCAATTTCGACTTATTTATGCGGATTCGCTTGGAAATATTATGCTTCCTATATAAAAATCCAATTTCGTTTGGAGTATCCTAAGCTATTATCGTTGTGCGATGTCATTCGGTTTCGCTGTCGGAATAATATTCTATGGGATTGGGATCCCGAGGCTTTCGGGAATATTTTAGTCCTATGAGATTCGCCATTTCCTCGACGTTCGATAATACCTGAAATTTAAATGATAAATACTGTCAAGTAAGAACAAAAATAAATAAGTTACTGTTGGACAAGATAACGAATCCGTAGGAAACAAGTATTTCGTTACTCACGTAGTCCAGCTGCTCTTTGGTATGGGCAGCTGACAGGCAGAAACGAATTCGACCCGCCATGAGGGGAGTCGCTGGAAAACCAACACCGACTGTCGCTATATTTCGTGCCGTCAAAGTACGAACAACGGAACTGTAATAAAAAATAATTTCATTAAAGAGTTAATCGTGAACAATGAATAAAATATAAATCATGAGGAATATTTGTCAAATATAAATAATAAACGAACCCAATTTTCGAGAAGAGATAAACCAGCATAGGCACAACTGGTGAATCCTCGTGACCGTATATTATCACACCCATTTGATGTAGCCTACGCCTAAAATATCGCGTATTTCTCGCGAGCTGTTTGGTGCGCTTCTGTCCAGCGTCTGTGCCGTCTTCGCCCATTATTATTCTCATCGACGTGATGACCTGCTGGACTATTGGTGGCGACATTGCCGCTGCGTACGTGTGAGCATGGCTTTGCACTCTCAAGTGATTTATCAAAGCCTAAATAAATTGGAGACATTAATGAAACCGTTAAACCTCTATCGCATTTCTCTTTTTGTCTATTATTCTACATCCCTGGATTCAAGTGACTCAAGACATTTTCGTATGGCTTTAAGTTGACAAATCTTTCATTATTTTTCACGTATACATTCTCAACGAAATGTCAAACTCGATCTATATTGTAGATGTTAAGGACATTTAGCACGAATAATATTCCCAAAGACTGATCAATAGATTAATTTGTTTTAATTATTTAGCAAATACGGAGAAAGTTTTATTTGTTGTTTTATGATATTAATTTGTTGATTTTTCGGAATATGATTTTTTAAAGAAATGTTCTCATTTAAAAATATATGTTATTGAGAATTGTCAAAGGTTTTTATTTACGCAATTATTTGTTTTATAACCTTGAATACTTCTTATGCGTCATATGGAACTTTTCGCACGGATAACTTGATACCAGGGATGTAGCTGAGGGTCGTTACGAACTCTTATAGTCGAGGGTCTCATAGTTTTGTCGATATTATGCGTCAGTTATACTCAAGGGGTTAAGAAACATAATAATTTTGTTTGCCTTCCTAGATTTTTTTGCGAATATCAATGTAAAGTTACTTTTGAGCCAGCAATGTAACCACCAGCAGATCCAAAACTCTTTGTAAATGTTCCCATTAGTATGTCGACCTCCCGGGGATCGATTCCGTAATAATCGCAGACTCCTCTTCCGTGTTTTCCCATAGCGCCGGTACTATGGGCTTCGTCCAAATACAAATAAGCCTGAAACCAATAATTTATCGTTACAAAATCTTTATTTCTCATTTTGTTATATTTTTTACTCTTCATAATCTCCAATCACTAACCTTGTACTTTTTTTTCAAAGCTATTATTTGCGGTAGATGTACTACAGAGCCTTCCATCGAATAAATTCCTTCTACGACTATAAATATCTTTTTCCACGGTTCGCCGGTACCGTTTTGTCCGCGAGCGATGGCTTCTCTCAAACATTTTTCCAAATGCCTTACATCTACGAAAATTTAACGATTCGTTAGCTCAATTCGCGTCAATGAGTTATTATTTTTGTCGAAAAATAAACAAATCACGGAGAACTCACTGTTATGTTCGAATACTCTGGTCACTGTCCCGGAGAGTCTCAGTCCGAGGATGATAGAAGCGTGATTTTTCGCATCGCTGAGAACCAAACAACCTGGACTCAGCAGCGATGGGAGATTCAAAGCGTTCGTCGCGAATCCCATTCCAAATACTATCGCGTCTTCGACTCCTAAAAATCTAGCGGTCAACTTCTCTAGCTCATCGTGAATCGGCATCGTTCCTTGATAATAAAACTTCAACGTTAGATATGTAGGACTGGTTTAGATTAATTTATCATTAACCCTCAACTAAATCCCTGTTTTACGTTTATCATTATACATTCCTGAGTTCGAGTGACTCAAGGCATCTTTGATTGACTCTAACGTTTATAAATCTTAACGAATCTTTCATTTTTTCTTTCTAACGTAATGCCAGAATGTACAAAATCCAAATGTTAAAAAGAAAAAAAGCTCTTGATAATATCTACAAAATTTATATCAATAAAAGTGAAGAAATATTTTTGCAAATCTACGAAAACCAGTTTTCTTTAAACAATCATATGTTTATGATAAAACTACGTAAAGACAAAAATATAAAATTTATAAAGATACGTTCGAATGATTCGTTTCATAATTATTAGAACGTGTGAGGTTCAGAGTATTTTTAGCTTGAATACTGTTGTGCTTGGACATAAATCAACTGTCGTTACACGTTAGTCGATAGAGTAAAAGTATATCCTTCCCTTTCCCGTCCTTCTAACACTCTTCAATATCAACTGCACAAAAGTACCACTCGTCTTAACTTTTCGTTAGAGTCCCAGGAATATTAGTTGAGTGTTAAAAATCCGAAAATCAAAATGAGTTACTTACCGAGTTCCAAACGTGTACTACAACTGGCACAGCCTAAGCTCTTCAACGTATCGATACTTTGCTGAGCACATTGTCCAGTCGCCTCGGCGAATCCTAAATAATTGTACGAGCCTAAATTTATACATGGGGTTTCTGTCCCCGTGAACCTAAAGCGAAAGAAACAGTAAAAAAGATTGCGAAGTAAAGCGTTGCACATTGTTTCCTAATTTTCGTTTAATTTTTTTTATTTTTCGTCCACGATACAGAAAGTTTTTCTCTATGTGAAAGTATCTTTAAAATTTACTTTTTTATGGAAGAAGCTTTGTGTACTGATTACTAAACAAATTGAGATGCAATGCGCAAGATTTTGCTCTGTGATATTAAAAAAAAATTATATTTAAAAAAATCAACGTACAATTATTATGTATTTTATACAAAATTCAGTTCGAAATTTTTACAAGAGAACTCAATTGTGACATTAACTGTATCGATAAACGTTTTAATTAAAATTTGAAAAATCAACAAATTTAACAACGAACGTCGTTTAATCTTGGTTCTCATTTATTCAAAAAATTCAAAATCTTATAAAATCGCAACAATTGTTACAATTAGGTCGTAAATTATAGAAACTCGATTATTATATTTTTGTACCATATTTTAGTTATATAGATAAAGTCATTCTTAAGGGAAGGTGAAGCACTTATGTGTACGAAAACGATAAAACTAAATGATGCTTCATGACATAGTGTGTAAGTATTGAGGTTTTGTCTCGCCTTAAGTTAGAGGTTGTAATTTTACAAGGTTGCTACATACACACCTACACGCGCGCGCGCGCACACACACACACACACAGCGCCATTATCTTTAAATGTGATTTCCCGACGTTTTAATGTATCTTTAGGATCCTAACATTGAAATCGTAATATTATTTTCTTATAAAAACAAAGGTGACCCTATGAGAAAGAAAAATGATGAACTTTCCTTCTTTTTCAATACGGCTATAGAATTGGTATCGATCGATGATAATACCTACTCGAAAGTCCAGCAGTAGTCTCGCGTGACTCTGTCCTTTAGAGTAACCATTGCACCGGGCACCGAGCATATCGGCCGATTCCAACAGTCTCGTATCCTCCGATAGACGTATCGAAGGTAAAAAGTCTCAAAATTGTCGTAGAGATATGCGTAACCCTGAAGAGGAAGGATCGTTGAACATCTTGCTTACAATGAAAACTGTTGTTATGGTAAAAAAATACCTAGAGAGACGGTAAATGATACGATACCTTTCTGTTTTGTTCCCGTGCAACCTTTGGGGTGAATAACAACTTATTGATGAATCCTAGGAACATAAGTATGTAAAATCCGAAATGTGTAAGAGCTGCTGTGACGAGCGTCGGCTCTTCGAAGGATTCTTTGGACTCTGGATCGGAAGTATCATCTCTTCGCTTTACTTTCTTCGTCTGTATGTGATAAATATTCATTTAGTTCGCACATATATTACGACGATAAGCGTATACGTGTCAGTTGCTCATTGTTTTTTTAATTAATTATATAATTAAGAATTAATTTCGTTACAAGCTCGATTGTTAATCATTAATTAACTGACGATGAGAAAAAAAAAAAAACAATGTACAATGGATTAATTCTGTAGAAAATGTGTAAAATGACGGCCGCTTGATAAGACCTTCATTAAATAATAATTAATTTGTTAATTGGTTTGGTAATAAAATCGATTCCTATTCGTGAATTAATTCACGATTTAAATTAATGTTAATTTCTTTCATTATTTATCCACTGAACGATATTACGTGTAAAAAACTTGGCAACTTTAAGATGGAATTAGATTGATTATTCACGAGATAATTGATTACCAAACAAACTCGATTATTATTAATTAATTCATTTATAATGCAAAAATAAAATCTCTAATGGATTATTTCTGTAACAAATGTGTAAAATGATGACCGTTTGACAAGACCTTCATTAAATAATAATTAATTTGTTAATTGGTTTCGTAATAAAATTGATTCCTATTCGTTAATTAATTCACGATGTAAATTAATGTTAATTTCTTTAATTATTTATCCACTGAACGATATTACGTGTAAAAGACTAGGCAACTTTAACATGGAATTCGATTGATTATTGACGAGATAATTGATTACCAAACAAACTCGATTATTATTAATTAATTCATTAATAATGCGAAAATATAATCTCTAATGGATTATTTCTGTAACAAATGTGTAAAATGATGACCGTTTGACAAGACCTTCATTAAATAATAATTAATTTGTTAATTGGTTTCGTAATAAAATTGATACCTATTCGTTAATTAATTCACGATGTAAATTAATGTTAATTTCTTTAATTATTTATCCACTGACCGATATTACGTGTAAAAGACTTGGCAACTTTAACATGGAATTAGATTGATTATTGACGAGATAATTAATTGCCAGACAAACACGACTGTTACAAGTTAATTTATTTACGTCTTAAATAAATGATTTTTTTGCTAATTAATCATTTATCCAATGTAATAACATTACGTGTCGAATACTTGGCAATTTGTACGTAGACTTGGATTGATTATTGATCCTATTGCTTATAATTTTATTCATAAATTTTATTACCAGTTATTACTTAATTAACAATTGGTACAAAGTGTCTGTAATTTATTATTATCATAGTACTGTAGGCTGTTATCGTTGTACTTGTAATATTATTTTCAAACGCTGGGTCTGTCACAGATTTTCTAACAAGACGGAAACTTACGAAACGTAATTCGGATCTGTGCCCACGATCACCAGATACACGTTTTAAAACGCGTGGGCAACAAGTCCAATTGAAACTATCACGAGCAAGGCTCTTGACAATTATCGAGATAATTAACGAATCAATTGATGAAATTGATTAATCAGAATAGACAAATTTTTTATTCAAAGAAACATTGAAAGAACATTTTAATACGATCCATTGTCTATAAAAGAAAGACTGCGAATTGACTTCTGCCATTGCTATAATAGAGTAATTGTTAACGCATCAGGCTACAATTGCTCCTTGTATTCTCGTTTCGAACACGGGTTGTGTGTCATTTTTTTTATCAGTTTCTTTGAGTTAAAAATTTGTCAATTCCAATGATTTGATCAATTCAATTAATTGATTAATCAATTAGAATCGATATTCGTGAAGATTCGTTTTCGCTATTGTGTCAAATGGGCTTATCGCTCTCGATCTTTGACATCTCCCACATGAATAAAGTGTATCAAAGATATATTAAATATATATCTCAGACAAATACGATATATTTTAACGCAAAATTTTACATCTCGGATATACACCGCGGAAAACTATATCCGAGTTCTATTCACAATATATATTTAAAATGTATTTCTTATATACAAATCGACGAAAAGTTTTATATGTTGGATATATTTCTTTTCCATGGTGGTTGGTACCACCGTATCTCAGCGATGGGAACAGATGCAGTGTGTACGGTGTACAAGGGGGTTTACGCGTGATAGATACATGCGCCAATTACGCGTTACCACATTTCTATTTAATTCATGATATCTCCAATACTGAACGGTATTATGCTCCGCTGAAATAGTTAGGGTTTTTCAGATCTTGAATCTTGTTCAGACGGTAGAATGAAAAACGTGTCATTCGTTTATCTTTGCTACAGGAGATACGTGCTAAACGTGACAGCTTTAATTACAGCTATCTTTAATTGAAAATGGTAAATGTTGTTTAAATTACACAATCCCTTGAATAAAACATTTAATTGTATCATTCGTTTTACAGATTGTTTCAACTGGGCTTCTCGTTTTCGCTCTTTGACATCTCCTACAGAAATAAAATGTATCCAAGATATATTAAATATATATCTCAGGCCAATACGATATATTTTAACGTAAAATTCTATATCCCGGATATACACAGCGGAAAAAAATATCTGAGTTCTACTCAACATATCTTTAAAATGTATTTCAAACCGACGAAACGTTTTGTATGTTGGATATATTTATTTTCCATAGAGGTTGGTACCTCCGTATCTCAGCGATGGCAACAGATGCAGTGTGTGCGATGTACAATGGGATTTACGTTTGATAGAAACGTGCGCTAATTACGGGATACCACGCTTCTATTTAACTCAAGATATCTTTAATACTAAACGGTAAACCTACAAATTTTTTTTGCAGCATATTCTCTTAACGATCCGCTTAAATAGTTTTTTTTCAGATCTTGAATTTCGTTGAGACGGTAGAACGAAAAACGTGTCATTTGTTGTGTATCTTTGTTACGAGAGATGCGTGTCAATCGTGCCAACTTTAATTGCAATTATCTTTACGTAAAACCGGTAAATCTTGTTTAAATTGCACAGTTGCTTGAATAAAACACTTAATTATACATTCGTGAAGTTATAACAAATTCTTTAATAAATTATTTCATCACGAAACGATTCTATTCGAAGTGCTATCTTAACGTACGAATTTATCGATGATTGGTTCGTATTCAAGTTGCGCTTTGCAAATTCCAATCTTTTTAGAAGATCGGTGATAAAATTTTGAACCCCTTAAGTGTTACTGAACGCATAATACGACATAAATATTCATTCGATATCGATATATCGATGCTCAAAAGTATTGAAATAATTTTATTAATTATTACTCATCGTATTAATGCACGAAGCTATTGATACTCGACAAGATAATTAAATTAATTACAAATAATTCACATTCTCAACTCGATCGATAATCTTTAACTACCGACGAAAAATAATTTTTTCTTCTCTGTACGATTGTAATTCTCGTCGCAATGGGCAAAATCACAACACTGCGAAGAATCATACAGCAACGGGACATCCCTAAATCTGTTTTATCGTTACAACATCAAGCGCAGTGACCGCAATTAGCATCTGCTCCGCAGAGATATATATCAGCTTGGAATTGACCCGAATTGACCATCAAAATTTCTACTTGCGGTTTGCAGCAAGCGTATACGATCGAGGCGCCCCTGTGAATTATTCTCACGTGCATTCCTACATCGTTATCTCACTAATTAAATACAATGAGGCCGTTCACCGCAAATCTTTCTTACATCCCCAACCCCCTCATCGTTCAATCTATTAGGGAACGCGGTTATCACATAGCCCCCCCCCCCTCCCCCTCCCTATCCCGCCCCCATCAATGAACCAAATTACGACGAGACGCGCATTGCGGCACAAGCAGTGGCGGCACAGTCGTTTCGTTGTCCATTCTAACAATGGATTATTCTATGAATTTTTCTGTAATCACCGGTAGTAAGAAATCCACATAAAATCGTAAGTTTATCGAGTTTTTTTCTTCTTCTTCTTCTTCGTGCGTATGTTGAAAAAAATTAATGCATTACCAAATTACCGATTAATTCGCTCTTTTGCGGATATTGCCCAGAAGATGGCCTCGTACCGTTATTCGCATCTCGAAGCATCATCGGTCGTTCCATGAATTTGAAAAAAATTTTGAAGAAATGAAAAATCGATCCGCATTACGAATCGTCCTCCCGAGTGCACTTGCACTCGAGGACGATTTGCGAGTACAACAATAGTGGCGTGTACCGTTACGCTGTCTGCTATACCATTAAGCTAGTACAAACCCGGTGTCGGAGAGTGCCGGTTCACGAGCATAACCAACACTATTTTTACGATTGATAGCTCGTTCACTCGTGTACGCACCTACGTTACAACTACACAGAGAATAAAGTTTGCTGTACGTGCGATATCGATGTACGTATTATTGCGGTCAGATTTTGCGCTAGGTATTTACCAGTAACCCTACGATTATTATTATAACACCTAGGAATCTATATTACAGTAATAAAGTGACGTGGATTGTACTTTGGCAATGAATCCCTGTAATTACAGTGTAACCAACGAGAATCGGTACAACGTGTTAACAATATACGTTTACTAACCTGCAGGTGTCCGTTGCTTAGCACACTCGTACAACCGTTAATCTTCCCTTTTATCAAAGTTCCGTTGTGCGACGTGTGATTGGCTTTGAGGAAAGGCGTCTCCTCATTTTTTTTAGTGACATTCGCGCGGGCTCTCGCAGTAGCCATGAGAATTGTTTGAGAGCCGAATTATACGGGAGCTCAAACTCACAAGCGACAGCTGCAATACAAATCTCTCGGTTTTCTTCTCGTCAGTCAAACATCGACTTCGATACTCTCGACGAAATAGCACGAGGGAAATTCTATTTTTTTTTGGGTTTTTACTCTTCGATTCGTTTAACGAGTTCCGAGTCGTGTTCCACGAATGTCCCGTGGAACATGGATGAATTATTTAACTCCTTCTTTCAAACTTTGGTTCGTTATCGCGATGTTTTGACACTACTTGTCGCTTCCGCCTTTTTTTTTCTATTATATCAGTGACTTCGAATGAATAAATATCGCCGACTCGAAGAAGGAGCACCCGTTACTCTACACTGCTCGATGCTGACTGCTGTCCTCGCTCCAACAACCAATGCTGGACTAGGCTGAGTCGCGTGGCACAGGGCTGAAATCGTAGGTTTCAAGGCCCTGGGGTTCAGTCTTGCCGCATATTAATTTTTTTTTTTTTTTTTCAACATTTTTGAGCTGTAATTTATAGTAAATGTAGACGCTGGCTCTATTGATTATAGAGATATTGTGTTTTTTTTTCTTTTCATCGAAACTCGGTCGATTTATTCATTGAAGAATTTGTTCATTCAATTATTATTTTTGTTGCATTTTTTTTTTTCAGAGTTATTTAGGTTTCGTAAAAATTAAAGTTGTTGTTAGATACTTTGTAACATGCTTAGCTTGAAAAGTGTATTAATTCCTATTGCTAAATAATGACAAAAAGCGGAAGCTTTATATGGCTTCTGGGATCCATTCCAAATGTCTGTTTTAATTGGTTTTTATTAATAATCAATCACATTTTCTAATCAGAATACTTGAACAAACAGCTTAATTGTACTCAATTATATAATTTAATAACAAACAAAGCTTATCTGAGATAAGCTTTGGTCGGTTTGATCAATTTGAATAATTAATTATTTTTGTTGTTTTAATTCATTTTTTAAATGATAAATCAATTTTAGGATTTATTAATAGCGATAGCTGGTTTCAATACAAAGACGCGTGTTCATTTCTCTTGCGAACTTAATGTTGCATTGCGAAAAGAGTTTATTCGTAGGCATCCGGATTTAACTTCTGTTAACAAATGGTAAAGTTGGTTATGGCGAAATAAATATTTTGTTAGAGTAAACAAATCGTTTATTTGAACCTCTGAATTCGGACGAATAATTATTTATTAACAGTTAATAAATGTATATTTCAATGAATTGTTCCTTCATTAGGTTCTGATAGATTTCACGTTGACTCAACATAGCATTAGTATTAACAAAAAAATTCTTATTAATAGTCACTATTGTAATAATTTGAAGAGAATAATTCATAGATCGAGAGAACTTTACGTATAATTGTAAGTACCGTCAGATCGATTTCTTTGAACAGAGGTTGAACAGAACTATCGGAAGCACTTGTATCAATTAATATTTTTTATACTCACGTACAAAGGGTTGTCTCAACTCTGCATGCAGACCTCACGAAACAAGGAGATCGTTGAGGTTGTTCCGATAATTCTGATAAATTCTCACTTTTTATGCAACACTAGCCTCCACGCACACGCATTGCAAAGCTACGAGTGAATTTATCCGCTGAAGGACAAGGAATGGACGATAATTATCTCAAATATAGATTTGGTAAGTATTAAAAAATCTGTTAATTATCGATCGATCGGTATAGTTGAGACAATTATTCGGTCCTCGAACGGTGATTCGATAACTATCAACAAATTAGTATAAGCGTCAATGAAAAATTTGTTAATTATTAACAAATATCTATTCGCTTCGCCGAGACAACAGTTATGTCAAATGTATATTTCATAATTATTAACAAATCTAAAGTCGCTTCAACTGTATTTAACATCGTTGACGCAAATCGCTCTTTATTAGTGAGAAACATCGAATGAGTTACGAGAAAGAAATTGCTCAAACAAATCGTTCGTTTGACGAAAGTACATTGGATATAAGATTTTATTATGAGAACACTAATATTTTTTTACTGTTAATAAATTTTGTAATATTTAACAAATATTTTTGATAACGGGACAACTAAATAGATTTAGTTATAGCGAATAAAACTCTTTTCTCAATGTGTAAACTGTGCAGTTACTTTTTTATGCGCCCGATATTTCTAGCTAGATTTGTCGTCTTGGATTGTATGTAAAAATAATGGAAATGTGAAAAGTAAAGATACTGCGTTACTAGAATTAAAAGGGCGTATTTGCATTGTACAACACCTTGTGGCTTAAGTCACGCGATATAGTTCACGTGTGACTTTCAAAGCTTATTTCTTTAATTGTAGACAGTAGCGGTTGCGTTGTGTAATATTATTTTTACTTCGCATCATACATTTTATTAACTGCAATGATTTATCATTACGTCAAATTCTATAAATTTTACGTCGCGTAATAATGCAATTTACCTCGAAAAATAAACAAATTCTCAAATTGAAATCGCCAATATTGCAGAAATAATATATCGAATGATACGAAAAATGTTAAATTCGAACTTTCTTAAAGCTAGTTAATAACAAATTTATATTCATAGTGAATGGGCGATGTAGATGCGAATTTAACTTTTTCTTGGGATGCCAACTACTAACCGGTTTCCCGAAATTTGAAATGACATATTTCGGTTTCAAGGTGCTCGATCGTCTCAATCGATTAAAATATTTTCACGACCATGTAAGACGCATCTTCGGAATCTGTAGATCAATTTTATCAGAAGCTCGTTGATATTTGAGACAACAGCAAAGCTAGTTTCACTTTGTCTATCCACTTTGCAATGGAATTGAGTTTGTTTTTTAAATTTTTATTCAATATCAATCGTCTCCGAGTAGATTGAGTTACAATTTTTGTTACCGATTACATTTTCTGAAGGTGTATCGCATCATCTTAAGGTGTTTGCTCCTCTATCGACAACAAAAACTTTATTTCGAATTTCTCTGCCACGGTTTATTTATCGTCTAAAAGGCGTAAACAATGTCCTCTTTCCAACAATTCTGCAGAGCATCGTTCTTGTCGTTTATCCGTGGCAGTGAAATTTAGGATATAAATATTAATTAATAAAGTTGCATCAACCAGATACAACGATAAACCTACGATCTCCTCGTAGATGCGTTATCAATAATCTTGAGCCGACTCGATCTTATCATCCGGATTTTCTATAAAATTATAAAATCGCGATAGCGTAATTCTCAATAATATCGGTGACGAGATCACGCAAGAGAGATCAGAGGTATTTTTCTAGCTCGATCGGTTAAACAGATTCCAGCATTTCCATCACACCATCGAGTACGGAGTCTCTCTAGGCTCGGTAAAAACGTGCGCGCGCCGGCGACAGCGCCTTGCGCCCTCGCTTCTCGCGATGAAGTCGTCGTAGCTCGTAGCGCTCCTTCCCCTTTCGATGACTCGCGTTCTGCTTTCTACTTCACTGTGTTCTCTCGCTTCTGTATATCCCACTACTACTACGTCAGTATAGAGCTCGAAAGCTTCCTTCTTGGAGAGCGGGCAGTGCTGCTGCGGCTCGCGTGCACCACTATACTGACATTTGACAGCTGAGCAGTAAGCTCGATAGCCAAGTGTAAATCCACGCGGACTAAACCGGCGAGTACGAAGCCTCGAGGATATACATTTTTCGTACCAGTCCGCCGGCTTATATCCAACGACTCTCGGTGTATCAACCTATCACTCGTCTTGCTTCCTCCTCGCTCAAATAATCGAATTAACAATCTCAGTGACACTCTTCATCCGAGAATCCTCTGAATAATTAAAGCAAGCAAACAAATTTTGTGATCTTGTCCTCGAACCATAAGCCAACCGGACACGTGTGACCCTTCAGTGCGTCATTAAAATAACCGACGTAACGTCGCAACCCCTGTAAAATGGAATTTGATTCCCATCCCGAGCACGACGAGTCCGTTCAGCCTCAAGCAAAGCTTCCGGCTGTCCCAGACTCGCGCTCGATCAAACGAGAAAACGATTCTATGGACGACTTTGAGCACTTGGAACACGAGGGCTCGCCGCTCGAGGAGACGTCGCGGAGCAATACCAGCGGTTCCAACGTTCTGGATGTCACGTCCGTACAGTTGATTGATGTTCCTCGTACCCACGACATACAACTTATAGACGTCGCGAGCAAACTCGAACGTAATATCCTCGATACGAGCATACCGGCGGACGAAAGGATCCTTCAACCCGACCCCGCGACCCCGCCACCTTCCGCGGATTTCCAAAAGTTCGAACAGCAACCCCAACTCGTCGGCGAGGCCGGCGCTGCGCAGATGGTGCATCGCTTCGACGCACAGGACTGCGATAGTCACCAGCGTCAACGAGTGAGCGACGATCGTCAGGTTGATCCTAAGGCTGCGACAATGGCCTTTATGGACACCGAGAGAAACAACAGTGCTTATCATCATCCGCAACCGCAATATGTCGACAACGATGACGATATCGAACAGCAGCACCGGCAAATCGAGGATCACCCGAAGGAGCTCTTCGACGCTCCCGGGGAGGTCGCCGAGGACAACAAGGCTAACAGCCTCACCGCGCGGTTGGCTCCTGACAAGAGTCCTCTTCCCGACAACGACTTTACGCTTGGCTCCGGTGATTCTGATGGAAAAAAAATGACTGAACGATCGGATTCTCCTGTAGAAACGAGAAATATTACGAGCAACGATTTTCATGGAGGTTTTTTGAGCAATATCGAGTCTTCCGTTATTCCAGGACCGCAGAAGTCGCCGGAATTTGATTTTCTCGCTGACGACACGCCGGTTGAGGTGAAAAAATCGGCTATGACCGAAGGCAAAAATTTGATGGACGATGACACTTGGAATGTTGTGGAAAAACCAGAGCAACGGGCTGCTAATTTTGCGAAAAAAGAGGCCGAGGAAGCAGCGAAGATCAACAGAGATTTTAATTACGAGGCACCGACGAAGCCGCTTCCGCCGTTGCCCAAAGTCGAGATGGACGAGGAGGAAGAAGACAGAAATTTTTGTAAAAAAATTGATGGCCAAAGAGAACAACGCGGGAATGAAGAAAATTTTGAAATGTCCAACGATTTTATGGGATCCGGGGGAAACGAAACTACGAGCGTTCGCGGAACGATATATCGAGGACAACAACAGCAACAACAGAGCGGCGCTGAAACTGGAGATTCGGAATTTGAATCCGCACCTGAACAATCCCCAGCTAAATCATCGACGCGTAATTCTGGAAACAGCAGCAATCAACAGTCGGCTACTTATACTCGAAAAAATCATGCTGACGATATCGCACCGAAGGAGATATTCACCGACATGGGACTCGGTGAGTTATTGGATGATTCATCTACCGCTCGCGACTGTACGTCGCGTTAATATCGTTTCAAACGGTTGGCTATAAATATACATAACATGTATCATATACGAGGCAGTCTACCGTAGATTATTACAATTACCGGGGTGGAATGGCACGAGAAAAAAAAATCAAATATTCTCCGTCTGTATCTAGATTTTAGAATCGAAAAAAAAAACGTTACAAAATTGATTGGTCTTTGAGAAAACGAATGAAATTATACGAGGCGTCGAAGACTCAAAAAAATAGTCAATTATTTGAAATATTTGACAATACTTTATTCATTTTATTGTGGAAAATAGATTATCGAGTTCATAATCCAGCGTCCAGCGTCTTGTGGGTCAAGGCTATGTGGTATTTGTCCCTTGTGGTTTTAAAGAGAAACTCTTTAACTTCATTTTCGTTTCTCGTTTATCTTTTTATCTCCGTAGAGACAATAGACACAAGGATCTGATGTTTTTCGGGAATTATTTCGGGGACACACGGTATTTCCTTTGAGAATATTTTTTTACGTTATGGGCAAGTGCTACTTTTTAAATAGATACCCTTCAAGGTTTGAATAGTGAGCAGATATATTTTTTTTCACTGATCAATAACCTCTGGAAAGGCAACTTTAAATATTTTTTCGATTTTTAATAATTAATTTTTTTTATTATTCTATTAAAAATCCTGCCATTGCGCCCCGATCTCCCTTAATACAACATTCTAGTGTCCACTTAATACTGTACATATTCTCATAGATGTATATAACTGCAGGGTTAGCGGAGATATAGGATAATAGGTAACGTTGGCAAACTTGTTGCACGTCGACCACCAGCGGTAGCTATTTTAACACAGAGATGAGCTACGTCATAGATCGATCACGGTCTTTACACCCTTGAGGAAAAGACGTTCGTGGTAGAATCTCGGCACTGTTCACATGTATATATAAAATGCACGTATAGCGATAGCTGTTAGTGGTTCCACAGATGCTTCGCACGATTTCACTGATATCGCCGGATGTACGTGGCGTTGACCTCGGGGTAGCCGCTCGACTGTGCTTCCTTAAAATATCAATTAATATTCGTTCCTTCAAACTCCGAACAGTAGATTGGCTGACTTCGATAGCCTCCCTTATAGAATTTTCATCGAGTGTTCATGACTCACTAGAGAATTCTCGGTGATTCGTATCACCGCGTCGGTGTACCACTGCGTTCATTTCTAATTATAGATTATTAGATGGCAATTTGTATCATTCTAAAATATAGCACTTGACTATCTTTTGTTATACTTGAGAATATAATAAGACATTTTATTCTCCGGTATGTATCGAATATTATTTGGAATAATAATACATTTTTTAAAATAATAATTACTTTTCTAAATCAATGGTTGTATATTTTTAATTATACGATAAAATGTATTTAATTAATTTATTAAAAATTATTTAAAATATCATTGAATCAAAGGATTAAAAAATTATTAAGTATAATATTCTTTCAAAGAATTATAGATCATCTACTAATAGTATTTTTTTTTAATGCTTTGCAATTGTACGATGTTGTTGAGTATATTAACGTTGATATGAAATATAAGAGATCAACTGCAACTATTTGGTTGGTGCCTTCTAACGAGACTCACGAGTGTAACGGTATACGTCACACGCTAACAGATTTTTCATCTATAACTCTCTTCTCGTGCTTCACGACTTGCGACGACCGGCACGAATAGTTGCAGACACCATTTTCGGCCTAGTTAAAATCTCCAACGGATTAGTCGAGTCTCCTGAGCAATTTCAGGTTCAACCGAGCAGTAACTCGGACCTAGTTCAGCTATTATATTTACCGGTTCTATTTTTTATTGTGCACTCTCTTGATTCGAGTATTATTCGTGAATGCAATTTTAGTACAAAACAGAGCAATAAACCATCGGTAATTGTTGTGAGATTTCACGTCGTGAGATAGACGAGGTTTTTTTTTTAATGGGATCGCGAAAGTCTGAGGCGTGAGTCATCGGCTCGGTTCCCTTCTTGCCTCGTTCGCGCGTGATTTCTTCTTCGTTCGGCTCCACCTCCGAAGATAAAACTCGGCAACTGTGCCTCTCACTTGACTCGATCGTTCTCTTATTCTGCTCCGTTGAAGGAAAACTATAGAGATGTATCCAAGGTTTTTTTTTAAATACCGTTGTAAACTTCCTTTAATTCAAATGGTTTGTCGCTGTTTTTGAATTTGGAAATATTATTTATCTCTGAGAAATATTTTATTAATATTTTCCTGAGCTTATGTTGACTTTCGTGTTGTCATTAAAGGAAAATTATATGTTGGCACAGGATTACGATTGTTCTCTAAGATGGTTACAGCTTCGAATCAAACAAAGGACTCGGGTTTTGTAGAATTAATTTTGTTGAATTTCAACCGTTTTAAAAATATTTTTTTGGCAAAATCCTAACTATTGCTGAGAATAATTGTTTTAAAATAGCTGCAGCTATCTCTTTTTCATGTTTATAAGATCGGTTGGTGTTTAGATGAGTTACAACAAGAGCCGAATGAACGGTAAATAAAATCGTTTTTACATACTTTTATAAATAAATCGATAACGTTGATCAATTGACTGCGTTACAGGATGTATTCTTAGCGTAAATAACCAATAATAATGATTTATCGTCGATTCGATATACAGATTAATCCCAATTTCTTAAAAGGTCAATATTCCTTCGGGATATTTCAAGTTAAAATTCACGTAATTCGATTAATTTTAATATTCTAACAGCTCGTTTTGTTCGTCAAAAGATATTTCGCCAATCTGCAGTGTTGAATTTTATATTTAACTCCTCGATTTTACTCTATAGTCACTTTGTTTTTTTCGTTTCTTTTTTTTATTTTGAACAAAGTATTTACATTTTTAAACCTCGTTTGTTATCAAAAATCTATTATGACGAAACGACGGAGTGTCTTCCATCGAACAAAATGATAATTCGAAAATAAAAATTGGCCCAACTATGTGAATTATTTATAGAAAAATCTTATGAAAAAGTGTATAAATTGCCTTAAATCAGTGTCTAACAAATGATTCTGTATAAAACACCTTCTAGTTGTTAGAAAAACACACAAAGTATGTAGGAAAAAAAGAGGAACAACAGTATCATAACTTATTCGTCGGCATCGTAGCCAAGGTTGGCGAATATTTTTAACGATGATCCAAAAAAAAGTGAACGGGCTTCGTAAAATGACGTTTCAAAGACTTATTCTTTTCTTTCTTATTTTTGGTTGCCTGTTTCGGAAATTTAAGGTTTCCCTAAACTTGACTCGGTCAAAAAACGACCCAGATAATATGGAATACACCGTTCTTTGTTGTAAAAGAATGAATTATTTGATTAAGGAAACATTGAAATATTTATTTCGTGAGGTCGTGTCTCGTGTCGTGACCCCCCAACGTTGTCTCGAGTCCCACACCCTTCGCGGTTGGCTTCATTAATGGAAGTAGTTTTTACGGGATAGCGGTAAGGTACATGCGTGCGTACAGCGTATGATTCCATGTAAGGTATGACGATACGATATGGGGTCGGTGAGCACACGTAGGGTTGCGCGACCCATGCACACACGCGGTGTACGACACATATATAGAGGACGCGATGTACTAGTAGTACACGGTACCTAGGGGAGAGTCACCCTATACCCTATCCTGCGTCGTATTATATCGATCCGACCGAGACACGTACCGGCAGCTCCTCTGTACGCTTTGCGTCTTTCTCTTTTGCTCTTATCTCGAGCGTTCGGGCTCTCTTCGCCCACATTCGGGTTTGCAACATTATTTCCACGAGCACTACCACCAGTTATCGTGTTTACGGGGGAAAAACCCCGAATGACGTAGCGAGAGACGACTCTGGGCACATGGCGCATTCAATTCGCAGCTCGGGTTTCCGTTTCCTCTGTCTTGCACAGTTCTTTCTCTGTCTCGTGACTAAAAATAATACTTTTCAGCGAAACCCGTTGGCAATGGGATTCGCCGGTAGATCCATTCGGTGACTAACACTCCGAGTTGTCGCACTGCTAACAGAGACACAGCCGGAAGCGTGGGACGCAAGATTTACTCAAACTTTTGCGAGTTTTTCTTTATTTTAGAATGTCATTGTATTTTATGAGACTTTAATTCGCATAGGCTACTCGCTTCGTTCGTCAGATGGATTTCGTTTATATTTTTGTCAGGTAGTTCGAACTGTGAATGAATAAGAAATTTTTTAATCAATTCACATTTACATTACAGATATATACCGCACTTGAGTAGAGAAATTATATTTGTTTATATTTGAAAAAAAAGCTCATTTCTTATTTCTATTTAATTATCTAATTTTTATTAGCACGTTCAATCGTCAGATAACAATTTAACGAAGAAATTATAACAAATAAAGAGAAAATTATATTTAGTCTGTCGCTTCCCTCGAATGAGTCACTTATGATTCATGCATTGATATCGTTATCTTTAATCTTAATTGTCGTCGCTACATTAAATTCCATTTAAATTCTGAATTAAGATGAAAAAATCATTATGACAACCTTACTTAACACGGCACAAAGCTTGTACGCAAACAGGACGTTAACAGGCAACTTTAAATATTAAAAAAAGAAATAAATGCCTTATCAACAAAAATAATCAAATATGTAGTTGCATTCGATTAAAAGCTGGCTTCTTGATTATCTTAAGGATATGCTAACGCGCTTATATATATTTAGAACGAGACTATGTACACACACTGTCCTGACCTTCGATGGTACTAAACACTCTCGCTAATTCACAACGACTACACAATGAATCAAGTACGCACCGACTGGAACTATCTGGCACTGTACCAACTTTCAGACATAATCAGAGCATGAGTGAAGTACATATACGATGATCTTAATGGTTTGACATTGATATCTGTACTTACCTCAATGACACTGTTCTATCCCGAGGTCTGCGGCTTTCTGATTTCTCACAACTACTGCTGGAATCTGATAAAATATCATATCAGGTTAGCATTCTTCTGTATCTTTCGTGTCTTGCGCAAGAGTAAGTTTTTTCTCGAGTTTCTAGACGAGTTAAGGTCAAGCTCACGATCTACTTTATTGGCAGATAAGAGCGATTTATCGCTATTGGCGAGCTCCTTATCTATGTTTACATCACGCCGTTCGTCACACCAGCAGGCAATTTGTGACAGAGCCCGGCTTTCTACACGGAATTCCTTACAACAAAGAAGCTTCCTTGTTAATTATATTTTATTTTCCAGCGTATTTTGTGTTACGATAATTGAAAATAGTAGTCGAGAACTTTTTTTTTCCCTCAAGATATTTGTAAAAAAGAAATAAGCAAAAAATTGGTCACTAAAACGGCTATAATTTTTTTTTCTTTAAGGTTTTTACTATACGAATGAAACTGCATTCGTAATCATTTTATCTTCAAAATGGCGCTTCATTCATTAGGCTGCAATAATTTTTAAAATCTCTTTTTCAGATTTTTTACAATATTTGCATAATATCGTCTCGGTGAAATGGCTATAAACATTTTTTGTTTTTTTTTTTTTCGTTTTAGGTTACGTTTTATGGCCACTTTCATTCGTTATTGTTTTACCTTTGAAATGGCGCTTGATTCAATAAACAACAATGATTTGTGACACTATTTACAATATTGACAATAAAAAATATCGTCGCGCTATAAAATTGATTTTTTTTTTTCGTATTCGGTTACGTTTTATAGTCACTTTTATTCGTAATGGTTCTATCTTTAAAATGGCACTTGATTCAATAGGCTACAATCATCTTTCAATTTGTTTTACAGATTTTTTACGCAGAATCATTGATTTTTGACTATCTTCGCATACTTCTTACCATTTTTATTTTTCCTTGCTTTAAAATGCTCTCGCGACTACAAAAATAACTGGAATTCCATTCGAACTCAAAGAGAAAGATAGAAATTGATGAAACCGGGGGAAAATGATGGTGATTTGAAATTTTCAAAAAAATTCGTCATTTCCATATTTCTTGTAGTTCAAGATTAAAAGACGAATCCTCTCAAAGGTCGGGGCGACGGGAAAATGGAGGAGTCGTATTTTTATTGTGAGAATATCAAATAATATTCCATCACGACTAAAGCCATATAAGAACGAGAATGTTCTAATAGTTAATTCTCTAAACACAAACCTTTGAAAGTTTGAAAAACGTAAAGGGTCCCCACAACCGGTACGTTACCCTAGTTTTGTTTCAAATCGAACCCGGAGAATCGACCAAGTTCCGTCCTCTATTCGTTTCGGAGAAATTTGAAATAAAAATTTCCACTGTACCCCATTAAAGGCTCAGTGTGCTCACAAAGAATTATCAATAAGATGATGAAGAGTACAAAGTCTTATCAATAACATTTGGCACAGCAGCTCATTTCGTCCTAATCGACTTCACGATATTGCATTTCACGCCTCGTTAAGCGTTCTCAAATACCAAAAGAAAACAACCATCAACATGAGATCAACAAGAGAGAGAGATATCTCTCGCTTTTTTCATCTTCACTTTTTCCTCGTCACAGAAAATGAGTTCTCAACATTTCGAATGATTCCCACTGAGTCAGTGCTAAGAAGAGCCAATGAAAGAAGTCGATATTTTTGGATACGTATACCGAGTAATATTTCTTACTTGAACAGAACTATTTGGATGCCGCTATGCGGTAAAAGAAACCTCTCGCTTAGCACGAGATTCTGCAGTGGTAAAAGCAAGAAATGCTGCAGCTGCAGAAGCAACATGTATAGTCGTAGCATTTGGCTGGTGTCCAAGCAACCACTCTACGCCCCCGACATAGGAAAATAAATAATTTTCTAAGACACGCCTTATTCCTAATGAATAATTTGTGGAAAGTCATTAAGCGATTCTCATTTATGTGAAAAAGTGATAAAAATATTGAAGAGCAAGCGCGTGTAGCTCCTCTTCGGTGTCCAGCAGGTAGCGTCGTGTATTGATCGTGGGGTTTGTTCTCCCGGTATCCCACAACGTTTCTAGCCGCACCGTTTCATAGCTGTTGAGAACTGAGTGGAGTGTATCGCATGCGATTGTTACTTTCGCGCAATTGTCCTCAATCTTCCCCCGTAATGATCTCGTTTGGCGAGGATTCGGAGAGTATTGTAACGCGGGATATCAAAGAAGCTGTCTCCAACGAAATGTATTACCGTCCGATGAGAAGTTGCGCGTTATCGCGCACCGTCTTTTATTCTGAGTCCTACAATACCGGCTCACTGTCGGCAACTCGTTTTCCGTCGCGTAGTAAGAGAAACGCACGAGCTAACGTCGATCAAAAAGGTCGTACACACGAGCGGTTAATGCCCTGAATTCATTTTTTACGCGTTTCACTGGCATGACGCAAATATTCTAGTTTATATACGTGTGATGTTCTCCGAATCGGCTAAAGATGTCTCAATGGAACTGGGTACGCAGATTCTATGCATCGTAATCTCCATTTTTGTTCTAGATTGTATTTATCAAGTGAGATTTTGGAAAGATGCAATTGTTTTAAAAAATGTATGAGAAGCACGGTTGCATATATCGAAATGCCACAAAATGGCCGTCGTTCCTATTACAATCGTTCATCCGTACCTAACTTCGGAGCGCTTACGGTGGCGTGAGTAACCGAGCACGTGGACCATTCAGTCAATATTTGTATATATATATTTTATTCAACAGCATGTAAATTTTAATTAGTTTGTTGCACATCAGAAATATCGTCAACAACTAGAATTTAATATAAAAAAAACTCAACGCAATTTTCTAATCGCGTTTGTTGATTTAATTCTAAATACACGAGTGCAAAAATGATTGAGCAATTGAATGAAATAAAGTTATTAAAAATTATTTAATTATTTTAGTATAAAAATATAATAAACAGGCTTTAACATTAAAAAGTTTTCATATAAAAATGAATCTAAAATTGATTAAATAACTTCCCATGTCATTTTAGTTAACTTCATATTTAAATTACAATAATTCATTTACCGCTGTCATTACAGTCGGGAAATGTCATCTGAACATTGCAACCATTTTTTACATATAAGGATTCATGCTGGCGTCTGGACTTTGATTTATAAGAAATATTATATACGATATAGACATTTTCTAACGGAAAAGAAGATGTCTCCCGATTGTAATGACAACGGTAAATGAATGATTGTAATTTAAATATAAAGATGACTAAAATAACATTGGAAGTTATTTAATCCTTTTAAGATTTATTTTCACATGAAAACTTTTTAAAGTTAAAGTCCTGTTTATTATAGTTTTTTTACACTCGGGAGTTTATAAAATTTACAATTTTTTAGTCAAATAAATTCTATATTTTATATATTGCGTTTCAATTAAAAAATATAATACAAATCGGTTGTCTTATCGCCAAAAAGAGCAACGTCCATTTTCTTAAAAAAATAATAAAATTTATAATTTTGATAAAATTGTGTTTTATTATTATTATTTTTTTTTGAATGAAGGGCGGGGGGAATCTAACAACAAGTACGATGAAACTAACAAGAAAACAAACAAAAAATCACAAAGTCGTTGCAAAAAATTATTCCTGAAACAAAATTTATTTTTGCAATAAAGCGAAATAAATATCGTACGCAGTGTCAGTGGATGACAGAAAAGGGCTGTTTGGCGTGCAGGAGGGACGCGGAGGCGGTGACGAAGGGTCTCTCCCTCCCAGTTGAACAGACTTTGCGTGGGCGCCGCAAAGTCTGCAGCGTCATCCGCCACTGGGTTGCACGACATTCAGTCGCCTAACGCTACCTCTCGTTTTATTTATTAAAACGAAGCGCACTATGGCTCATTTTCCTCGTGTAGACGCTGTAATACTATGGCACTGCCCTTTTTTTTTTTAAGAGCGTGATGTTGCGTCAACCTTGAGATGAGAGTAGAAAGAGCTCATGACGCGGAACGTCTGTGATCGGTATTAAATGTCGAGCGTCGCACTCCGTAATATCAAACGACATTGACGACATATATTCGAATTTCTTTGATATTCTATCGCGTTACTGAGGTATTGTGTGACCGTGGTATCGTCTTACCATTTAAATTCTCTTGAGATTCCAGACCCGAGTGACTTATCTCTCTTCGTTACTCAATACTTTTCATTTGGAATTCAAATTACAGCTGATTTTTGCTTCCTTGTCGAGGAACCTATAATTTTATCAAACAAAATATATTTCGTGCTCTAACTCTGTGCTTTTTTCGATCCATAGGTTTAAAACTTTTAACACAAATGGACAAACATCGCACAATTTAAGTTATCGAATTTGGTGAGAATCGATCGAGTGGTTCAAATTTTATGGAAATTTGAGTTTTTAGAGTTTTTATTGAAATTACTATCAAAACGGTTAATGTCACAAATCTTTCTAATCTCTTAAAAAGTTGAAAACCATTTTTAAGTAGAACCTTGCACGTTGCTTCCTCATTGTTTTTTATATGTAACACACAAAGCTTACTTTATGAGGAAGACAACATTGATCAACGTACTTTCTCATAAAGTAGGCTGTGCACAGTGTACCGAGGTTCAAAACAAATATCAAGCGATGTGCAAGTTTATATTTTACAATCTCTTTAGCTTCCTCATAGAGGAAACTTTGTTTCTATCAAAATTTTGATTTAATATTTAAAAAATAGCGTACTCGTGCGCGTGTGTGTGTGTGTGTTCGTGTGTGTGTGTGTTCGTGCGTTAGTGAGTGGATGGGTGAATGAATGAGTGAATGTGATAAGCTTGGAAAATTGAAATGGCTATATCTGGAGAACGAATCGATCGATCTTCTTGAAACTGTACACACGCGTCAGGTCGTGACTCCCGTTGGTTTGCTCTAATGTTCGCCCATATCGGTAACGGATGCTTCATATTATGATAATTTCAATTTTTCGAAAAAAATCTATCATCTCTGTAATTTTTGTAAATTTAGAGCTATCGAGCTAAATCTTTTTACAAGAATGTGCTAGGATACGAGATTGTTAGATATAGAGTTTGGCAAGAATCGATCATGGCGTTTAGATTTTATCGAATTTTTTTTTAATTTTTCGAATAAAAATCTATTTTTTATCTAACTTTTGTAAATTTTTACCTATCGAATCAAAACTTGGCATACAAATTGATTAGGCGACAAGAATACTTTGTCGTGAATTTGGTAAGAATCGAGGGGCTTTCAACTTTATGAAATTTACAATTTCATTAAATTTTTTATTATGTTGAAAATTTAAATACCACTTTTTCTATAATGATGTCACAATTGAGATAACGCATTACCCGTAGAGGAAAACTTGTGGGTAGACGAGAATTATACGAAAAACATTTTTTTGCAAATTTCGAATATGCACGCATTTTAAAAAATATATTTTAAGCCAAAACGTACGTCCTAAGCAGGGATTGGGATGGACAACGTTAAAATAAAAATCTAAGCAAAATCAAGTTTCATCTAATAAAATAATAATATTTGAATTTAGCATAACGATGAGTAAATTTTCGAAATGAAAAATATTTGGAATATAAATAGTTATGAAAAATATATAAATAAAACGATTATTAGCGATTATACGAGTGTGAATGCATTTTTTGTTTTTAATGTAGAAACGTAATGTTAATTTTTTGTATTAAAAAATCTTGTTGTTGCTCGTTTAAATGAATTATTCACAGTAATTCGATCTGAAGAGTATTTTTGTTATATTTTCTTTCGAATATTGTCCTTTCGTGGCGTAGAGTACAAAAAAGCTTGGGCACAATCGTTGCTATTCGACGCTTTTACATAACGGTCCCGTTCTTCTCGGTGCAACATGATTTGCACTGTGCATACTGCATAGTCTCTAGACTATGTGTTCGTCCTCGTGAAAATCATAACATTACCACAATTCACTACCTTCCTTCTTTGTGTATCGGAGTGCGATCTTGGATATTCATTGCGTCATGCTTGCGACTCAATGTCTCGCCAGTCGCTTCTTACCATAATCGCGTTCATGAAAAATTGTAATCTTTTCCTGCAAAGACTTGCATTAAAAATATAATGCGATTACGTAAAAACTCAAGGTAAGACACGGTATTACGTGGATCAGTTGGATTAATTGTTTCAACGGTGAATAAAAGTAAATGAATAAATGACGTTCGAATAATTTGCTTAAAAAGTATTTGTAAAATTTGATGAATAAAAGAAAGAAATTGTCTCGCGACTACAACAAGTAACAATAAGTTGTTTGTTAATTTTTCTATAAGAAAAAATGAACTAAAATGACATTATTTTGATTATTTTAATATTAAGAAATTTAATTATTTAATATTAATTAATTATATTTCGTTATTTTTGTCACTCAAACGGATGTTAATGATATTAAAATCTCTACAAAATGACTTTGTACAGTGTAGAAATTTAGTCGCCCAAGCGTCTAGATAATTATAGCACACGACGGCAATGACACGAATAACGAACAGAGTGAATTCAGAATAAAATTGAGTGCACAGACAAGAGAACAAGATTATTATTCTAGTGATATTTAATTTTTTTCCTCACTGTCCTCATTAATGCCGCTAAAAAAGAACAGTTAATTACTGGCTAATTGCAATTAGTCGCAAAGCGTGTGCTCCTCGACCCTTGAATGTCGCCTTTGTACCAAATTCAACTCCTAGCGTTCTGATTTTCGTGTTTCGGTTTAACCTGGACGCTATCAGGATTGAAATTTGTTGCACACTCTCTACAGCGATAGATGATGCAGCAACAATCGCTAAGTACACCAATTGTTATCGTTCTTGCTGCTTGATCGTCAACAGTGGAGAAATTACTTTGCAAATAGACTCTATCAGTCATCGCTTGACGGTCGTACACGGTCATTCAAAACAATTTTCAGACACGTCAGCAAAAGGACTGTAAATAAATCCATGTTATGATATGCGCTGTGTCAGCAGTGTCCTTTGAGGTATTGTTATTATTATTTGCCACTGAATCACTTTTGGATACGATTGTCTTCAAAATCTATCCACAAATCTGGCAGTTTTTGAATGAAAAATCTGAATTTGTTGTGAAAAAAAACCTAAAAAATTAAGGCGTTTTTGGGGAATTTTTAATGAAAATTTTTGAGTTATTGAGATAATGTATCATGCTTACGAGTTAAACCGTATTGTTATTATTATTTGCCACTGAATCACTTTTGGATACGATTGTCTTCAAAATCTATCCACAAATCTGGCAGTTTTTGAACGAAAAATCTGAATTCGTTGTGAAAAAACCTAAAAAATTAAGACGTTTTTGGAGAATTTTTAATGAAAATTTTTGAATTATTGAGATAATGTATCATGCTTACGAGTTAAACCGACTACAAATGCAAGCAAATGTCCAATTTTCGCTTTTTAGAGGTTTTTTGATAATGTTTTTCTGAAAAAAATTTGGATTTTTTGTCTTTTAATGAAGAAACGAAAAGAGTTTCAATTTTCGATACAATCGAGTCGTTATATATTTAGTAAAGAAGATAATAAAATCCTACCGATCGAATCGCCTTAAAGCACGAGTCCCTTGCTTATAAAAACACAAATTGTCACCAGACAATTTGTATTACATATTTATGTAAACAGAGCGAATTATGTATATAATGTCATTGGTAAAAGTGCCCTTTTGTACTAAAATTCGAAAATTCGCAACGTTGTCCTCCAGAATGGTGAATACGGGGTTGGATGGTCGGATTTTGTTCGCACTTGCATCATTCAAGAATGGCTACTGCACCGGGGAAACGTTGACCATGCGCGTTACATCCTTGGCGGTTTCACCAAACCATCGGACTAGCCAAAGTCTAATATCAAATCCAAGAATGCGCGGAGTGATATATGTTCTGTTCATTCTCATGACAAATACAATAAAAAACGCTCGTCGATAGCGTTAAAAAAAAACGTATCGAATACTTCGGATAGCGTTAAAAACAAAAATTACTCAACAAATCCTAAAGCATCCTTTGATCTTTGTACAAACGATTTAAATAAAATTCTTCGCTAAATTGATATCGTAATATTCCTCAAAATACTTAAAACTGTTACTTTCGGTTAAACGAACGCAATGCCGGCATTCGATCGGCGTTTGGGGTTGGATTTGTCATGAAAACGAACGGACCTAGAAGCAAATCGGTACATTGCTGGAAAGAGTTATAGGAATCCACTTCTGGGTACGGGGGGGGGCTGCAAAGAGTACGGGGACGATAGCAATAGCACGGTACACAGCGGGGGGCGCTGCTGATAGCGATGGTAGACTCGGCGAACGATGAAAGAGTGGGGGTGTAGAAGGAGGGCGAGGAAAACCCTCTCTCTAGCTCGAGCAGACCGATCGATAAGAGCCTCAGTCCTCAGTTCGACGTGCACGAGTCACGATCTACGCTACACTCGCAAAGATCTAATTATACCGTTTGCTCGCTAGTTTCTATGCAATCCTATATTCCTATGGTTGCAATATCAACGAAGTAATCGCGTTTCAAGTATAGCTATACGGAGTTTTGATACGCGAACTCGCTACTCGGTGCTGTCTCACTTCTGCCCCTCTTAGTCTTCTATCGTACAGTTGCTTCCCCGTTTAGTCGCAACGCGCCGCGCGCGACAACGACGCACTTGTGCGCCGGCAACCTCGTGACGTTAACGTACGCGCAAGACCGATATTATCCCGTTTTTACCTATCAATTTCTCTCCCGAACGACAGTTTCCAACGAAACTAGAAAGCTAAACGCTTGGAGTACCAATTGTTGACTCAACACTCAAGCTCCCAGTGCACCTATCGTTGCCAGGAGTGAATTTAAGGTGGTACCGCTCGTGTATACTTTGACGAATCGATTCATTCCGAATTCTCGCGCGCGTTGTTACGCATTTTTATCCTGGAACAGTGTCAGTGCGCGAGTGTTTGATAGCCGGAGAGGCGTTAGATCGAGCCGTAGGATCTTAAGAGTGCGAAAAATAATAAAGTCATAAAACGTTGATCCAAAGATGGAAGCGGAAGGAACGCCAACGTTGTGCAGTTTGCCGAGGAAGGAGTCACAATCAAACGGTGGCGAAGCTGATTCTCCGATCTGCAAGAGAACCTCCGCCAATTCCACAGTCGCCACTCCTTGCGTCTGGAATATTCTTAACCCCCGTAAGGATTTATCTTTGTTGCTTTGGGCGATTTCTTCGTGGTGTAAAAATTGTCGGGAATACCCATCGGTGATTGGTTGCTTGTATATCGTCGTAGCTTAAGGTGTGCATTCGATCGATCCGCGTATTTCACACGCAATCGCTTCTTTCGTTGTTCGTTGGACTCGTGGGGCAACTCATCTTCCCTAAAACAGGATAGCTATGCAGAGAACACTGAGCGAAATGTTATTTTGTTGGCATAGATCGCGGAGGAAATGGATGGGGGAAATAAAGGGGTTGCAAAAGAAAAACGACTGGCCGCTGGGTAATGAGCCTAGTTGGCAACGAAAGAGCTCACTTGGTCAAGTGTGGCTCACTTAGAAATCTATCTTTGTACTCCAGGGCAAGATTTGGCTCTGGCATGTGCGTGCGCTTGTTCGAACGAGTGTTGACTGATCCATAGGTTTGGTTGGTAAAGTCTGCGCATAATAGCTCCTAGGTTTGGTTAAATATTGCGGGGATCAGAGAGGTCGATGCTACCCAGTTAGTGGACTCGTCGCGATGACCTCGATTTGTAGGATTAACCAAAACTATATCTTGATATCGGTGTTACAGCAATGTACGAAAATCTAACAATTTTACCAACGGACTTTAGTCATTTCGAGTCATTTCGTTATTTAAGAAATCAAATATTTATCGGTCATTTTATTATCCTTCGACCGTTGTGTTTTTACGTTTGGTTTATGTTGAATGTAATTATAGCAATCGTAGAGTACGTGTTTTTTTTTTTTTTTTTTAGGTCATTTGAACTAACAATTATACAACTGACAATACCTCTTTACGTTACGCTTACTTAAGATGATGTAACGATTCTTTGAAAACTTTAATCTTATTTATAAAAAGATCGAATTATATTTTCGACAAAAGAAAATTTGGTTTCACGTCGTCCACCAGTGAAGCTGACTTTGCTCAAATATTTATCGACTCTGAGAAAATTAAATAACATTTTATCGAAGGTTTGTTACATCGTCTTAAAGAAGAAAACAACGAGAAAAAAAAAACTATTCAAATTTTTTCTTTTTAAATTCTTCATTATATATTTATATAAAAAATGTATAACTTTTTAGAATCAATCTATTTGTAAAAAAAATTATTCTTTAGGAGTCATTCATTCATATCAGCAACTTTATTGGTCTCCGGAGAATCAGATTTGTTTCAAGCAAATTTCTGTATTCAGCGACAGAACAAGTTTAAAAAAAATAAATAAATAAAATATATTCCACGACGTACCAAAGCAGCGGTAAACAGAACAGATATTGCTAGAGGTACTCGATGAGCTTAGGGGATTCGTGACAGTCCGGTTACTATGTGACTATGGGTGTGACCGAAGGTCATGGACTCTGTCATCGGTCAAGCACTCCGGACGAAAGAGACGCGGAGGAACGGAAAAAATTCTCTTCGAAGATGTAACATTCAGTCCAGAGTGTGACTAGCGAGAGACGGTTGTACTATGTATTATGTACACCATACTATACCTATTACCTAGGCATACCAATAGCGGAAGCCAGCAGCACGTGTACTCTGACGTGTAGAGTTATAAAAAGGTTACGGATCAGGCTGGTTGTAAAGTTACAACTGTAAACCTGGTGTAGCAGCGGTAAACAGAAGACACATTGCTAAAGGTACTCGATCAGCTTAGGGATTCATGACAGTCCGGTTACTATGTGACTATGGATGTGACCGAAGCTCATGGACTCTGTCATCGCTCAAGCACTCCAGGCAAAAGGAAACGCGGAAGAACGGGAAAAATTCTCTTCGAAGATGTAACATTCAGTCCAGAGTGCGACTAGCGAGAGACGGTTGTACTATGTATTATGTACACTGTAACATTCAGTCCAGGTTTGTACTATGTATTATGTACACTGTAACATTCAGTCCAGAGTGCGACTAGCGAGAGACGGTTGTACTATGTATTATGTACACCATACTATACCTATTACCTAGGCATACCAATAGCGGAAGTCAGCAGAAGCAACAACAGCAGCACGTGAACTCTGACGTGTAGAGATAAAAAAAGTTATGGATCAGGCTGGTTGTAAAGTTACAACTGTAAACCTGGTGTAGCAGCGGTAAACAGAAGACACATTGCTAAAGGTACTCGATGAGCTTAGGGATTCTTGACAGTCCGGTTACTATGTGACTATGGGTGTGACGGAAGGTCATGGGTTCTGTCATCGCTCAAGCACTCCAGGCAAAAGGAAACGCGGAAGAACGGGAAAAATTCTCTTCGAAGATGTAACATTTAGTCCAGAGTGCGAACAGCGAGAAACGATTGTACTATGTATTATGTACACCATACTATACCTATTACCTAGGCATACCAATAGCGGAAACCAGCAGAAGCAACAACAGCAGCACGTGTACTTTGACGTGTAGAGATAAAAAAAGCTACGGATCAGGCTGGTAGAGTTAGAACTATAGACCTGGTGCAGCAACGATAGCAGGTTGTGTGTACGCTCATTGAGGCCGTGGTGGCTCTGCCTCCCAGTGTGGAGCTCTTTCATCAATTCATGCATCCGAACTGCTCGGGCCAATGGATGACGGTTGTGCTCTATACGCAATAACTTATTCAATCTCATTCAATTATCGCTCGACTTTGAAGGGTTAAAAAAGGATTTTATTATTACATTGATATTATAAAAATGACCAATCGCCGAATCTTACAGAACGTATGACTCAAATGTAATTTTTATTATCCCTCGAGTTAAAAGAGTAAAAAGAAAATATGTTTTATTATAATTTTTTGAATTAATACGGTGTCAAGTTTTACAAGAGCATTTTCATTACATTATAAATCGACTTGCAACAGTTTAAAAAAAAAAAATTGTATTACATTGTCAACTTGGAATTCATTAAATGCCATCGGAATATATTTTTCTGGTTGCGAAAAAGTTGTAAATTAAATTGCGCTTGCCGGCGTTGCAAGAGAGAAACAGCTAACGCGTTTTAATGTTTTAGGGTTTCCCCTTGTCCTGAAATCTTGATAAACAACATATTATTCAATCTCATTACATATTCTCTTGACTTATAAAAGAGCTAAATAAAACTCTTATCATGGAAGAAGGTATTACAACCTAACTTATAAAATGATGAGATAGCGAGTTATATAAATGAGGTTGCCGAGTCTAACGTGACAGAGACTTTGCACTGCTCTGTCTACAACCATATTGGACTTTGGCACTCTTGCTTTGATAAATCTTGCACGATTTTTCATTCAGTGTTATTTTTATCTAGAGAGAGAGAGAGAGAGAGGGAGAGAGAGAAAGAGAAAACTATGAATCTAGGTGGGATTACTGTCAGGTTTATACTAAAAATGAAATTCGTGTGCTCAATTAAAAAAGACGATAACGAAGAAAATCGATTTCTCGTGTTAGAATGAAGCTCCGAGAATAAGATAGAAGAGTGGAGGGTTACGAGAAACGCGTCATTGTGCGGTACTTGGCTCTATTCTCGCACACAAGAGAAACCCTAGCGGCCATCGAAGATTTTTTCGAGTAGAATGACTAGGCACGAACGTCACGTATCTCATTGTCTCGATGAGCAATCACTGAGCCTTGTAAAAAATGTTGAACGTGCAAATATTGTAATTAAAAAGTGAGATTTGTAATAATGTTTGACGAAAAATGAGAGGCTTGGACTTGATCGCAATGCGCCATGCTAAAGATGCGAGATGTACATGACACTGTAACTGATCGATGCGTTACTCTTGTATCTTGAATAATAGATTATTAGAGGTCGATAGAACAGAGGATTTATGTATAACGTGAATTTTAAAGTGTTTGATGATATGTTACGCGTTTCCGGGGACGTAATACTGTTAAATCATAGGGAGATGAAAGCCCTTCTAGTAGAATCGTAGATGTCTGCTTTACCGATTAAACATTTCTCTAGAAATTATTGTAATTTTAGTAATTGATTATGGAAGTTTTTGAAGTTTCGAATCGGTTTTAATCAGTTTTTATTGGGAATGATATCAAGGTGATGCGCTATATCGATCGACCGACTATCCGACTATTATACATCGCGGTGGAGCGAGAGAGAACGTCAAAAACGTGTAGCACATCGCGTTATGGCGAGACGATAATTTATAGAACACCATCGGTGTGTGAGAGAGATAGCTTCATAGGATCGTGGGAGGGAGAGCACAGCATGTGGTACTCCTGCAAGGGGAGACTCAAGTCACGTGTCACCTATGGTCCGATAATCCACAAGTGCGGGAGAGACAGCTAAACATTTCTCACAGATTAATCTCAGACTCAATTTTTCTAACGAATGTCGAGTACGTGGGGCTCGTTCCGTACAACATACTGACGTCCCATCACCTTAAAGCGAAGCGCAATACCGACGTCTCATCTCAAAACTTGAAATAAAAAATATTTTTCTCGAAGCCTCATTATTGTCGGGATATCGGAGAGTTACCGTGTTAACGTTATAACTACCGGACCAACTAAAATGACTGGTTTAACCATTTTATAGCAAATGGTTTTACAATGTTGAAACCAGTAATTTGCTAGAAAATGGTTTTACAATGATAAAACAAGTCATTTTTCACTGGTCCGGTAGTGTGTAGTGTTAATACGTCACGGAGATCAATTCCCACGTTTCGAACATTGTTCAAAAATTTTGGGTTTAAGAAAAATACATTAGAAACTGAGCTCCGTCTCTTACGCACTTGGAGGGTCCCGATGTCGGTGTTCAATCGATAATGAGCCTCCCCTTAAAGTGATATACCACCTCTCAGTCGGTAATACAAACTGTAATGCAAATTTCTTTGCCACGATTGATCTTTAGGATGGAAGAGGAGAATGGTAAAATGCTCCGGCTTGTACAGTTGATCGTTCTCGTCTTTTATCCGAAATTCTGTTATCCCTTTTGCACATATGACGATCTAAGAGACAGATCACAGATGTGCTGCTTCTCTTTCACTCCAATGTGAGCGCCATACTAGACTATCCCTTTTGCACTCGTAGGTGAAGTATGGAGGTTTCGCCTTGTTTGAAGACAATGTTACGATAAGTCTCAGAATGTGTATATCTCCTCAATCGTTTGAAACACTATCTAGTTCTAGCTCTATCACACCCACACTACGCGTTAATCCACATCACTTAAATATATGCGCTTGGTGACTCGTAGGACACAAAATGTTCAACGACATTTCAAATAATCGCTTTCAAAGGTTACGACATACATGTACCTTTACCGTGTACATGTATATCGTTAAACACCATTGATTGCATACGCTAATAAAAACTAACGCGAGAAAACACGTGCGAAAGTTCTTTTTTTATTTATCAAGTATAAATTTACTTAGGTATGATAGACACCAGCTAACTATATATTTATATACATATACGATATATCTACGTATATACGATGCGCCGTGACACTAGGAGCTCTCATGTCTCAACTATTAATAGTCGTTGATAGAAGAACAATAATCATCGATGCATCTGTCGACTCTTTCATGGTTCACAGAGCAATTACTTTGCCACCTTTGTCCTTCGATATACTTTAACGCTTTACGGTTAATATATATACGCGATCGTCGATTGATAGACATCCGTCGAGTGGACGAAGGACGGTTAAGTAACTATATCGAGAATAATGCGGAAATTGAATGACCAAATAGACAAGTGCAGTTGGCTGTCCTACTCGTTGATACCAGACTCGAGAAGACAGAACGAATTCACATTATTAACAGCTCGATACTAATTGCCCGAGCTAAGTTTAGATCGTCTCATTCGTGCTGCCGGCCAGCACTATTCTCGAATAACGCTCTTTGTACTCTGCAATGCAATCTTCAAATTCACCGTTGCTTGCATTTGTTGCTGCATCAACTTGACCTCTGGTGGAATTTTTTTTGAATATTAAATATCGTTCACAGGTGCTTCATTATTCAAATAAGAAAAAAAAAAAACAAACTAATTCATTTAACATACTAAGCAGGTTTCTTCATTAATCATTGTAATACATTTTCATGCACAGAGGGAACTATACCGGGTGATCGATTCTTAAATCGCTTACGAAGACATAGAAATATCTCGAAAAATAAGCATCGTACGAAAAAATGTCGTGCTCATAAACAATTCTCTCTTGAGGGGAGTGGGGGCGATCTAACTTAAGGGCTTTGAAATCTTAAATGGGAAATCCCATTTTTTATTGCAGATTCGAATAGATGGCCATCTTAAGTAAAAAAAAAAGTTTCAGACAAAATCTATGTATTTTTTAACATAAAATCTGAATCTGCAATAAAAAATGGGATTTCCCATTCTAGATTTTGAAGTCCCCCCTCCGCCACTCTTAAAATGGGCGGCCCGGATTGATCTAATTTGAGCGCGAGCAAATTGCTCCCTCAAAAATCTTAACTTTTCATCTGAAACATTTTTTCGTACGATGCTTATTTTTCGAGATATTTCGATGTCTTCACTTAAATCTTGCACACCCGGTATAAGGACAAACGTTTTTCTACAAAATATAACAAAGTTAATTGAAATATCAATCGCAAAAAAATATTTGCGATTTTCTCTGAAACTCAAATAAAAATTCATTAATTGTATTTTAGAATGAAAAATATTTTTAAATTATTGTGAAATTTACTTAATAACAATTGTTTCAAAATTATTGCAATATTTGTGGGCTACGTGTTATGTAGAAAAAGTAATTTTGCTAATTATAATACATTTTACATTTTTTTCTTATACGTTATAATTTTTCAATTAATTCTATACTTTGTGTATCAACGCTCTATTATTTTCTGATAGCTTATCTTATCTATTTTTTCTCTCTCTTTCTCTTTCTTTGCCAATTCACTATAGCATCAGCTTCTACATCATAATTTCTATTTCCAGCTAATTCTAATACAAATACTATTACTATTTCTATATAACTATCTGGTGACGGAATGTAGTAATAAAGTATATTTCGTTGTATTGTTTACAGATGCATGGTTTAACCCAGAAAGACTGAACCCGAAAGGTAAGAGTAAACAATTGTAAAGAAAACGAAGAAAAATTTATTTATAAATAATGTACAGCTTCATAATAGTGTGCACTGCTTGTAGTTGCTTGAAATATCATTAAGCTAATAGATACATCGTGGCTGTACGCTTTGTTAGATGAGGAATTGCAAAAACAATTAAGTTTAGATATGATGATCCCCTTATTGCGAGGGGATTTACTCGCAGCACTCGTGGGTTTCATTACAACTCGAGGGTGCTCCAAATTTCAATGCACAGTCTGTCGTGCTCCTTTCCTGCACTTTCCAGCTAATTGTTAGTCGACAAGACTTTCCAGCCGAGCTTATCACCCGGCTTATTCCTCACTTAACCACTCTTATCTATATTATATTCAACTACCGTTGTGTTTACCACGGGCTAAGAGTTCCCAGCGTTTTACATATGTTATCATATCTTGAATGGGGTTGTCGACTCTTTCTTAACATGCTTTCTGGTACAATGTATCATAGATACACTCGATTAAGCAGAGACGAAATCTGTACCACGTGATTCAATGTGTGAGAGCGAGAGAGCGCTAGGTACCCTGTGGTACATCGTGGGTTGAGTGTTTGGATTCGCTTTAAGGTTATGCGACTTACCACAGTTGGTATCAAAAACTGTATTCTTTTAAGGGTACAGAGGTTTTTTTTTTGGGTAAAAGTAAATTAGGTGTCTATGTTTATTCGTTACGCATATCAACTTAATTTGCTTTTGTCCAGAACCATCCTGTACTTTAGAAAAAATATGTAAACAGTTGTTGATACCGACTGGGCCCGGGATGAGTGAGAGGTGAATGGTGTGTGTCACATTGACTCGACGTGATGTAACACACCGCGGTCGGTATCCGAAACTGTAATGTTATTTTTCCCTGAAGTGTTTGATACCCGTGAAAAAGCAATATCAGCTGAAGCGACGTGATGAGGGCTTCACTTTATCTTAAGGTTACGTGACATACCGCGATGGGTATCTAAAATCGTTTACCTGGTTATTTCAAGGGTGCCGAAATTTTGTAGATAAAAGCAAATTTGGTATCTCTACGTCCATTTGTTATGCACATCAACCTAATTTGCTTTTGTCCAGGAATCTCCTGTACCTTGGAATAAATAGGTAAACAGTTTTTGATACCGATTTGGATTAGAATTAATGAGGGGGATGGTGTGTAATATTGACTTAAGGGGAAGCGAAACTACTCAGTGGGTAACTAAAACGATAAACGCATTTCGCTCTACTGGTGGGTGAGAGAGATATCTATATGAATTACTATCAGCGCCTCTCGCGGAATTCAGGTCAGGCGAAACTATACTAGTTCTATCTCTTTCGCACTTATGGATAATTCGCCTCCCCTTCGTACCGCTAAACCATCGGCCATGTCCCGCGGATTTATTTTTCCAGATTATCAACGATAGTTCCCGCGCACCGTTAAGATACTTTTTCGTTTCTAAATCGCAATCGGAATAAGTGTACCGTGTGTATTTTTGTGCTGACTTACGGGTGACAAACGGCGTTTTTTCGTTTTGTGCCCTAAATCATTTTTAAAGCTAATTTTTCCATTACAGGTATCTGCGGATAATTAATCTGTAACTTTTTTTATTTCAATTAACAATTTTACGCTTGTCATCCGGGGGAGGTTCACCGTTCTTGCAATCTATTGATCAAATTTCATTCAATTCTGTTCAGTGTAGAACGAGAAAGTGTATTCCGAAAATTAGATGCTGTCGAATGAGTGTTTCGCATCCCCTTAAGGTGATATGCTACCCCGCGGTCGGTAACCAAAAACTGTAAGACAAATTTCTACGTCACGATCGATCTTTTAAATAAAAGAGGAGAACAGTGAATTGCTTCTTACAATTCTACAATTCATTGTTGTTATTTTTTATCCGAATGATCATTCGTGGCAGAAAAATTCGCTATGGGAAAATTCTGCTATCTCTCTTCCGTGCATGGCGATCTGAGAGAGGACAACGGCGTGTAGCACATCACCTTAAGGCGAAACCGAAACCTCTGTACTTCACCTATAAATGCGAAAGAGATAGAACTAAAATGGCGGACACGGCGGAGTGAAAGAGAAGCAGCACATCTCCTTGGAAATGTTTCGCCTCGCCTTAAGGTAAAGTAACATACCCCGGTCGGTATCGGAAACGGTAACGTTATTTTTCCTTGAAATGTTCGACCGGCTTAGGCGACGCGATGAGTTTCTCTTTATCTTAAGGATAACCTTACCAAAAATATAAGGAGGGCGATAGCCTCCGTTGAACGAGAGCCCGTCTATCTTTGCATCCCGAGTCTCAACACCGTCGATCCTATACATTCAAGTTCTCCAAGCTAACATCCGGCACATACCAAATCACCAAATTCATAGTCCTTGACATCTCGATTGTAAAGTGTCAATATCGACAGCGGTATTGTGTGCAATCGATGTTTGGTGTACATCGGTAATGTATAATAATGTGTACAATCGAGAAATGGAAGGACTAGGAGTACGAAGAATCGGTTATACGCCGAGACAAGAAGTATAATAACCAGAAATGCGTCTAATCGAGATGTGTAGGAGAAAGATACTTTGAACAACCGCTTCGAAGAGGGATTAGGAGGGTAAAGGGCCGGCCATATGGAGGCAAGAAGTAGTATTGTGACTCGAAGATGTGTCGAATCGGAACGCGGAGAAAAGTGTGTTCAACCGATCTATGGAGAAAAGAACTGTGTAGATCGTTGGTAACGTTTAGAACCGAATGTAAAGGAACGAGGGAAGCTCCTTGTTGCACGCTTTAGTCAGTGTTAGAGATTCAAAAAACTAGTAGTTATCGATAGAACTAAAAATAAAATAAGAAACGAAAGTCTTTCGTTTATTCGAGACACCCTTAAGAACTATAAATCACGTAACTTTTGGCAGAAATACATTTTTTTTTTAAATTGCACCGTTGAAAAATAAATAATAATAATTGCAAGAAATTTAGCGAATCTTTGTTTTACAAACTGATGGAGTTTGAACAATGTCAAAGAGAAAATCGTTTTGATAAGGATATTCTTGGAAACCCGCTTAACAACAGTCAAATAAGCAGTCTTAATTCTCGAAAAAAAAAAAAACAAACAATTTTCAACATTTTTCGTGGCCAGTAATTAATTATCTGTAACATTTAATTATTAAAATATTATTGTGCGTACGAGATTATTTATTTTCGATCGTATAATTAAATTTTGAATAATTTAAATGCAACACCGCCCCCCTGGACCTTTCAATTTCGGAAAATGTCTAGTTGCCAAAACTTTTATCCGACTTAACTGATTTCAGTTTATATATCTTGTCACGAACTTTCCGTCCCGTTTTTTTTTTTTTTTTTTTTCAAATATTCAGTTTCGTAGTTTTCATACATCAAACCCAGGTTTACTTCTAGAGTGTAAAATGCCTGGAGGATAAAGAACCCTCGCTTAGGTAGAAATATCATTCGTCCCATAGCTCACGAGTTCCGGTGGTTCGAAGGGGACTGGTTAGTCCCTTTCACCATATTCTATCTACCTGCGTCATAGAAGGGGAAATCCCCTTAGTCCCAGAAATCCCTGGCAAGACCTTTACCTTCCATATCCTCAGTTTCTTTTGACAAGACATTCTACGTGGCCAAGGCACGTACAGAGATCCCCCAGTGTGCATTGCTGCAGCGTTTCCTCGAGACCGTTCGGTAGAGATATAGAAAGTGGACAAGACAGCGGCAGACGGGGGCGTCCGGTACGCGGTCAAGTCGCAGTCGCGTTGGGTCTAGTGGAAGCCGGGAAAACGACAAAACCGTTATATAGGGTGAAAATCCAAAGAAGCAGAGAAGGAGGAGGTAAAGCAGAGGAGTAGGAGAATCATTTCACGAGGTGAAACGGTAAAGATCGGTCGGTAGCTCGGATAAACTAAATATAACGCCGAGCCAGGTTAGTCGCTGGTGCGTTGCCAACGTCTCGGGATTTTACTTTTGAGTCTGCCGCAGTTACCTCTCGATCGAGTGGTCCCAAAGAACGCGGCCGTCAGGTTCGTCGTTTCTGCCATAAAATCACACAAAACTGACGTTGAATAGTGAAAAAAAAATAAATAAATAAATAAATAAATAAATGTATAAATCTTGTGACTCTATCGACGTTTATAAAATCGATAGTCGCTACTTTATTTCTCTGCTGCGAATCAAGTTTCGTTTTTTATTGTAAATTACGCTCGGCGTATTAGTGGAGTCCCTTAACCTTTCGATTTTACGTGAGGAAATACGATTATTTCGAGTACGAACGCTGCCTGAAAACACCGTGTAAAAATGGCTATCACCAAGGACGAATGTAAGTAGACAGTGTATAGTACTACCAGTGGATTAAGGTGGTGGTGAAGATGGTGGGGACAAGGAGCGGTGGGAGTGTCGCTGCAACTGGATCGAGCGAACGTGAAAGATATTCAATCAACCGAGCGCGTTTTAGGATGATGCGTAAACAAGAGCGTGGAGCTCTTATCGTACAGCTTTATTCATCTAAATTTATAATAGTTTTCCTAAAAATTACAAATCTTTCCCTCCGTTTATTTTTGGGGTAGCGAATGGATGGGTCAACGATTACGTAAAGATCTGACGCGGTCACTCGCTCCCGACAACGATTTTCTCGCTTGTGTCTCGAACACTCGATGAGCTTTGTTTCTTTTTGCTGGCTTTGAAAATGGTGGATTCTCGTTTAATTTATTTGTGGACATTTGAAAATAATAATTTCGAAGAAAGATCAAGTATTCGAGTCCTTTGCGTTTTTGGATAAAAATATCTTCGCTAATTAATTGATTTTTGTGAAAAAAAAATTAATTGCCGGTGACTCGACGAAATTTTTTTTCAAATATTAGTGAAAAAAGTAATTTATTAATTTGACAATCGAAAAGATAGAATCATAATATCTAATATTTTCAGGGTAATTATATATTTCAATTGTCATTTTATTTTAAACAATTTTAAGGTTATGTGTAACAGACTCAGTCGGTAACGAAAACTGTAATCTATCTAATCGAAAGTATCGAAGATTTAGGGGTAAATACGAATTGTTAGCACGTTTATCCATCAGTTACTCAGACGTTGATAACTTGAATTTTCCCCGAAAGCTTTAACATCGTTGAAAAAACTGGATTACAGTTTTTATTACCGACTGAGCACGGGATAACCAAGGAGAAAGTTGTGACGCATCGTCGTAGGGTAGAAAATTTTTTGAAAAAATGTTAAATAATTGCGAATCGTCGCTAATTATATATTTTTTTTTCGCTCAAGTTTTCTTCCGATAATGATTTTGATGAGAAATTTTATCATTTTTCGATGATTCTGTCTCGTGAGACGTTTCATTTCAACGATTGTCAATCAATTTCATTCAAATCTATCTTCCCACCACATCCTCTATTCCTGGGGAAAATAGACATCGGAGTTAGTCGCTAAAGTTAGAGTTGTTTGATCCAAGTCGGATATTTCTTCGAACGAATGATATAATATAGTCCAGGTCACTATAGATAGATTACGGGACACTGCACGTATATATGTAGATGCATGTGATAGTCTAAGCAGAACAAACCCAGAGTATAGGCGATCACGTGCATGCGATTATGGCGATGGGTGCTGGAAGAGGAAGCCGTTCGCGCTCTGGCTACTTCACCACTAATACCGAATCAATAACCACGAGCTTACATACCACATACACTTGATGTACGCTTAAAAAAATATCGCTGTAACCTTATTTATTATTGTGAAACAATTTAATTCGAAACTTATAATAATATTGATAATATTCATTAGAAATAAATAAATCTATAAAATCATTGTAATACATTTGAATCGTCAGCATGGAAATGAGCTCTGATATCCTTTTCGAGTAATTTCAACTTAACCGGTCACGTTAATGTCAATTAACATCGTTTATGCATCGAACAATATATTATGTTTACATCTTGATTTGTATCCACGCGTCGAGTCGTCGATGATTAAAAAATAAAATAAATAATTCGGTTACAATTGGTCGGGGGTAACATTGTACAAACGGTGAGCGTGTTTCCGCAGTTGTTCACGTGACTATCTCGTGGAAGTCCGTTGGGTACGCGTGGCGCCAACTTAAACTGCAACTTGGTTGCTGCTGCCTCTAGCGTCGAACCTCGAATTGCAATCTCTTTAACCGGCCACGTTGAATTAATTTCTCCTTTCCCCTTGAGCGCTATTCAAATTATCAACCGCACAAACCAATTTTTCGTTCCTTAATATATTTAATTTAATCTACTAAATAAATTTTATTAAATATCGCAATAATTTGTTTTTTAAAAAAAATCAATTCATTCGAATATTTATTTATTTATTAATTAATTAATTTATATAATTTAATGATTATTAGGGAACGAAGGAATTCCTTTTACGTTTCCCCTTAGCCTTCGTGCATGAAATTACTTTCTTCTTTCTTCTCCTCTCCCCGTAACTTCTCTTCACCTCTCTTCTCTTCTTATGGCGTCTGCATCGTCGAGTTCGCCATTGCCACTGGCCTCTTTGCTGTTTTCTTCTCGTGCCTTACGCCGGTCTTACAGGTTTTCCTCCCTCTTTCTCCTTCTCTTTGAAACCTACGGGACTGTCGTTCGCTTGTTGCTCTGCCAAAGTATCAGCAGCAGCAGCAGCAGCTTAAGCCCCCCGTCACCGCGCGCATGACAAATATACGTTCACCACACTCTCGGACGTGCCTTCGCTCTCCTGGCAGTTTAGTCGCGCGTTCAGCGTCGCTCCTGTTACTACGAAATCTTTTTTTTTCTTCGCGGTTTATCCCACGAATTTTGATAAAGCGTTTATAAATCTTTGATAATGGTGCGCAAACAGAACTACGGTAGGAGAACGGTCGAGGATGAGCTTCCCGAAAGGGGACCCGGTGAGTCGGTCACTGGATTTATTTTATTATCTCCAATGCTGTTCATTTATTTTTTTTTTTTTGCCATTTATACCCGCACGCCAGTGGCTTGAGAGGTTCAAGAGACTTGAACATATGGTTGCCCGAGTGGTTACCTTAGCGTCCACTCATCCACGTGGTGCAGTTGTAACACGATGCGTTGGATATTATCGTCTATGCTTTATTGAATTGCGTTATTTATCGATTTTGGGAATTTTTAAATCTTTCTTTGCAACTTCGATAAATAACTTTGAGTTAAATGTACCAGGTGGTGGTGGTGATGATCGACTTGTGTTACAAATTTTGAAAACACTGCTTCCCATACTTGAAATAATAATACATTTATACTCAGGTGGTTAAATTAATTTTAATAAATTTTCGAGCCGTTTTATTCCACAACTTAACATTAAATTAAATTAAAATAGTTATCGCGGGGTAAATTGTTCTTGAAAAAAAAAAAAAAAAAAAAAATTAATATTTTCCATACTGTCCGGAAAATAAATTATAATCGATTTATAATTAAATATTAAATAATTTTCAATACACTTTTCATTCATAAAAATCTTACTTAAAGTAATGATCGATTCATGTTTCACAATATAAATACAATAAAAAGACACATTTTAATACAATAAAATGTTATTTTGACACAATTTATATTTCACAGTTCTTAAAAATGTATTTTTACGTCACTTAACCACAGTTAAAAATGTCTGATCGCCAAAGTGGCTTATCAACTAAAGAAACCAATGTATATCAATGGATATTTCAATCAAAATTTAATCCACGTTCTGTCATCGTTGTGTCAATATTGAAAATTTTATTTACGATCCTTTTGAGTTTATCAATTATGCGAAATATAATGGAATTAGGGAAAAAAAAATCAAAGAAATCAATATGAATTTTCGTATCAATCGGGGTTGTAACGTGGCTTGTGGATAAAATGATATGTCAAGGCCAGTCGGCATCCTTGCCACGCCATTGCTACGTTGGATGAGATGCTCCACAAGTGCGCGACCGTGATCCGTGTATCCGGCTCGTTGTGGAGCCATCTATACCATTCGTTACCACCGAGGCTCTCCCACTCGTCGTATCTCGGTACTTTCTTTTATTTATTTCATTACTCGTAGCATCTTTCTCTTTTTCTTTATTGATTCTCGAACGTTTAGTAAAAATTACAACATCAATCGATAAATTTTCTAGCTTTTATTATCCATTCAGGAATTATTTAATGAACTGTCATTGAACTTGAACTGATATTGCAACACATAGAGCACGTTAAACTCATTGCTGGCATCGCGTGCTGCTATTTGATATCTTTAGGACGAGTTTTTATAGAGTTTGATATGTATATAGGTAATGCAATTACAGAGATTGCACAGTTCATTGACGCGATATCGATATCATCAAGCGCGGTTGTATAATCCACATGCATCGAAGAATCCTGCACGCTTCCGTTTATGAAAAGTTTCGAGCGAAAGCTCCACGGAATCCGAAAGACACGAAAGAGAGAACAAGAGTAAGACTCGCGGTTGAGGCCTGGTGTAACATTTTACCACTTGTTGATTTTTTTATTTAAAAGCTTTTAATTGGGGAAAAAATTTATTTTCTTTATTCGATAAAAGACAACGTAAATGTATTTTCTCAGTATTTATTATTAATTTGCAGATTCTACTAAGAAACAATTTCTGTAGAGTAAAAACAAGTTAATTTTTTTCTACTCTACAGAGAATTTTGTTTACTCTTTAGATTAATTTTTAAAAAAATGTTTTTTTTTCTTTTTACTACGTAAAAGTTTTACAAAAGGAAAATGGGGAAAAAAATTTACAGCACGCGTGGTTCAATTAAATAAATTAAATATATTGATAAAAAATATGACGAAATTTATAATTTAACTGATTCAATTTTTTCCAATTCGCGAAATGATTAATTTGTCTGTAGCTGGTTATAATCGAGAGGTCGCAATTCGCAGGAAGCGATAACAATAATAAGATTTCTATTATCATTGAACGAAGCAGCTTAAGCGTACATTTTGTACCCGCAGCTGAACATTGCGTATGTGTACTCACGTTTATGTATAAACTCACGCGGAATATAAATGTACGACACGTACCAGTCAAAGCTCGTAACAGCTTTAGCAAATTTGGGTGACTGTCGGAAGTCTTTAAAGGCATATCAAGGCCTTAAGGTCATCCCGTCTGTTGCTAAGCTTGGAGTAACGGGTTACACAATGATCCGTCTCATTAACGTGACATCAATCTTCAGATTATTCACCAATTTACAGTTGATTCATTCGTTATCCATTCATTGTTATTTAAATTATAAAATTTAAGAAAAATATTCATTTACAGGGGGCGGGGGGTCACCTGAGAGTCACAAAAATGGAATTCTGTTACAATAATATTTGTGAAATCTCATAATTTGATACAAAATAATACTTGGGAAGCACAAAAAATAATATTAAACATTTTCAGAAGTAAAGTAACAGTAATTCACTTCATCGATGCAAAGATTTTTTCCATTTTCAAACCTGTCGCAAGGTTTGTGTTGCATCGATGTATCAAATTGACTTTGCGAGTTGTCTTTTTTTTTTGTCAGAAGATTCTGTTTGATCCGAGCATAAGAATTTTCATTTAAAGCTCAAGCACAGAAGAGATTTTACTTTTGTAGTAAATTTTTCTCTGCGCAATCATTTTTTGACCAAATTTCTTGTTTAATTTGTGCGTAAAAGCTTAATATGAAAATTCCTCTATTCGGTTTGAACAGAGAAAGAATAAAATGTTGCACATTCGATTACATCGGTGTGAAGCCTTGTGACAATTTGAAACTGGAGAAAGAATATATTTGCACCGATGAAACAGACAAAGAAAATGAAATAAAAATAAGTGAATTACTCATGGAAAAGCTTAATATTTTTCATGTATATCGAGTGATACTTCTTATAAAGTTGCAAGAATTTATGCATACAATTGCAACACGATTTTATGTTCATGATCATCGGATGACTCAACTCCCTCAGAAATCTGTGAATTCTAACAGTAAGGGACTTGATAATGAGCTGAATGACAACCTCGATTAATTAAATCGATTGAGAATTGTACTTTGCGACGTCCCTCCAGTGTTCCTGTGCAAAACTTCAAGTTTTGTGCTTCCCAAAAGTTATCAATCGAGTATTTATCGGTGCTTTATCATCTCCAACATATTTTACACAGCCAGGTGTCTCTTATATCAGCGAATTAGACATTTTTTCATTAGATAAACTGTCGATACGAGCATGCTTAAGTGTATTCGATGTCTCTTCGTTTTTATTTTCCAAACAAACATTATAATATTTGTTAATCGTATATTAAAATGATTTCAGTGGCCGCGTTGATCTATTGGCGTCAACCGGAGAAAACTGGAATTGTCTTTGGTGCAGTTCTCGGAATACTTTTGTCGCTGGCCTATTTCAGTCTGATCAGCGTCTTCGCGTATCTCTCGCTTCTGGCACTCATGTTCACCGTGGGCTTCCGTGTTTACAAAACTGTGATGCAAGCAATTCAAAAAACATCAGATGGCCATCCGTTCAAGTATGTATTTACGATTTTATAATTAAAACTTCAACAAAGCTGGTCAATGATAAATCGATTGGATGATATTTATGGATACTTTGTAAAATTTTCAGAGACATTCTCGACGTAGATCTCGCGCTACCGTCGGAAAAGGTTCACGAAGTTGCTGATGTCGCAGTAGCGCACGCTAACGCTGCAGTAGCTGAATTACGTCGACTCTTCCTCGTCGAAGATTTTATCGATTCGCTCAAGTTCGGTGTCGTACTGTGGTGCTTCACCTATCTAGGCTCTTGGTTCAACGGCATGACCCTCATCATCATTGGTTAGTAAATATATTAACGATTATGTGACTTTATTGAGGGATGCGCGAGTATATTATCTTTAAAAATGATTATTCATTACGAGTTGAATATGATTTATTTGATATTTATTTCAAAAAATGACAAAATTCTATTTAATGGTTACAAAAAAAATTCACCGATACTCGGTTCGATTCGATCGAAACGCTAAATTTACGTCAACTATATTTCTTTTTCATGTATTTCAGGAGTGGTCGCACTTTTTACGCTTCCCAAGGTGTACGAGACGAACAAAGCGCAAATCGATCAGAATCTAGCTTTGGTTCACGGAAAGATTAACGAGATCACAGCTAAGTGAGTTTTTCTTGGAGGAATTTTACGTAATTGTGTGAATAATAATTGTCAATATTAATATGTGATTGTATTTATTACAGAGTCAAGGCAGCCATTCCTCTCGGCAAGAAGGCCGAGCCCGTGAAGGAGGAGTAAGGATGGAATTAACGCTCAGCGATAATTCAGAGTGCAAGAAAGGTGTCGAGAGTTTATCGAGGCAAACGGCGAGCGAATGAAAAAAGGGCGTATTGCAGTGCCGTGTGATCGGCTGCGAAGAAAAAGTCACAAGCAAAACGGAACTATTGCGGAAGGAAAGAAAGAGAAGAAATAATCGAAGAAAATCGCGGAAAATCCGCGCGTCTTCTCGACGAATTCAATAATCTCGTGAAACAACACGATTAGAAGGAGACGAGTAACGAGCGAGAACACACAGAAGAAGCTACGACCGATAAGAAGAAGAAGAAGATACTAGAGCGTACGTTCAGCATTATTCTGAATATAAATGAATAGCTCTCGTAACAAATAAAAGAAAAGTAATTTTAGCGATTAATTAATTGTTCGGTATTACGATACGATAACGAAGGTGTAATAATTACAAGTGCAATGGGGAGACTCGTCTACGGGGTAGCCTTTTGTCTCTCGTAAATAGCAAAAAAACGTTTACGCAAGTAAAAAAAAAAAGAAAACAACGAAAGGCTCCCTGACGTTACCACAAACCCCCGCCCGCCCTCTCACTTGTCCTCTCTCTCCTCCGCTACTTTCGTCGACTTGTCCTTCGAATAAAACAAAAAAAAACGAAAGAAACGCAAAAAAAACTTCAATATCCATAAGTATTAATGATATTAATCACTCAACTCGCCGCATTGTCACACGACGACCACTCGAGCATCAAGCATATGTATATCGTAAAATGATGAAGATCCACGTTTTTTTCTATGCAGTGGAGGTAAGCTTTCGTTATTGTTGTGAGTGTGCACGTAAACTGGCAAGACGATAGACACGTACAGAGTACGAAGAAGAAAAAGAAGAAGAAGAAGAGTATAGTTGCCGCGGCTCAGAGTTATAATACACTATGTGCTGTGTTGAGTAAGAGAACTTAGTTGAAAAAAAAAAAAAAAAATCTAATGCGCTTGACGATATTGTTTCTTTTTTATCTTTAGTTTTTAAGATAATGCATATGAAAAGTAAAAAAAAACAAACAAACAAACAAACGAACGTGCAGCGATAAATTTGCATAATTATTTTTCGTTTTTCTTCATTGACGCGATTAAAGAATTAAATGATTAAATACAAATAAAGCGAGAATATTTAAAAAAAAAAAGAAGAACAAAAACGAATATATTGTACCCGCGACATCATGTTGAGGATTGCGAATTATCATCTCTACTATATTATTGTAATTATACACTTAATATATTGTACGGACGTTTGAATTACAAAAAAAAAGAAAGAAAGGAGGAGAGCAAATGGTAAATGCTGAAGTAAACAAAAGTGGCGCTGAACACTTTAGAAAGGCTATTCGATGAAGATGCAACTTTATATTATATCACGATATCTATCTATAATTATTATCGTATCACGTGTTTTTATCGAGACGATGAGCGAAAAAAACAACAACAAAACGTGGAGAATGTGAATTGTAATACTACGCGTACCGCTTCTTGACGTTTTCATTATTGCATCTGCATCCGCACGATTAATTTATAAATAAAATGATATTAATAAGATTTTTTGAAGTTGGTAATTTAATTAATCCGATTATTGTTGTTTACCCGGAATTTACACGTGTTTTCCTTTTCACTGTAAGACACAACAATCTCCTTAGAGCTTAATAGATTTTAATACGTACTTTGCGATTTTGACGCTTGTCAATTACAAGGTGGGAAAAAAAGAGTGCGAAACCTCTGTATTAATGCCAAAAGAAAGTCGGGGTTTTCTTTTTTTACTTTGTACATAGATACGTAAGCGAATAATACAATACGAATTCGCGTTAGAATGAAGCTTTACCTTCAGTGCAAATTAGGTGCAATTTGTTGAGATGAAAAGTGTCTACAGTCTCTGAAAGTTTTTATCTGAGCACGTAGCGTACTCGGGAAACAGACTTGACTAAAAAAGAACATCATCTTACGGTGATATGGTACACTTAAAAATTCTTCAATTGACAACAGAAAGTATAATTCAATTTATTAAGCGTTGATTAATATTTTAAACAGAAGGAAATTTAGTTTGACTCCGTCTATCTACTTTGCAGCGAAACCGAATTTCTTTTATCTGAAACATCAATCGTCACTAAGTATATTTGGATTACAGTTTTTTAAAGTGCGTTACAACATCTTAAGACGATGTGTTACATATCGTCTTTCTTTATCGGATTGTCATGCGAGAGAGAAAGATAGAAGAAATTCTTCGCAAATTTATCAGCTACGATTAATATTTAGGATGAAGAATGAAAACAGTCAACTTAAGAATTGTAAGACGCACTCCACCGTTCTCCTCTTTCATTAGAATGATCAATCGTGACAGAGAAATTTGCATTACAGTTCTCGTTACCGATCGAGTAGTACCATATCACCTTAAGGTGATGTGAAAATATTTATAAATGAAACAGAGAGAGAACTGAGTTTGCGATCCGGAATTTCTTCGCTGCGATTGATCTGTCTGATAAAAGACGAGAACGTTGCTCTCGGCCTGAGAATTGTGCACACACAGAAATTCGGGTTTCAGTTTTTGTTACCGACCGAGTAATACTACAGGGTGTCCGCCGGGAAGGTATACTAAAGGGTGATTTTTTAAGAGCTTGAGAACTTTTTTTTAAAAAAAAACGCATAAAATTTGCAAAATCTCATCGGTTCTTTATTTGAAACGTTAGATTGGTCCATGACATTTACTTTTTGAAGATAATTTCATTTAAATGTTGACCGCGGCTGCGTCTTAGGTGGTCCATTCGGAAAGTCCGCTTTTTTATCGACAAATTTTGTTCAGCGATGAGGCTCATTTCTGGTTGAATGGCTACGTAAATAGGCAAAATTGCCGCATTTGGAGTGAAGAGCAACCAGAAGCCGTTCAAGAACTGCCCATGCATCCCGAAAAATGCACTGTTTGGTGTGGTTTGTACGCTGGTGGAATCATTGGACCGTATTTTTTCAAAGATGCTGTTGGACGCAACGTTACGGTGAATGGCGATCGCTATCGTTCGATGCTAACAAACTTTTTGTTGCCAAAAATGGAAGAACTGAACTTAGTTGACATGTGGTTTCAACAAGATGGCGCTACATGCCACACAGCTCGCGATTCTATGGCCATTTTGAGCGAAAACTTCGGAGAACAATTCATCTCAAGAAATGGCCCGGTAAGTTGGCCACCAAGATCATGCGATTTGACGCCTTTAGACTATTTTTTGTGGGGCTACGTCAAGTCTAAAGTCTACAGAAATAAGCCAGCAACTATTCCAGTTTTGGAAGACAACATTTCCGAAGAAATTCGGGCTATTCCGGCCGAAATGCTCGAAAAAGTTGCCCAAAATTGGACTTTCCGAATGGACCACCTAAGACGCAGCCGCGGTCAACATTTAAATGAAATTATCTTCAAAAAGTAAATGTCATGGACCAATCTAACGTTTCAAATAAAGAACCGATGAGATTTTGCAAATTTTATGCGTTTTTTTTTAAAAAAAAGTTCTCAAGCTCTTAAAAAATCACCCTTTACTTTGTTTTGCCGCCATTTTGGTAAACGTTAGTCTTGACAGTTCATATCTGGCAGTCGTGAAGTAGACACGTGGCAAATTCAGTTGACACAAGAGCTTCTTCCACAAGACCATTTACACCGCCGTACATATGCCAATAGGATGTTACAGCTCGCCCATGACAACCCCGATTTTCATGAAAAAATCATAATGAGTGACGAGGCACATTTTCATTTAAATGGATATGTGAATAAACAGAATAGTCGGTTCTGGGCAATGGAAAACCCTCAAATTATTCATCAGTCACCTTTACATCCATTAAAAGTGACAGTCTGGTGTGCAATTTGGTCAGGAGGAATCATTGGACCTTACTTCTTTGAAAATCAAAACGGCGTAACGGTAACTGTGAATGGGGAGCGATATCGTGATATGATTGAAAACTTTTTAACGCCACAACTGCATGCTTTGGGCTTGATTAACATGTGGTATCAACAAGACGGTGCCACATCGCATACAGCCAGGATTACAATGGAATTACTGCGAGACCTCTTTCCGCAACAAGTTATTTAAAAAAAATGGTGATGTTGATTGGCCTCCACGGTCGCCTGATTTGACTGCTCCGGACTTCTTTTTGTGGGGATATCTAAAAAGCAAGGCTTATGCAAACAAACCAGAAACGCTTGAGCAACTCAAACAAAATATTCGTGATGAAATTAATGAAATACCGCGTGAAATGTGTGAGAATGTAATGAAAAATGTGCTCAAAAGGGCTCGCATTTGTGAGGCTAACAGAGGCGGACATTTATCTGATATTGTATTCCATACATAATTGCCGACATTAAATAAAACATTTATCAATATAAGATCCATTCTCTTTCATTTAATCAAAAATTATAAACAAACAAAGTAGTGTCCCGGCGGACACCCTGTACATCACCTTAAGTCAATAGGCAACTCCTAGGCGATATCTATTTTTACAAGATGATCTTTGAATGTTCAAGAAATCAAAGTTCGAATGTTGCACGCCCGTTGCGTTTGTTTTTTCTCTAGCTGCTCTGCTTTATTCAGTTGTTTTATCATCTCCGAGAGTAGTTTACTTTATCCAACGAAATACTCGGTGCATCGGTAATGATGAAGGGTAAATAAAATTGCTGGATATGTTCAATTTTGAGAGCGACTACACCAGAGTAGGAAGCAAATTTTATTTAGTACGTGTCATTAACATTGGAAAATGTTAAACATTTTTTAAAAATCGTTCAACAGACATTTTTACTTGATTTTGGTATCGAAACGCTGACACAAGGCCAGAGACTGTCATGCTCTGATATTCAGCGTTAATGACAAACCAGTAACAAGATGGATTATAATTCGTCAGTATAACAATCAAATAGATTCGAATGTATAATTGACAATCTTGTAACCTTTTCATAAGAAAATTAAGCTATATCAATACTCATTTAAAAATAAGAAAAAATGATATCAGCAAAAACGTGATTCACTATCAGCACGAAAATATTTTCCTCTGTTATTGCAAAGGCGACTCGTATGACTCATGTATCATATATCTATCACGTGTACCTCTCGAGATTAAATGACAAATGATGAGATATAGGCTATTATCGCTAAGAGCATTAGATGTTCAGGAGGTCAAAGTTTATATAATTGCTTCATTTAATATTATTGAGTCATTTGCAAAGATTTAATCCTCCAAATGTTTACTGTTGTCCCCTTATTTATTTTTCAAGCATCATGCGTGTTATTACAAACAGCACAGAGTTTGATACGTTGATCTCTGCTTAAGGTGAGACGAAAACTACTCAGTCGGTAAGAAAAACTGTAATTCATGAATTTTATCAGGAGTACAAATTGAAAATGCGGGATTTTTTTCTATTTTTGAACGTTTATTCTGAAAAAATGGTAACAAATGAATTATTCAAAGTATTGTCCATCGCTAGCCACAACTTTTTCCCATCTTTCTGGCAATTTACGGATACCGTCGCGAAAAAATTCGGCCGGCTTGGCTGCTATCCAGTCATCGACCCATTTTTGGGCTTCTTCGTAAGAATGGAAGCGCTGGTCAGCTAGGCCATGTGTCATCGATCGGAAAAGGTGGTAATCGGAAGGAGCAATATCTGGGCTATACGGCGGGTGGGGTAAGACTTCCCATTTCAGCGTTTGTAGGTATGTTTTGACCGGCGCTGCAACATGTGGCCGAGCGTTGTCATGTTGCAAAATTACTTTGTCGTGTCTTTGCTCGTATTGTGGCCGTTTTTCTTTGAGTGCGCGGCTCAAACGCATCAATTGAGTTCGGTATAGTGCTCCTGTGATGGTTTCGTTCGATTTCAATAGCTCATAATACACCACACCCAGCTGGTCCCACCAAATACAGAGCATGAGCTTGGCGCCGTGAATATTTGGTTTGGCCGTCGATGATGATGCATGGCCGGGGTAACCATATGATTTTTTGCGTTTCGGGTTATCGTAATGGATCCACTTTTCATCACCAGTGACAATGCGATGCAAAAAACCCTTCCGTTTTTGCCGTTCGAGCAGCAGTTCGCATGCAAAAAAACGGCGCTCGACGTCTCTCGGCTTCAGCTCATACGGCACCCAATGTCCTTGCTTTTGGATCATTCCGAGGGCTTTTATACGATGGGAAATGGCTTGTTGTGTCACTCCCAATGAATCTGCGAGCTCTTGTTGAGTTTGACACGAGTCTTCATTGAGTATTGCCTCCAATTCAGCATTCTCAAACTTTTTCACTTGGCCCGGCCGCTCTTTGTCCTCAACGTCAAAATCACCACTTCTAAACCGCACAAACCATCTCTCGCACGTTGAAACCGATGGAACATGACTCGGATAAGCCTCGGAGACCAATCGATGTGCTTCAGCAGCACTTTTCTTCAAATTAAAGAAGTAAATTAAAACTTCCCGCAAATGCTGTTTTGTTGGCACGAAACTCGACATATTGAGAGCTCAAAAAAACTATGAATTTGACACTGCGACAAATTGACACATACTGAAAATTAAAGCTATAAGACGTAGCTTTGACATGAACATAGTCACAGTACTGCCTGATGCGTATAGCGTTAGTAACGCCATCTGTTATCAAACCCGCATTTTCAATTTGTACCCCTGATATGTACCGTAGAGATTTCGGAAAAAAAAAACGAGTTTTAGACAATAGTCGATTGTGATGTGCATTGTGTAAAAGTTTGCGTTTTTCCGAAATCTCAATAGTTTTCGAATGACATGGTCTGGAAAATTAGCAATTATCTCTCTGGTACGCATGTGTCACGTGGTATATGTTTTATCTCACCTTAAGCGGATGTTGGGGTAGATTTTTTTACCGACTTTGGTCGATAAAAATGGGTCATTTAGTACCCTGCTTTAAAAATCCCATTGAAACCGATTAAACGAAAAAGAAAAAAACCACATTGAAACCGATTAGTTTTCAATGATATTTCTGTCCATTTAATGAGATACAATCGCTTTCAATGAGATATTCTAAGCTGGGTAATCTACGGATATGCTTCACATTGTACAGGATTCTAATAAGAAAGTAAACGTTTCGACGTACGGTCGAATTTCGTTCGAAAACGTGCAAATAATAAAAATAATAATATATTACTGAGTATTCAAAAAATCAAGATGGCCGCTCTAAATGTCAACAGCATCTGTTTTGTATGATATAAATCTTTCTGGAACTCATATACGTTAAACCGAACCAGACGTCGATTCTTTGAGGTTCTCTGAACATTTCTACTCCTAAATATACTCCAGCATCCCCTTAAGGAGGTCGCTGGGTCGTTGCCATAAGCAACCGAGACTATATGAAAATGAAGTGTATACACTATATGTTAATTTCTTTTGTGTGATTGACTTTTTAACGATATTGAAATGTTTAGAAAAGCTCAAAGAATCAACGTCCGATCCGGTTTGCCGTATTTAAGTTCGAGAAAGGCTTATATCGTACAAAACTCATGTTGTTGACCTTTCGAGTGGCCATCTTGATTTTCTGAATAGTCAGTAATATACTATTATTATCATTTTTTGCACGTTTTTGGAAAGTTCGCAAAAAAAACTATTCCAGCATCCCCTTAATGCGAGGTGAAATGGATGACATCTTGGCTATTATCGCTAATAGCATTACATGTTTAGGAGATCAAAATTTTGTTATCGTTGCTTCATTTAATTATAGCGTGATTAAGTCATTTGCGCAAATTTAATTCTCCAAATATTTGCTGTTGTTCCCTTAATTATTTTTCAGGCATTACGCGTGATATTACAAGCAGTACAGAGTTCGATATGTTGATAAAAATATCTCTGCTTAAAGCGAGACGAAATAATTGATGAAATCTTAGCTATTATCGCCAAGAGCATTAGATGTTTAGGAGGTTAAAGTTTATATCATTGCTTCATTTAATTATATAATGTTTATTAAGCCATTTGCGCAAATTTAATCCTCAAAATATTTACACTTCTTCCCTTATTTATTTTTCAGGCATTACGCGTGATCATTACAAACAGTACAGAGTTCGATATGTCGATAAAGATAATATCTCTGCTTAAGGCGAAGCGAAATCTCAACACTTACACCCATTAGCTGTTTGTTTCTCACTCCACCGTCAAGTATCATTTACTTAATATCTCTCTCGTACCCATTTTGCGGCTAAACTTATGTTTTAAGGGTTTGAATTATTATTACATAGGAATGAATGAATGATAAGGATTAAAGGTACCTTAACCATTGAAGTTGAAGATCGTAAGATCGTAAATTTGGTATTTTTCTCCAAGGATTTCAACGATAATCATAAGCCACACGGTGATACCATACGAATCAAGGGGAGAATAAAACAACACTTGGTGTTGACACGGCTCGATCCGCTTGCTGATCAACGGCTGATCAAGTTGCGTTCATTTGAGAGTATGAGTCGGATGTGCGATCGTATATCGGATGCTTGTTGCTTGCATGGTGTTTTGTAGCGATAATCGTGGGATATCACAGTGCACGTTGCAAATTGCACATGTCTGCACGTTTTGTTTGATTCATCACGATTCTAGCACATCGTGAGATTCGATGAGATGACATCGCATGCTGAAATTGTACGAAGACGTTATATAATTGAACAAACCGTGCAGACATATACAATGTCATCACATATGAACGTAACTTGATAAATATAGAAAACTATAATCAAATTTTTATCTCAAATGTTATTTCATAAAATTGAAATTTGTTTATCAGTTGTTTATCTATAATTCATCGATCCCCGCGTCTTTGACAGCATATTTATCTGTGGATGATACACGCGCGGACTTATACGATCTTATTTACTTTAGTTAGATTTAGGTAGAATCGGATAAAAGGTTGATTTGTGAAAAAAACTATCAACTTCTAATAAACCGGGTATTACAAAAGTCATATGTAGCGAAGAGTCAAATGTTCAATTAACGGTTGGTTGTAATAAAAGTGAGTTCCAACCATCATACGGTAGAGCACATAGTTGGATCGATGGTTGGTTTTACTAGAATCAATCGAGTTATACAACCGTCACATACCAAAATGGTTATAAAATCGCGTGCTTTGAGGTTGGTTTTTTTTTTTCAGAAATCAACCATTTGGAATTGGTTTGGTAGAAAGTTGGGCAAGTCCACGAGGACTTTATTATCTTTTGATCTATATTATAAAACGATACCGATAGGATTGTCCTTATATAGATTATCGATACACGTTAATGTAAAAATTAATGTCGGAGGCATCACTTTTGTAGCTGGGGGGACTACGTGTCATCTGTCTCTCTCTCGGATCGCTATACGTGCGAGAGAGTTAGCAGTTTTCTTGTCGTGAATTTCAACGACACGATTGATTTCTCGGAGAAAAGACGAGAACGGAGAAACGTAGAATCGTGAGATGCAATTAAATGTTTACGTATTTTATATCTTACTGATAGAAGCGGTGGATACCATAACATTTGATGTTATCGAGCGAGGGGTCTAGCGAATTGTCTTATTGTAATTAACAAACAGTCGATTGCAATTGTTGTTTCACGGAGATAACATAACATAAAATATGTCCAATTGACATTTTTGTGATTCTGGATGTGTCCAAAGTATAGCGTTATCAAACCTATTAATCGATTGTTCGATTTAAAAAAAATTATTTCGAAATCCTAGAAATTGCAACTGAAAGTATCGAGATTTGTTCTAACACACGCGTGTTAGAATTAACACGGAAAGATCATTAAGGTTTATCAGGAACTAGTATCGTATCCGGCTTCGCCCAGGTTTATTTTTAGTATCGTATCATAGTAACCTTTTCTTTTTTTAAAAAGCGCAAGCCATACCTATTACGAAGAATAACTTTGTTTTTTTAAAAATTAAAATTAAACGTCAAAATTCAATAATACTCTTAGAAAATTCAAATGTCTGTAACTCTTTAAGGACTCAACTTGAAGAGCTGAAAATAGTTGCGTTGACCTAGAAATCAGGAGACCTTTCCAAAATGTCCAAGATCACCTTCCTAGCACGCTCCGTATAGGAGGAGTTTAAGGGACGAAAATCCACACTTTAAGAATTATAGTATAGATGTACAATTAGCTAATCAGTTGCTGAAGTGAAACTTGAACTTGGTGCTCCTAAGCGAATACACCTTGGTGACTGTCGGTTATGCCAATCTCTGATTTTGAGCTATATATGATAACAGAGAACGCAAATGCAGATTTTATAATGGTATAATCATCTATTACATAGGATATATATCTAAGATGATGTACAACGCAAATGTAGATTTTATAATGGTATCATCATCTATTACATAGGATCTAACATGATGTACATTATGTACATGATGTTCATGCAAGATGTACATCATACAAGATGATGTAATCAAAATCAAGTTTCACTTTAGCAATTGAATGGCACATTACAAATTCACGATAAACCCTAATTGTCTTCCTCTGTTAATTCTAAACCTAAAAAGTCCTGACAGTCACGACGACTTTGTTTCAATTCGACTTGTAATCGTATCAAACCGTTAATGCTGAGTGCAATCGACGCGTGTAATTCAATAAAAATTCGCTCGAATCATATATACATATCATCGAAATATCTATACAGAATGGACAATGATGAGCACACGTGCGACAAATCTCTGACTGAAGGAGAAGAACAAGACAACGGGGATAAATGCAGAAGATAAAGAATACAGAGTTCGATAATTTGTTGACAAATATATTCTGCTGGTAAAGGATTTTAATTATTATATTACAAAGGAAATATTGAAATTAGAAAAATAATTAAGGCTTCGTCTATGACCTTGAACGTTCTAGAAAAAACAAATCGAAATGTTATTTGATAAAATTGAAACTTGTTTATCAGTTTTTAATCTGTTATTCAGCAATCCGTGTCTCTGTAAACACATTTTAGACCTCAAATCGTAATCATTAATTCTAGTTTCGTCTAGACGCTCTTCATATGTTATATTTAATAACACCAAGAAGGCAACATGTGTTCGCTTTCGGGGCTAGAAGATAAGCTTTCTTACGGCTGATACAACATCGTCAACAAGCATTACGGCGATGTTCTAATACCAACTGAGCCGTTATGCATACGAGTGAGTGAGTGAGCTCACGGTCTCGATAGCAATGATCGCATTGGTGATCTCGATAGAGCGAGAGAGACCAACGGAAATTCGTAGCCGCATCGCGTTAATACAATTTGCAATACATTGTTCAGCGTTTCTCTCTCTCACTCCGTTGTGAGTATCGTTAGTTCTATCTCTTTCGCATTCATACATTTTCACATACATGTTTAAATCATCGTTCCGTACTTGCAATTCGAGACTCAAGGAGTTGCTTCCAATTTCACACTTCCTCGCAACACAACGAATTCCGAACCGAATGTCCTACGAACTTGTACGAAATTCTCTTGAATTCACATATTTAATTAAATATCTACATAACAGAGAACACGTGCGAAAAATGTGACTGAGGAAGAAGAAGAAGAAGAAAACGAATAAAAGAATGGCAATAGAGCAGCTAGGGGATTGGTCATCGCTCCTCAACGAGACCGATGAAGAAGAACAACAGAGGTTATGCGCATGCGCGACCTTTCCACAAGGTGACCGTCCGCCGCTGGTCGGGTCTGTAGCGGCCGTCGCACCGCACACTCCCGCTAGTCGCACTTTCGTACTCGGAGAGTCGTCCACGTTTAACATAACCGTAACGCGAGGCGCGGTTCGAAATATAAAGCGACAGAGAAATATAGAAAATAAAAGTAAACTACAAGTGCGATAAAAATGTCAACGAGCGATGCTGATAGCGAGAAAAGAAAGCAGATCTCGGTACGTGGTATCGTTGACGTTGAAAATGTATCGAATTTCAAAAAAACTTTTAACCGACATCTTCATTATACCCTCGTGAAAGATCGTAACGTTGCTACGAGCAGAGATTATTATTTTGCTCTCGCGCACAGCGTTAAGGACAATCTTGTCTCAAGATGGATTCGCACGCAGCAGTATTACTACGAAAAAGATCCCAAGGTGAGTTATTTATGCGTTGAATTAAAAAAAAAAAAAGATTTAAACTAAAAACAGTCTCGTGATCTATTGTTGTCGCGTTTGCCCTTCGAGTTGACGATTGTCATCTCTCGAAGTATTCGCTACTGTCGTAAGGGCGGATGACCTTGTCCCCGATTATTCAAAGGCATCGAATCGCGATATGTAACTTTTGGACTAGAGATAAAATTACTTTGGTTTGATCTAATTTATTCGATGCTCTTGGATGTCACGACGGTTGACGGGCAACTACGCTGGGTTACATTACTCTTGGCAACGCTGGATTTTTCCATGTGCTTTGCCGGTTAACCGGTAGCAATCGATTCTTCCCTTTCCCTCACAGCCTCTCCATTGTGTCGAACTTACTTTTTGCCGGTTCAACTTTGATCCTAATATTTATGTCACTGTAACCGCACGTCAGAGATATTGATTTATTGGGAGATTGATTGAAAAAATATATATATTATTTCAGCATTATTAATAAATCGTGAAATCGTTTTATTGGAATTATTAATCAAAAAGTGATTGCTCGATTCTACGATTGGCAATACGAAATCGTTGAGAGTTCAATTGAATATCGAAAAATAATAATTAATGAATAATTATTAATTTAAAAGTCAAATGAATTAAATTTTGTTACGCTTTTTATTATTTTATTATCGTAAGAACTATTGAAAACTTTGTATGAAGTATTGGATTTCTTGTTCGAGATCTTCGACACTTTATTGAGGTTAACGATTACACGGTTGCTCCATTTAAGGTTAGGTTCGATGCCGACCGTTCACCTCAAAATTTGTAACATATTTGTCTCGAAACCAGGTTTTTATAAGAACGTTAGAAGAGTGGGGTTAGCGACGTGAATGTAGCGCAGAGTCATATGTCCATTTGCTTCAAAAATACGAAATTTTTCAGAAAATCTCAGTCTGAGAAGAATGTGTTAGAAATGTTGAGCTCTGTCTCTCGCACTTCCGGATTCTTGGGTCGCAGATCAGGTGACGCGAGCCTCTTAAGGTGACGCGAAACATGTATCGCGTGACATACGAGTGCGAGGGAGATAGCTGCTAATTTTTCACACCATGTCATTCGAGACTTTTGATATTTCGGAAAAGAGGACATTTTTACGCAATGCGCAGCACAACAGGATGTCGTCTAGAACTTGTTTTTCTTAGAAATATCTACGATATATAAAATCCATGATTTACAGTTTTTGTTACCGACTGAGTAGATTTGGCTTTGCTTTAAGATGAAGCAAAACATGTACCACGTGACACGAGTGCGAGAGACATAGTTACTAATTTTGCAGACCATGCCATTCAAAGACGATTGATATTTTGGGAAAAAGCCAAGTTTTACACAATGCACCTGACGTTCCAGATAAAGCTCAATTTTTCCCCGAAATCTCTAAAGTGCACAAGTAATATAGGTTTTGACGCGCCTCAACACGATTCGTTACATGTCGCCTTTCGTTCTCAGATTGCCATCCGTGCGAGAAAGATAACAAAATTTGCCCATCGTTAATTTCTGCTTCACGATTAAACTTTAGGAGGAAAAATGATAACGATGAACCGTAGAATTGTAAGACGCAGTTCACCATACTTCTCTTTCGTTCGAACGATCAATCGTCGCGGAGTAATTTGTATTACCGTTTTTATTACCGACCGTGGTGTTACTCTACATTAAGGGGAGGCGAAACACTTACGACACCGCATCTAATTTTCGTAACACACTTTCTCATTGTACACTGAACAGAATTTAATGAAATTCGATCGCGTAAAATTGTTAAATGTGAAAAAAAAACTGCAGATTAATTATCCCGAGATACCTGTAATGGAAAAATTATTTAAAAAAATGATTTAGTGCACAAAACAAAAAAACGCGGCTTGTCACCCGTAAGTCAGCACAAAAATACACACGGTACACTCATTCCAATTGTGATTTAGAAACGAAAAAGTATTTAAACTGTACACGGAAAATATTGTTGATAATCTTGAAAAATAAATCCGCGAGACATGGCCGATAACTCAGCTGTATGAAGGGGAGGCGAAATATCCATAAGTGCAAAAGAGATAGAACTAGTATAGTTTCGCCTCACCTGAATTCCAGTAGTAATTCATATCGCTGTCTCTCACACACCAATAGAGTGAAATGTTATTGTTTATTACGGGGTTACGACTCCCCTTCAGGGGAGACGAACTAGTACGGCGGACACGGCGGAGTGAAAGAGAAACAACATATCTGTGTAAGTACGGAGGTTTCGTCTCGCCTTAAGGCGATGTACTACATGTCGTTTGTTTCTCTCTCTCTCTCTCTCTCTAATGCCAATTTCTTCACCATGATAAATATTTCGGATAAAAGAAGATAACTGTAGAATTGTGAGACGCGATTTATTTTTCTCCCCTATCGTGCGAAAAATTAATCTTGGTAAAGATATTTGCATTACAGTTTTTGTTACCAACCGAGGAGTTAGAATATTATCTTAAGGGGAGGCGAAACCTCCATGATTACACAGAAGTGCTGCTTCTCTTTGACTCCGTCGTGATCCCCATGCTAGCCTATTTCTTTCGCACTTATAGGTCAAGTACATAGGTCAAGTACCTTGCTTTAAGACGATATATTCAGTCGATAACAAAAGCTGTAATGCAAAATTTTTCACCACGATTGATCTTGCGGATAAAAGAGGAGAATGGTAGACTATGTCTTACAATTCTACGGTTCATCGTTCTCGTTTTTTTTATTCAAAAGATAAATCGTGACTGCGATCTTAGCAATTTAGAAATTTTGTTATCTCTCTGCCGCCTATTGCGATCAAAGATAAACCGATGACATGCAAATACATCACCTTAAGGAGATACCCTCCCCCCCTCCTCTCAATATTTACGACTGTGTATGTGTCTCCTTTCTACGTTTTGAGTTAGTACCGCTCTCGCTGACGTTTCGCGAGTTTTATAATTCTTTGGGCTCTCTCATATGATTCTTGGCTCGACAAAGATTGACTCGCAGTTTTGCGTTTGTAGTCTTTTTGTTTACAGACGTCGAAGGATATTTTTGGGGAACTTCGAATCTAAGAAATCGTCAAAATTTCCGAATCTAATTCAAACAACGAGATAACCGCTAAAGACATTCCTTTGGCACACAGTTCACCCAAAACATTCTTGAACGTCTACAACGTATATAAGGAAAATTTTAAACGAGAAACGTTGATCTATTCTCGCCTAATCTCTCAAAACTTTGACGAGAGTAACACACATCAATGCCCAGGCAGAATATATTTACGTAGGCGGAAGATTCTAAAATTGCCATTAGGCAAGTTTCGCAAGTTAAATTCAGAAAAAATGTACATTTTCTATTTATGATTCTTTAAAAATATTGTCTACTTCATTCTACAACGTAATTTAACGTAGAAAAAAATTTAATATTTGAAAAAACAAAATTATCCATTTGCCTAAATACTGCGTTTTTTATGCTCACAATTTTTTCATTAAATTCCAATTGTTATAAAAAAAACTCGTTGGCCTTAATGTTTCTCGAAAAATGCTAAAAAAATTTGTACGAAATTCCATATTTTTGAATAATTGAAAAATAATAAAATCATATCACAACAACATGAAACGAGTCAAGGAAAAATATTGCCACGCTCGCCGGATCAATGAATGAATCAGAAATAAAATTATGAAAAATTATTACATCGTTAAATAAAAAAATTAAGTACATTTTCAATTTTTGACAAATTGTTCCAAAGGAAACGTAAATTTTCTTCTACGATCTGGCAATTTTTCTTCTACGATTTTGGCAACAAAATCGTAAATAACATTTTCGTCTGACTATAACAACATTTAACGATGTAATTTATTCAAAAGAATAAAAAATTATTATTCTAACACATCTGGAAAAATGTATTGAAGGGATATTCCTTATAATACATTGAATTTCTTAAATATTTAATCGCTAATGACATATATCGCACGGAATCCGAACCCTCTATCGATTAACAAATAGAGATGGAATAATAAATATCGAAGACTGTTTCAATTATTCGTATTGCCCTGCGTTCTATGTTTCTCTATAACATTGCTGATTGTATTTACTAACTGGCGAGCATATAAAAATGTTGTTACAACCAGGAAGTAGCACGAAGCGCAACCACTCTTTCTATCTCAAGTAAAATTTTAATGCTCCGAATGTAATTGTTGGCCTTCGACCAGTCGTCACTGTTACGATTTAACAAGAAGGATTTTTCCCTTTGGTTTGTTCTCACTATGTAAATTCGGGCGATATATTGACCAATCGTCCGCGTCTTCACTTTAGTAAAGATATTTCGAGCGCACTCCCCTCTTCCTCCCTCACAGTCAAACGGATTGACGTAATACTTTCATCTTTCCCCAAGCATCGCTTTTTATTATATTCAAGATAAGAGGCAAAATATATATTATTCAATAAGAGCATACGACTTGAATTGACGATGCGTCGTAAAATAATTTGTCATCTCCTTCGAGTTGTGTATATTTGAGTTGGTAAACATGGCGAGAAGATAATTCACAAATTTTTATATTAAAAAATATTTCAATTATTTCTTAGCGTAGAAATTGTATGATTTAAAAATCGTAGAATTCGAAAATAACGAAATATTTTATGTGAAAAATTTGTAAATGCTGAGATGATAAAAAAAAAATTTTTAATTTGAAATAGATTTATAAAATTTCGTATTGTTCATCTCTGAATAATTGCACGTTTCATCACCTGTGGAGAAATCTGCCGATTACTTGGAGCATTTGCCAAAGAGTTTGAAATCTTGGCTCGCGATCACGGAACAGAAAAGTTAGTCGTCACGAAATTACGTAAACGCGTTCCTCTTTGGCTTCGTCGTAGAATTACTAAAAATTGACTGAGGGTTCTAAAAGATGAGTTTCGTATGATCGTAAAACGAAAAAAAAATAATACGGGAACACGAAATATTTATTCGGGTAACTATCTTGTTTGAACGAACGACCGGAGAGAACGATTATTTATATAACAATCTATGTAGAAAATGTTTTTCGTGCTATTTGCAAAAAAGAAAATTGAACTTCAATCTTCAGGTTAGATCTACGACACACCTAACAAACTTTTCTTGAAAATTTGTATCTACACGTACGTGCAAACTGTAGACACGGTTGCGATTCTGTAGATATTTTTATTTATTTATTTATTTATTTAAATTTGGGTCTCATCGCTTCAACTTCTTATATCCGGTAAACGAATAAGCACTTTCGTTGTGAAAGATTAGAAGAAAGAACAGCGAAAATAAAAGTCATTATTCCTTCCATCAGTAATTAGAATTGTTAATGATTGTCAATTTTTTAAATATGAGAACAAATCATAAAAATTTAAATATCGTAAGAATATTAACTGGAATGGGACTATGAAGAACAGAGTAAAGGTAACGCGTTATTATGGTAGAACCGAGAAGTGGAGTTATTCTTGTGATTTATAAACAAAAATTTGAAAATTAATTTAAAAAAAAAAACCTCAGTATGGTTTGAGTAACGATACTTTTTTTTTTCTTAGAGGGTGTACTACCTTTCCTTGGAGTATTACATGGGCAGATCTCTACAGAACACGATGATCAATTTAGGAATCCAAGGAGCCTGCGACGAGGCAATGTATCAGGTAATATATCAAAACGAGAAAAGTAAAGAGAGAGAAAGAAAGTAAAGTTCGTGTACTTACTGTATTATGTGAAAATATCTCGAGCAGTTTTATCGGTGGTCGTAATTTCTCTTATTTATTCAAATTAACATTGACATAGATACGTTGTAATAAGTTTGTCGTTAACTAAAATATTACAGGTAGATTTATGATTCTACCTTAAGCCTTTGCTGAAATATCGCTACAGTTGTCTATTTCGAGTAAGACTCCATTTTTTTTCCGCTTAATTTCCAATAAGACTGTAATGATGTTTCCGTCATTTTTAGCCATTTCACTCAATTTTACATAAGACCGTGATGCTTTTTGGCATCACGTTTACCCATTTCATTCAATTTATATAGAACCGTAACGCTTTTTGGCGTAACTTTACGCCATTACACTCAATTTTCAATTGGAGTGTAACGCTCTTTGGGCATTTAACTTAATTTTCAAAAGGACCGTAACATTTTTTGGTGTAACGTTTAGCCATTTCAGTCAATTTTAAATAGGACTCTAACGTTTTTTGGCATAACTTTTGGATATTTCACGCAATTTCTGACATAACTGAAATTCTTTTTGGCGTCACTTTTCATAATTTTCTTGCAATTTCCAATATTACTGCAACGTATCTCGGCATCAGCTTTGTCAGGAGTATCCCGCTAAAGATGTTTCTACATAAAAAATTGTTAATTCTTTTGAAAATACAATAAAATGTAAATATTGCGATTCGTAGTTGGGCTTGGACATTGAAGAGCTCGAGGAATTGGAGGAGGATGCCGGCTTGGGAAACGGAGGATTAGGTCGTCTAGCTGCATGCTTCCTCGATAGCATGGCCACTCTCGGATTAGCCGCATACGGTTATGGTATTCGTTACGAGTATGGAATATTCGCTCAAAAAATAAAGAACGGAGAACAAATCGAGGAACCGGACGATTGGTTGAGGTATGGAAATCCGTGGGAGAAGGCGAGGCCCGAATTTATGCTTCCCGTCAATTTTTACGGTCATGTTATTGACACACCCGAGGGCAAGAAGTGGGTAAACACGCAGGTTAGTTTACATTATTTTTTACAAGATTTAAATATAATTACCTCAATCTGAAATTATCTCATAACATCGTCGATTTTTTAGGTCGTATTTGCCATGCCCTACGACAATCCTATTCCCGGATACAAGAACAATGTTGTCAACACTCTGAGACTGTGGTCCGCTAAATCGCCCATCGAATTCGATCTCAAATTCTGTAAGTGTAGACGAATAAATGTGTCAGCGATGAACTCAGCGGTGATCAAGCAATATCGTGATGAACTGTAGACTGAAAAATTATGAATTATGTTTTGATTTTCAGTCAACGACGGTGACTACATCCAGGCGGTGTTCGACCGTAACTTGGCCGAAAATATCACCCGTGTTCTCTATCCAAATGACAACTTCTTCGAGGGTAAAGAGTTGCGACTGAAGCAAGAGTACTTCATGGTTGCCGCAACACTCCAAGACATTATTCGCCGATTCAAATCTAGCAAGTTTGGATCCCGCGATCATCACAGAACCGATTTTGACACCTTCCCTGAGAAAGTCGCGATTCAGCTCAATGACACTCATCCCTCGCTTGCTATTCCTGAGCTCATGAGAATTCTCCTCGATGTCGAGGGTCTTCCGTGGGAAAAGGTTTGCAATTTTGATAAATTCTGTTTACGTCTCAATTTTTAACATCCGTTGAGCTATTTTTATACGAATTGCACACTGTTTTAAGTGTGGTTTCACTTAAAGTATGAACATTTCAAAGCATTTTGTTTATTATCTGCTGTATCCGGATACTTTGGGAAAAATTTCAAACAATTGCTTTGTTTATGATAAATCTAAATGTTTAACTGCAATTTACTTAAATATCTTCTTACGTTTGAGAAATCTGGTAATACAGCTTGTAAATGTTGAGACTGTGAACATTTGTACCAAATTTTAACGAAATTCATCGAAAGTTTAGTTGTCAAAGTTTTCAAAAAATATTCTTTACTTCATGCATTGATAATTCAGCAAAAAGTAAATAAAATTCACTGAAATTATACAAAATTCGAGTCGAATCAATTTGAAAATCCATTGCAATTTTGATGGAAATAGCACAAGATATTTAAAAATTAGAATTTTTCTTTGATTCCCTAAATTGTAAATCGATACGATTTTATTTTTTGTTTCCTTAAAATCGTTGTTTGAACATTCTTTAGGCTTGGGACGTAACTACTCGAACGTGCGCGTACACCAATCACACCGTTCTCCCTGAAGCTCTGGAACGTTGGCCAACCAGCATGCTCGACAGCATCTTACCACGACATTTACAAATAATTTATCACATTAATTTCCTTCATCTGCAAGAAGTAGCTGCCAAGTACCCAGGTGATCTTGACCGTTTGAGGCGCATGTCGTTGATCGAGGAAGACGGCGATAAGAGGGTGAACATGGCCCACTTGTCGATCGTTGGCAGTCATGCAATCAACGGCGTCGCTAGAATTCATTCCGAGATTCTCAAGGACAGCGTGTAAGTTTCTCGCTCTAAACTTTATTTTAATAATCGTGTCATCAAATTTTCTGAATCAATCAGTCATAGCTTTGAATTTTATTTATCTTTTTTCTAGATTCCGCGATTTCTATGAAATGTCGCCCGACAAATTCCAAAACAAAACTAACGGCATAACTCCAAGGAGATGGTTGCTTCTGTGCAATCCAAACCTTTCTGACGTTATCGAAGAGGTTTGTATTCCTTTTCTCAATTCTGTTACCTATTACATGTTCATTTTTTTCTTGTAATAAGATAGCTGACGATACGAAACTTTTTGCAGAAAATTGGAAGCGACTGGACTGTTCATCTAGAGCAGCTCCAACAGCTAAAAAAGTGGGCCAAAGATCCTTCGTTTCAACGAAATATCGTTAAAGTGAAGCAGGAGAATAAGCTGCGTTTGGCAGATCTGCTCGAGAGTGATTATGGAGTTAAAGTGAATCCGGCTTCGATATTTGATATTCAGGTGAGAAATCACGAAATTATTGAAGTTGGAGATAACTCTGCGATAATTCTACAATTTATTATTAATAAAATGATCATTTTTATCAATTTATAAATTGAATTGTTGGTGATTGGTAATTGATTCTCTGTCGATCACTAGGTCAAGCGTATTCACGAGTACAAACGTCAATTGCTCAATTGTCTACACATAATCACTCTGTACAACCGAATAAAGAAGAACCCATCGGCTCCGTTTGTACCGAGAACGGTTATGATCGGTGGAAAAGCCGCTCCCGGTTATCTCTTGGCCAAGAAGATCATAAAATTGATTTGTAGCGTTGCCAATGTCGTAAACAATGATCCTATCGTTGGCGACAAACTTAAAGTCATCTATCTCGAGAACTACAGAGTTACTCTTGCCGAAAAGATCATTCCTGCTGCTGATCTCAGTGAACAAATCTCTACGGCCGGTACCGAGGCGTCCGGCACTGGCAATATGAAATTTATGGTTAGTGACTTTTACCACTAAAGCATTTTATTAAAACAATTTCTTTTAATAGCTGATACGCCTAGAAATGTAGAAAAATTATTTTTTCTAAATACTTAATTATAAATGAATGAACAAGAAAATTCATTGAAAATTCCTTTAATACGATGAAAAAAGAAAATTAATAAAACTATTTTTTAAAAATTAATTATTTTTATAAAATGCTCGGCTATTTGCAACGATTAGTTATTATTGTTTTTCCAAATGGCTAAGTTTTAATCCGATGTGCGTATGTCGTTTGTTTCTTTCAGATCGCCATACGTGCGAGAGAGAAAAAGAATTTTCTTATCTAGAATTTCGCCGTCACGATTGATCTTTCGGATAAGAGATTAGGACGGATGTTTGTAAAATTGTGAGATGTATTTCACCGTTCTCCACTATTATCCAAAAGATTTATTATCTTTCTCTCGAACGTATGGCTAAGAGAGGCAGATTACGTGTAGCGCATCACCTTAAGATTATGTGATATACCGCAGTGGGTATCAAAAACGGTTTGCCTATTCTTTCTTGGGCCCAGAATGTTTCTGGACAAAAACAAATTAGCTATCTCTTCGTATATTCGTTACGCGCATTAACCTAGTTTGCTTTTCTCCAGAAACATCTTGCACCTTAGAAAAATTAGGTAAATCGTTTTGGATATCGACTGAGCCCTGAACGATCGAGGGGTACGGTGTGTGTCACATCGTCTTAAGGCGAGGCTCCATACCGACAGTTCACCTCAAAACTTTTTAGCACATTTTTCTTGAATCCTAATTTATGTAGGGACGTCAGAAGAGGAAGCCAACATTTATTAATTTTCTTCTTCATAGAAAACGGTTTGGGAAAAGTGTAGAAGTATGAGGAAGACTTTTCCAAGGTTGTACTTTGCAGGCTTAATTGTGATGACAGGATGTGTATAAGATATTTCTTTACACTTTGAATTATACGTATTTATAGTGTTTTGCCGTTTCAGTTGAACGGTGCACTAACAATTGGAACTTTGGACGGAGCCAACGTAGAAATGGCCGAGGAGATGGGTAACGATAATATATTCATTTTCGGAATGACCGTTGACGAAGTCGAGGATCTGAAGAGGAGAGGCTACAACGCCTGGGATTACTACAATAAATTACCGGAGGCGAAGCAGTGCATCGACCAAATACAGGGAGGATTCTTCAGTCCTAATAATCCGGACGAGTTCAAAGACATAACCGACGTATTAATGAAATGGGATCGTTTCTTCCTTCTCGCTGATTACGAGAGTTACATAAAGACACAGGATCGCGTTAGCACAATTTATCAGGTCGGTTAACGCCCCCTTTGTCATTGATAATCTCAGAATTTTTCGTCAAGTTGATATTAATAATCGATTTTTCTGTCAACACAGGATGAAAACAAATGGGTGGAGATGGCGATTCACAATATCGCATCGTCCGGCAAATTTTCGTCCGACCGAACGATCGAGGATTACGCCCGTGAAATCTGGGACGTCGAACCCAGCTGGCAACCTCTACCAGATCCCCACGAGCCACACGATATGTAAAAATCGTCGTTAAATGCGCCTTAAACAGAGTGGTGGAGAGTCTCGACTGTTTACGTGCTTTGGATATAGAATAAGCTAACCGTGTACAGCCCAATGAATTTATACAATTTTTTTTTGCCAGTCATATCACACGATACACGATAAAACGTTTCTCCAGAGTCCCAAGAGGTATCGTCAGCGAGACTCGACGAAATATAATTCGCAGAGCTCCCTCGAACGCTCTCTCAAACTCTCATCTTGTTAAATGTTCTTCCCAAGATGTTTGAAGTTTGCTCAAACGTCCAAAATAAAAAAAAAAAAACGATTACTCAATATATCTATCGCGGAGCGATAGATCGGTTGATCGTCGCACGATTACCAATCAACTGTCAACGACTGATTTTCTCTTTTGTTTCGCCGGGTGATTTATCCGTCCGTTATAAAAAGCAGTCGTACCTGGCCAATATATCACAGTAAAAGAAAAAGGAAAATTATAATCGCATGCGTCTCTTGACGATATTGGAGAGCTCTCTGTCAAATCTCTATCATCAGTGCGCACTATGAATCATATATTTTTTTAATGATCGCACATACAAGTGAAATAAAGCCACACAAGCGTGGCCTAGCTAATTAATTTATCTAGGTAGAGACCTAGGAAGTTGTACCGAAATTTCATGGCATTCTGGGTTAATTTTCGTGTTAAATTCGTCTATGATTTTACGTAGAATACAATAATCGCTTCTACGAGCGATATTAAGTAAAAATAACAATCGAAATTCCTTGATTTCTTAGATAATAAATTTTTTTCTGCATGAGATAAGATCTTACGCAACGACTTAAATATCTCAAATAATTGGAAATTTTTAATGCCTTTCTCAACTAAACTTTGACTGGAAAGTCTTTGATTTTTTTTTGTCTTAGACCTTTAACAATTGTTGGAAAACTGCAGACTTTGAAGAAAAAAAAAAAAAAAACAGGAATTTCAACTAAACGTTTGAAAGTTGTTAAAATTAATCTCAAGTACGAATTTACGATTGAGAATTCGACTCTTAGTGCCCACGTGGATTAGAAATATATGTCAATACGAGATATATAACTTTTTGTTGCAAAATATATTTATTACGCATCTTCAATTATTAATCTTTTTATATATCTCAGATATATTTCTATTTATCTTTTATATATCTCTAATTATCTTTTATATAATAAGAGATATATACATAAGATAAATAGAGGATATACAACCTTTTTCTCATATATTTGTATAACGTATATAAATTATATGTCGTCGAGTACACGTTATTTTCATGAAGAAGATTTGAATATTTTCTTTTTCCTGTTTGAGTTAACAGGAAACATATTTTATGAGATTTTACGTCAGTTCCTAATAAAAATATGCATCGTAGATGCTTAAATAATACAAAAAATATGTAATCGATATATAATTTTATGTAAAACATTAAATTCTCCAATCTAAGATTCTCCAGATTAATTTTTTAACTGGGGTACTCATCTGTGAGTCGCTATTCGCGACACTTAATCCTACAACGAACGAAGAAAATAAATAAATTGAAATACCTTTAAGTAATAAATAAAAATTCATTCAGCTTCGATAAAAAAATATGCTTGAGATATAGTAAGCGCGCATAGATGTATTCGTGATCGTTAATTCATTGTTAAACTGTGCTATCTCCACAATATTGTTCAGCATCAACATTGATGAATCGTTTGAAGTAATTTTTCTTTTTTTTTTCTTCTAGATTGTAAAGAAAAATAAATTGTTTCGTTGATATATAAAAACGAGTTGGCTCTATCGATCGACGATGATTTTATTATCGTTGCTAGTTTAATATTTTGTGGGGGATTACCGTACGGTGATGTATAACGAAGCGGTAAGCTCGTATTACATAGAATTACGAAGTCTGGTCTTGTCGAACTGAGAGTCGTGGCAAGTGGCTGCGTCTATTGGCGCACAAACGCGTTGCTATCTGGCCAAGTTTCTACGGTAGAATCGTCACACACGTTTAGATAACATAGGTTGCGAGCGTCGTTCGGGAAATATCGCGATGTTTCGTGCTGAACTAACGAAAAGTAAATATTAATGTCAATGGAATCTACGCAGGAAAATGTTGGTCGTAAGAGGAAAGAAGCTCTTCAAAAATTTTCGTTGTTCGACAATCAGGCTGAGCCTTTGGTGAGTAATCCTACGATATCGGAATAGATTGCAATTTGATATCATTGAGTGTTACTCGCACGTCAAACATTTTTTTTTTTCGATTAGTAATTTCGAATGTTTAAGAGGCTGAGAAGATTAAGAGCAGCGGGTTGGCTTTGTTATTGAAATAATAAAAAAAAAACTTAATAACATTTTAATACATTTGAATTGTTTGATTAATAACTTTACGTTGAGAAGGTACCGCGACTCTTGATAACATTACACGATATCGAGGTCTGGGAACATACGCCACTGTCGAGTTCGTACAGTTTCGTTATTTATCGGGGTTCTTCGCTGCACGGATTCTACGAGGATACCGTCCCCTCGTCGCATTCGATCGAAACTCGGTTTGGCTGAAGCAAAAACCGGAAACGTTGTGACTCAACGACATTAAAGTTAAAGCATTGTAGGCGAGAGAAAAACATTTAAAAAAAAAACCTTTGTTATGATTTTTAAATACTTTTCCGATCGAATATTAGGTAACTAGCTATAAAGTTATGCATTTTTTTCTTAACCCATTGCACTACCGTGAAATTCGGAACAAGCCGTGCCTAACTTATGCACCCGAATGGTGGCGAAAAGAGCCGAAGCGGCGGAGCCTGAGTGCCCTGTATATACGATGTACTATACGATATCTTACGACCAAGTGCAAGATAGCCGCATTGGTGTTTACTTCATGCAATGGTGCTCTTGTGAATTTCAAATGAGTTTGAATGAAAAACTTTCCTTATAACTCTTTCAATATCTATCGATTGACTGCTTGAAACATTGGAAGCCTTTCCACTACTCTTACTTCCACGTGAACTACTTGCTTTTTACTTGCTTTATACATGCTGAAGGGTCTGACAAAATAAAAAATGATCAAGAATATTATTTTTTGTGAAGAAGACTGTACAAAACGTGTGCACCTCGTGTGATGGAATAGTAAGAACTGAAGAACGACAGAAGCTTTCTTGGTCTCGCCGAATGCATATGTTTACTTTGTTTTTAAATGCTATTTGGACTACAACAATGTATCCTAAATAGCACGTAAATTGCATTGGGACACAGGATATAAAATACCCATTCATATAAAGAAGAGAAAAGAAGAGATAAGAGCCCATTCAGACGTTCTTGTTAAGCCTGAGATTAAGACCACGAGTACGGCTCGTGATATTCATTTTTGGCCCGAAATATCGATTACGAGCCAGACTCGTGATATTCACGTTTGACATGAAATTAAACAACGAGCCTGACTCGTGATATTTCAAGTTTGGCCTAAAATTATCATCGCGAGTCAGACTCGTGAAAATAGTGCAAGGGGTTAAGCAAAGAAAAGTTATATGAGACAATTAGTCGTAAAACATTTGTATTATTGCAACTTTTGAACAATTATTCAATAATTCAATAGGAAAAACAAATTTTTTCATTTAAATATTGGTCGTTTTCGTATTCTGCGCTTAATATAAAGTAAGCAAGGCGTGTAAATTTTCAGTTTTCACATTGTTTTCTCGTTTATCTCGCTAACTCAGAAATTCTCCTCTACGGGAAACGGTTATCTCGATTTTGACTTTCTCATAGAGGAAGTGGTATTAAAATTTGCAATAAAATTGAAAAATTGATAAAATTGCAAATTTCAGAAATTTTAAATCCCTTAATCGATTATCACCAAATTCAAGATCAAATATCTTTGTATTCTATTCAATTTGTATGCCAAGTTTGAGTTTGATAAATGAAAATTTACGAAAATTAGAACAAAAATATATATGTTATATATATATATATATATATATTTTTTACAAAAAATTCATAATTCTACAAAGTCTGAAAGCCTCGATCGATTTTTAACAAACTCAATACCGAATCACATTGTCCCCTGACCTATTATTGTAGAAAGTTTTAAATCGATAGCTAAAAATTTATTCAAGTTAGAGAGCGTAACTTCTTTTGTCGAAAAATTTAAAGAATTATAAAACGAGACACGCGTTAGCATTTTGGCGAAAATTGCAGGAAACTGACGAGAGTTGCGACCCAACCCGTACATACACACCAACACCAACACACACGCGCGCGCGCGCGCACCAACACACACACACACACACAACATATACGCATGAACATTTGTTCTAAATATGATTTCTCGACGTTTTGAAACGTTTGAAGTATTCCGATATGAAAATCTTGCTGAAGAAGGAAAACTGATGAAAGACCATCGATAGTTATTCATAATTGTTTATTAATATTTTAGCAATTTAAGTTACACAATTGCTTAATTTTGTTTATTGTTTTTCAAATAATTTATTTATTATTCAACAGTAATAAGAGTTTAGCTGTACTGCAGGATAAATTTTTGATATAGAAAAAACAATTATAATGATTTATTATGCGAATAACTGCAACGACTTTTAAGCCTCTTTGTAAAAAAGGTCGCTCTTTAAAAAAAAAGAAAAAATGAATCGAAATCTTTGGTTCAATTTTGATTGTCGATAGCTCGTTTAGGTGCTGAATTAATTAACAAAATTACGTATCGAAGTCGTCAATTTGAAGATACATCGATTCCAGGATCATCTTAATTGTCTCTGGTTATATTGAACGAGCGATTTCACGTTGCCATACGTTGAGGCAGAAACAAAAGAGACTCAAACCTATATTAACAGTGAAAATCTACAAAATTGTCAGTTCAGTCGATTTCCAAGAGTCGGGTTAATTTTTTTATTCCTCAAATGTTGCAAAGAAGCACAGAAAAATAAAAATTTCTCGCAGCAGCATGTGACTCGATCTTTCGTGAGTTGCGATAACACTAATTTGACAATTTAAAATAATTTTTTTCATTTTTATTTACTGGGTTTTCTGGTTTCACGATAAATGATACAAGAAAAAAAAAAATTCACCCAAAGCAATAAAAGGAGAGAAAATAAAAGCAATTCTCCATGTAGGAAGAGTAAAATTTAATAACAAAGTTTTGCTGATAAGGCTAAAAATCCTCTGGAATGATGGGTCTTCTATGCCCAAATGGGATTTGGAGTGCAATAAGAAATCGGGAAACGCGAAGGACAGTCGACTCGATTGATCGAACGTTTCGCGTCTCGGATTTTTATAACGACTATCACGACTATCTATGTACGAACCAAGGAAAAAAAAAAATATCCGAAGGTTCGACAAAATAATTAATGAGATTTAAAACGAAGAAATAATTGATCTGTTGCAGAATGTGTCGTTGCCGGTAGTTCAAATACAATTGAAACCAACGTCAGCTGTTATCGTCACTGGTTACATCCCGGGACAATTAAACGGGTACGCTTACAGCCATTTTTTAAATATTAATAACGTTTTTAATTCCTGAACAAAAGAGCTTGTAATCGAGCAGTCGCGTGTCTTCTGTTATAAACAGATTCGCGATAAATCTCATATGCAAATTATCCGGAAACGTTGCTCTGCACTTTAATCCTCGGTTGGACAGAGATTACGTTGTCAGAAATTCAAAATCTCGTGGCTCCTGGGACAATGAAGAAACTTGTTCACCAGCGGTTCCAAGCTCCTGCATTTTTCGTCGTGATGCCTATTTCCACGTTATTATTTTTTGCGGACCCTTTGATTTTCAGGTCTGTAAAGAAAAAAGGAATGAATTTATTAAAATGTTTTGAATTCTGTAAGATCGACGAGTAATTTTATTTTTAAATACTTGTTAGATAGCGGTTAACGGCGAGCACTTCTGCGAGTTCCATTACAGACAGCCTCTGGAGACGATAACGGGAGTGGAAGTCGTGGGCGGTGTCGAGGACGCGAGAACTCGTCTGACAAGCCTGTGGATTTATCCTGATCCAAAGATCTGCAAACCATCGAGAAATCTCAGCCTCACCGAGGAGCGGCCTATACTCGATGATCTTGTAAGCACAAAGCACGTTGACCTTAAGATATTTGTACCAAAGTTTAACTCTAATTTAACTTTCTTATATTTTATTCTTTTTATTGATTGTTTCAGAAAGTACCAGTCACCGTTAATATCACTCAGGAATATAATCATGGAGCGAGAATTTTTATCAAAGGAAGACTCAAGCTACTTCCTCATTCGTGAGTCAACGAATTATCGTGAAGAAATTATTAAACGCATCTTCCGGAATTTATCCACAAAATATATAGTTGCGACTTTTACAAATGAAAAATGAAAGAGCAATCGTCCTTTGACCATTTTTCTAACCAGAAATCATTTAAAAGTAGAAAATTAGTTGATACCAGTTCATCTCTGCAGTCGGCTTAATTTACACGTAAAACTGCAATTTGCATTCTCACAAACGAAGTTTCGATACACGCACGTTCAGATATTTTTTTCTAAATCACTTTTCCAACCATCAATAAGCTTCCTACGCGAGAAAGCACAATCGTACGTCTTGAATCTCGAACGTTGATGAATTAATTCATTATTGTTCCACAGATTTTACGTGAATTTACAAAGAGGCGATATGGTCTATCCTCATCCGAAAATTGCATTACATCTGAATCCTCGTTTCTCGTACGGTACTCGACCAGCATGCGTTGTCATGAATTGTTGGGCGGAAGGCGCTTGGAGTAACGAGGAACGACACGAGGGTCATTTATCTTGGGGCCCTGGTCGAGATTTTCTATTAACGTAATAATCGTCTTCTATTTTTATTCTACCGGATTGTATCGAATTTTTTAATCTACAACGTCATAGTCCGATGATCTGATGTACTTTGTCGTTTACAGTATACGCTGCGAGTACGAAGGCTACGCGATATGGCTCGGTGACAAGATGATCGGTGAATTTAGTCATCGATTGCAGCCAACGATCGTCGACACTTTAAAAATATCCGGTGATGTCGTTCTACACGAGATTGCTATGAGTTACGCATAATCTATTAATCTTACAGCACCGAACGACGGGCGTTCTCCTCTCCGAGAGACGTTTTTTTTTTTCCTTTATCAAGTCAAGTTATCTCAAGCTTCCAATCTCCATTGTAGCGTGGAGCATTTTTTTAAATGTATATTTATTACATATGTGCTCGAGGAATGTGCCCGTCTCGTCGTCCTGTGCTGTTAATTCCGTTTATAATTTTTCTCGTCTTTGTATAAAATATTAAATGTTTTTTTACGACAAGTAATTTATCATACTTTAGACAACAAAGTAATTTGTTAATCTTTCGAACGATGGTACTTGAGACGACAGAGATCTTTCAACTTTGTTTATTCGGCGAGACATTTCAATCCAAATTGCACTGTATTTTGAATTTTTCAATTAAGTTATTTTAATTAACTCGAAAAACTGTGTTAATTTTACCAGGGATTAAAAAAAACAAAACAAAACATTCCTGGAGCTGTATTTCTTGAGTTACAGAGCTGAAGATTTTTCAGAGCTTGGATCGTGCGTTCCCTTGCAAAATAAATTTCTTTAAATTTATATTTATTACATATTTACTCGAGGAATATGCGCGCCACGTCGACCTGTACTGTTAACTGCGTTATATTTTTCCTCGTGTTTATAGAAAACATAAAACGCTTTTACAAGTAATTTATGTAACTTTAGACAATAAAGTAACTTGTTAATCTTTCGAACCATGTTTCATGAGACCAAAGAGATGTTTCAACTTCATATGTTTGTCGAAACATTTAAATTAAAAATGTACTGAATTTTGTTGAGATTTATTTAACTCAAAATCTGTGTAAATTACAAGAGATTTATAGAGATTTGATCGAGCTCTTCATTTACAAGTTGAATTTTCAATCTTCATTGTAGCGTGGAGCATTTTTTAAAATGTATATTTATTACATTTGTACTCGATGAATATGGACGCCTCGGCGTCCTATGCTGTTAATTCCGTTAATATTTGTAGAAAATATAAAACGCTTTTGTAAGTAATTTATATAACTTTAGACAATGAAGTAATTGGGAAACATTCGATCGATGTTTCAAGACAATAGAGATGTTTCAACTTTATATATTTGTCGAGACATTTGAATCCAAATTGCACTGAATTTTGAGTTTTATTCAACTCAAAATCCGTGTAAATTGCTACGGATTTCACCAAAAAACAAAGAAAAGAAAAAAAAACATTCCTGGCGTTGTACTTCTTGACTTACGAATCTCGCCATTTTCAAGAGTTTATATCGAGTCCTTCATTTGCAAGTTGAACCTCCAATCTTTATTGTAGCGTGGAGCATTTCTTAAAATGTATATTTATTACATTTGTACTCGATGAATATGGGCGCCTCGTTGTCCTATGCTGTTCATTCCGTTTATATTTTTCCTCGTGTTTATAGAAAATATAAAACGCTTTTGCAAGTAATTTATGTAACTTTAGACAATAAAGTAATTTGTTAAATATTCTAACGATGTTTCTTGAGACCACAGAGATGTTTCAACTTTATATGTTTGTCGGGACATTTAAATTCAAAATGTACTGAATTTTGAGGTTTATTTAACTCAAAATCTGTATTAATTACGATGTATTTTACCAGAAACAAAAAAAAAAGATAATATTCCTGCCGTTGTGTTTTTGGAGTTACACAGCTGGGGATTTTTAACACCTTAAAACCAACCCTCACTTCTAATCTTCATTGTAACGTGAAGCATCTTTACACACTGAGAAAAGAGTTTATTCACTGTAACTAAATATATTTAATTGTCCCTTTATCTATAATATTTGTTATGCAATGAATACAAAATTTATTAACAGTCGATAAATATTAGTGTTCTCATAATAAAATCTTATATCGAATGCACTTTCGCCAAACGAACGATTTATTTGAGCAATTTGTTTCTCGTAACTCATTCGATGTTTTTTTACCAATGAAGAACGAATCTATCTACACGAGGGCAATTTTATAACAATTGAATAGAATTGTCATAATGTGTGAATTATTAATTATATGTTAAATTCGAAGTGTTATATTAGTGCGATTCTTTTGTCTTCGGCAAGTTTCTCTGGTGAACTTATCTTATAACTCAAAATCTGTGTGAATTTCGATAGCATTTGCCAGGAATTAAAAAATATGCCTGGTGCTTTATTTATTGAGTTACAGCGCAGAGAACTTTTGAGAATTTAAATCGAGTCCTCATTTACAAATTATTTACACGATTTTACAGTATTTCGTAACTTTTTTTTTCTTATAAACGAATTAACGAAAGAAAAACAATAATATAATCTCGACGACAAATATCTTTTGTACATTTTTAAATGCAACGAATCCCAAAATAGCTGTTGCGTAGTTTGTAAACACCTGTGGAACATTTTTGAAAATTTTATCGAAAGCTGATGTGTCAGAAATTTGTAAAAAACTTTATTATCGTAATTTTTTTTAGACTCTTTTCTTCGTGATTTAATTTTAAAAAAAGTATCGATGCAATCTTTTAAAGTTTACAAAGATTTTACGATAAATGAAACTCAAAATATATTTCGTGAAAGTATCTTTCAAACATTTTCAAATGTAAGGAATCCCGATATTATATTTTCTCTCTCGCCGTTATCGGAGCAATTTCACGACAATGAATTCGTGCGGTGATAAGTAGCATCGGTATCGTGACTTTCCCGCAATTCTTGTTCACAAAGAGTTAACAAAGATTTTTCGATAAATAAAACTCAAAATATATTTCGTGCAAGTATCTCCTGAACATTTTCAAATGTAAGGAATCCCGATGTAGAATTTGCTGTTGTCGAGTTTGTCAATTTCTGTAGAACATTTTAGTAAATTTTATCGAAAGCTGATGTGCCAGTCTTTTCGAAAACTTTATTATCCTGATTTTATTTCAAAAATTGCTCTTTGCGCTTCGATAATTTACAAAATTATAGATGAAATCCTTTAGAGTTTACAGAGATTTCAAGATAAATTAAACTCAAAGTATATTTGATGCAAGGAACTCCAAAAGATATTTAAATGTGAAGCTCTACGTTTTCCCGTTAATCGATAATAAAATGTTTTCAGGCGAGACAGACCATCGCCATAAGGGAAAATATTATAGAAAAAAGGTAGAAGGCCAGTCGATCGATCGCCGTAGCTGCGAGAATCCATTCGAGTTGGGCTGTACTCATTGTCGGCGTTATTATATTATCTCTCTCGCCGTTATCGGAGCAATTTGACGACAATGAATTCGAGCGGTGATAAGTAGCGTCGGTAGCGTGACTTTCCCGCAATTCTTGTTCACCGATTGGTTTCCGGGATTCCAGCTGTCGGATAAAAAGTGACATTTAATTCGTAACTTTCATTACGAAACGAATACGATGTACATAAAGTTTAACGAACCAATTGAATATGATCGAACAGAGCCAAATATTGTCCCGGTCGACCAATCAGTAATTTCTTAATCCCACGTGGAAGAGGTCGACAGTATGGACGGCGCGATAAATTAATCACAAAAGTCGATATTATTAGTGATATTGTCACAAGATATAGGCAGCCACTGTAGAAGCAAACTGAAAGCGGATTAATTAATACATAATTAATTATCCAATGCAACAGGACATTATTAATCCATATAGGACATTCCAGTACAATATGACTTATCCATAAATATTATTAATTTATTTTTTTTCTTCTAAGTATCTTAACTCTCCTGTGGTGTCGAGGTCTTTTACGATCCCAAAGAATTTTTTTACGATTGAATTCGTCATTAAATAATAATCAATAAAGATAATGTTTCAAGTAAAATAACTTTGACATTTAATATAGATATAGCGTCTATGTCCAGTCGGTAGAATGAATATTTTTGCGAAGTACAATTCATGTTGCGAGATACGTGAACGCGGGAATAAGAGGCCTGATTCAAATTTCGTATTTGCGAATCATTATAGAGATCGAATCTAACTGCTTGAATTCATTTAATTGAAATTAATTGACCAACCAGATTCGACAATTCTTTAACAAAGAAACTGTGAAAAAAATATCTGTCACAATCCGGGATTGAACCGGAAACCCAGAATTCTCGCACTGAGTTGAGTTTCGCAAAAATGTTAATCCTACCGACTGGACATAGACGCTATATCTATATTTAATATTAAACTTACAGGATCGCTTGTCTATAATTACTATGGTTAACATAACTTTGTTAATATATTAATTAATTAATTGTGGAATGGTTTGATGATGCTTCACGTATACAATTCCAGCCAAGAGTGAGATTCGATTAGAATTGAAGTACTTCGCGATAAGAGAAAAGTGTTTTTGATATCTTCGTTATGGTTGATGTTTTAAAAATATATTTTTCTTATCGCGAAGTACTTACATTCTCATTTAACTAAACTTTTGCTTGGAAATATATACGTAAAGCATTGTTAAACAAAATGTGTTAATTCGAAATGTTCACGTCGCTTCCTCGAAATTCTTTCCAATCCACAGATTCTCCTCTACGGGGAATGGTTATCTCAATTCTGGCTTCCTCACAGAGAAAGTGGTAATAACATTTTTAATTAAATTGAAAATTTGGTAAAATTGCAAATTTCGTTAAGTTCAAATACCTTAAGGCGAGGTGAAACCTTCATAATTACACAGATGTACTGTTTCTCTTTTGTTCCGCCGTCAGCGCCATATTAGCCTGTCTCTTTCGCACTCATTGATGTTTTGCCTTCCCTTAAGGATATCCATATCAAAACGAATACCTCTTTGATTATGTTGGAACTTCGTTTAGCAATGTGGCTCGAAATTTTCACAGTTTTACGTAGAAACGTGCTGAAAGTGGTTGACAACGATAGAATATAGCCATTCTCTTCACTATTTTTTATTCGTTGCAAATAAAAAATTAACAAAATGTAAAGGATACTTTATGACAGATTATGCCCAAATCTGATGATGACTCATGGTCTAGCTTTTGAGGTTAATAGAATAAACCAAAGGCTTTTGGCGTTTATCTCTTTTTATTTGTATGGCGCTCAAGCGCGAGTTTCTCTCTCTTACAGTGACTAACTCATGTATAGGAGCCGCCTCTCTGATAAGGATATCCTTAATCGATGCTCACTCAATCGATGACCAGGTACCTTGTACTCTAGCAAATTTGTATGCCAAGTTTCAGTTTGATAGACGAAAATTTACGAAAGTTAAAGCAAAAATATATTTTTTTTGTTGAAAAATTACAAAAATACATGATTCTATAAAATCTAAATGCCTTGATCGATTCTTACCAAACTCAATACCGAACAACCTTGTTCCCTGGCTTATTGTTGTAGAAATTTTTAATTCGATAGTTTCAAATTTACGAAAGCTAGAGAGGGTACTTTCTTTTTTCGAAAACTTGAAACAACCATAAAACGAGACAAGCAAGCCCTGTAAGACACCCGTCAATGATTTGGGCAAAAATAGCAGCAAAGTGACGAATCGGAAGCGACCCGATCCGTGTCCAAAGTTTCAGGATGATCGAGTAATTCCAACAAACATTTTACTAGTTTATTACTCCCCCCCCCCCCTCTACACATGCACTAACGTGCGGGCGCTCGGACGGACATTTAAAAAAAAAATAATGTCTCGACGTTTTGGGATTTTTTAAGTACTCTTCAAACATCTCAGGAGGGTTATGGTTACGTAAAAATTATGGTCTTCTTAATAACCTAATTTTTCGAACATTTCTTCTTTTGCTTCTCACAATTTTTTTAGTAAATTATGAAAATATCTTTTTATATCTATTTGCGCGCTATAATTTCATTTTGATCAAAATTTTTTAAGTGCTGCAATGTTCCGATATCAATATCTTTGTTTGAAATGATATAATTTGTTATATTTCTTCTTTATCAGAATTTTTTAAGTATTGAAATGCTATGATATCAATAACTTTGTCTAACATTAAATAATTTATTGCATTTCATTTGTATTAGCATTTTTTAATACTGGAATAATCCGATATCAATATATTTGTCTAAAATAAAATAAAATTAAACAACGGCGTAAGAATACAATTTTAAAAAAAGCACATAACCGAATATCTTCATTCATTGATCTTTACTGTTAATTTATTATCATTTTTTAATATCCTATTATTATATTTTTATTTTCTCTTACTCAGAAGTGGTGGCTTGCTGGAGAGCGGAGGTACTTTATAACCAAAGTGTATAAGAAACATCGAGATAATAAGTGCGGCGCAGCCGCACACTGTTATCTTCTCGTTGCACTGCGGTGGTAACCAGAAGATGACCAATATGAGAAAGACGATCGCTGAATAAAGCAATAGAGGCTCAATTAAGTGATTTACACTTTGCGTGTGGCTTCCTTCAGGAAATGATTCCAGGGAAGATTACGTTAAAATTAGATAGAAACTGCGTAAACGTATTATAAGATAAAAAATATCAATATACGTTCTGTTACGTCATGTACACTCCCTCACCCCCCATCCATTTGTTATTATTTATAATTCTTTATAATTCCTTTCTCCAAATTTCTCTATCCCGTTAAACTCAAATTAATCTTTTATATTGAAAGCAATCGTTCACATTCTGACAATTCGTGCCGAACGTTAATATTCTGCAACTTCATGTCCGCTTGCTCGTTTTTTTTTCCAGTGATTTACGCGAAGCTTAAAATCTAATAAGCAAAAAAGTATTTGATTGTGAAATTTTCTACTTAATTTGTAAATGAAGTATCAGGAAAAGTCCAGGTGGACGCGATTTTCCCTATGAATCTTGTGCTAATTTCTCAATTTTAACTTAAAATTTCTCACTGAAAGAGTCGTTGACGTAATAACGATCTCCATAGAATAATTTATGGTAAAATCTGTTAAAATTCAACGAAGATATAATTGGAAGTATCGTCTATGGAATTGAAACACGATTTGCCGTTCCCAATTCGAGACAATTAGAATTGAAGTTGGTACGATTGGCATGCATCTCCTATAGCAAAAATGCACGAATTACACGTTTTTATCTCTAGCGTCTGAACGAGATTAAATAATTGAAGAAAACTCCAGAGTATTTCAGAGGAGCATAAACGAAATACATTTTTTTGATATTTCAGATTCGTTTATCGTTTAGTTTTTGAGATATCGCGAGTTAAATAGAAATGTGAAATCGCGTGAATGACGAACGTATCTGTCACACGTAACTCGTCTGCGACGCAGTGGTAATACGTTAAGGTACATTGCAGATGGAATAAATAGTGCTCGAGGACTGCTTCAAACAAACAAACAAACAAACAAACAAGAAACGATTATGCGTGACTCACTTGCAGCAGGTGCAACGACGGTCGCATAATATATCGGAGAGTGTCTTCTTATAGTAAGATTGTAATTTAACTTGATGAGATCGTAGCCATGGTGCGTCCTCGACGTACGATCTTTGGTCATTCCTACTAAACGCCATTCGGTATATTGATGGTGTTCCTTTGGCTGTAATTAAACTTAAACGAATCCTCGTAGAGCTCGAATTAAAAAAATGTTAAAAATAAATGTTAATAGCTCACGTCAAAAGTTTCCCCAAACTCTATAATCCGGAGATCTATCTCATCACCCAAGTGCATCCAAGAACCGAGCTTAAGATCGCAATTTTGAGTATCGAAGGGCCACAGGCGAAGATCCAGATCGCAAAGAGCAAGAAATTGCGTCGGGGGAGTCCAGAGTACCGTTCCGTCCGGGTATATGATGCAGTGAGTGTCTCCGTAATATTCTATCGATGATCCAGCTACGCTGTATCTCGTGACAATATTTTAAATAATATATTTTAGTACTTTTTGCCTTAATAATTTTTAAAGATAATTGAAAAGAAAGTTCACTTTATATTTTATTTTTATCATTCGTTATATTTGCAAAAGTACTTTCTTCTGGTCAAATAAAACTCTATATTTGTTAATTAATTATGAAAAAACAATATATTAAGGTATACCTGTTGTACAGGAGTATGTCTGGCTGCCAAACTTCGTGATTACCCACGTGCAGCTGATACAGTCCTCCGTAGTTCGAGGCGTTCCATTTGAGCTTCTCGTCGTTCCATTTCTGCACGGTACGTAAAAACGGTCATCGTTACTCGCGCGGATATAAATAATTCGGGGCCCTGGATGGAGACCGGGCAGTCCAGGATTCTATCCCGGGCTTTATCCTGGACTCTCGTATGTTGGGTACTACGCGTGACAGCGTAATGACGGAAATTTCGGTCAGTATCCTCCCTACTTATGATGCTTGTATTTTTATCGTTTCGTCTAAAATACGAGCATCTATATAATTTGACAGTTAAAGCACGAATGACGCTTGTAACCATCATTCACTGTAACGCTGTAGGGCAACGTCACTCTTTTATTGACATATTTTTCTCGATCACTTCTTTTTCTTCGCGTGACAGTGTTCACTTTCCGACCGTAACTTTTTTTTTTAAACGTACATTGACGTGTTTGGTGCATCGATCATATCCATTGTCCTAATGGGATTAATATTTTATTTCGATCGGTGACAATCTGTCAAATTTCATTGACGAGTAAGTTTTATTCAAAGTTACTATTTTCCCGTCAGCCTAGAATGAATGACTGCCAACGCTGGTAAGCGTTTTTTTCATACGAGGGCTATTCGAAAAGTTTCCGGATTTTTTAAGAAAAACACATATTTCAAAGCAAAATAAAATTTATTTTCTCTACGTAGTCTCCCTGCAACTCGATATATTTCGTCCAACGTTTCTCCCAGTATTTTAAACCGTCAGAAATAAATTGATTGTCAAAACCTCAAAAATACTGGTTTACAGTTTTCCACCTCAGCATTTCACTTATATTTTTTTCCCCCGAGACATTTTTTCAAATTAGGAAACAGGAAAAAGTCGCTGGGAGCTAGATCTGGCGAATAGTGTGAGCGTGGAAGCAATTTAAACGTCAATTCCTTCAATTTTGACATTGCGACCATGCAAGTGTGAATCCGAACGTTATCCTGGTGAAACAGGATTTTTTTTTGGACAAATGCGGACGTTTTTTCTTAATTGTGGTCTTCAATTTATCCAGCAATGCAGCGTAGTACCGTCCGTTGATTGTTTCACCCTTTGCAAAGTAATCGATAAGAATTATTCCACGGTTATCCCAAAAAACTGTTGCTATCACTTTTCTTGCAGAGAGAACGACCTTTGCCTTCTTCGGAGTTGGTTCCCCTACCGCAATCCACTGCTTTGACTCAGGCGTATGGCGGTGTATCCAGGTTTCATCGACGATTATCGTTCGCCGCAAAAATTCCACTGGCTCTTTTTTTTATACAGACTAAGACACTCGCACGACATGTCCGATCGTATGCGCTTTTGGTCGATCGTCAAGAAGCGCGGCACCCAGCGCGCGGATAATTGTCTCATATCCAAATCTTGATGTAAAATCTTGTGCACCCGTTCGGATGATACCCTACAAGCCTCAGCAATATCCTTAACGGTCAATCGACGATCTTACATCACAGTTTCATACACTAAATCGACTATTTCGTCAGTTGTAGCGGTTTTCGAGCGTTCTGAACGTTCCTCGTCTGAAATACTCGTACGATCACGTTTGTACTTGGCCACCCAATGTTTGACCGTTGTAAATTAAGGGGAAGCTTCACCGTATACAGAATCTGACTCATCTTTTATTTCCTGAGTCTTTTTCTCTTTCGAATGAAGGAATTGTATCAATGTGCGATACTCAATTTTCTCCATTGTTGACAGACAATGTCCGCTGACAACTTTGGAAGAGTGCCATAGACAAATTAATGATCAGAATGACTTGAAATTTTTGCGGTTTACATATGTCAAGGCCATCTATCGGACGGCGAAAGAAATTTCTTTCTACAGTTACTTTATGTCGATGAGGCCGGAAACTTTTCAAATGGTCCTCGTACATAATATCGTGTTTGTGGTCATCCCATCCGCTATATGGGATGACACGGTTCGGGATCAAGTCGGGATCAAGTCCGGGATGGAGTCAAACAGTCCAGGATGGAGCTTGGCATAGATTCCTGTTCAGGATTGACAATGGGATTGGATCAAATTCCATTGTCCATGCTGGATTCTTTACTGGACTGCCCGGACTTCATCCTGATGAATTTCATCCCGTGCTGTTGTTTTCTGCGGTGTATATCGAACAATCAACGAACAACCATGTAGAAAAAACATAAAATCCCCCCATATAACACAGTCAAGAAACTTTTCAACCACATTTCAAGGTAACGTTGTTATTGCCATTTGTAAATGACGTGAAAATGATTATTTCGTTAATCACCGATGCTTAATGTGCAATGAAACTTTACGGCAGAAAATATTACCAACCATTTTCACCCAAGCTTGCACGATCATCGATGACTTGAAGTCATCCTGAAAGAATGATTGAACAAACGATTATAACTTCACATAAATATTTGAAAAAAAAAATTTTTTATCCTTTTTTTTTTATGATAAAATAGAATTTGTTAAATTTTACTAAATTTTTCTAGTGAATTTCACAGATACGCTATCTCTTACTTCGCTAATTTATTATAAAGACAATTTATACCTAAAGTAACTTTGCAATTTCAATGTAGAATAAATAAATAAATATGTTTCATTGATAGAAACATTTTTTCATATTTTTAATAGAATTTAATGAATTTTTTTTAATGTGCGGGACGTAACAGGAAGCACACTTGCCAGTGACACGTCGTTGATCGTCATGTCAAAAAATACGACTGTTGTGTTAAAGTGTTGGGCGGGTCTCGCAAATTTGTCGTATTTTATAAGAAGATCTCGCTTTAGACGATCAGTCCAAGTTTCGTTCCAAATCGGAGCAACTATAGATAAAAAAAAAAATAATAATTAAATATTATTCAATAAATTTCTCTTGTTACATTTATCAGTGCAACAGTACCGAGCGTTAAATAAATCCACAAGCATTTTTGGCATGCATATCGCACGCCCAGCTTATATTGGCATATTAGCTGCCATGACGACAGTACGCTCTCGTGTTGAACAGTCGAAGAATGGATGAACGGTAGCTGGTACCTTGTCTCTAAGTGGATAAACGGTAAACGTTAACTCGTCGGTATTTTATCAAGCTGGTTTCGCGTAGGAAAAACCTTCCTAATACGACTTGCAACTTTTTTGTCAACACGTGTACAAATTCCAAGCTCTAAAATTGATTTTTACAAATCAATTGTCGAAAAAAACTCAATTTTCTAACGTAAACCAAACAATTTGTCTTTTCTTTTATTCTTACAAGCGAAATAAAGTTTTTCTTTTGTTTTTTATTCAAAATAATGATCCACTGATCAGGATCTTTGAGATGAGAGGCAAGAGGAAAGCTTCCATCGATTTAAGTACGTTCAAAGTACATTCTTTCTTATCTTTAAAAAAATCGTATGAAAAATTCGATGCTATTGGTCGATCGTAAGGCTGTCCTGACTATTTAAAAAAATTCTAAGATTCGTATATAACTGGGTTGCAGGATAAAGTTTAATTGTTTATAATAATATTTTATATTAGAAAAAAAAAATGGAACTCCACCTACAATTTTTAAATATTTGGAACTGCGGATTTTCTTTAAATCGTCGGAACGTTATCAGAACAAACGATAGAATTAAAAAAAATTGATAATAATAAATAATACTTGATTTTTTATTGAAATTTGTTGATTCCCTCGCTTAGCACCGTTGTAATAATTTCATCGCATTTTTAATTTGACTAATTACTATAAATAAATAAGAAAAATTGATGATAAATCCTTATTTATGTTTATAATTTTTTTTTTTTACTCACATCTATAGAGAGCTTCGACGGATTTTCCATCGGAGGCGATGCAAGCGAGAAAGACAAAGACGAAGAGCGCTAAGATTGGCCATGTGAAGAGTCTGAGCAACGTTGATCTCGCGAAAACTCGGTAGAGGGGCATTGCGACTGTCACAAAAACGTGTATGTTCGTTCTGGGATCTTGTCACTGTGAGCTCGGAATGCCACTGAGCTGCTTTACACTCGCGTCGGTGATGCTTGACACGCTTATCCACGAGTGCGAGATGAGAGAGACGATCAAAGGCCTCTCTTCGGACCAATCGTCGCATGAAAATTATAATGGTCACGCGTAGGACCCATGAATTACCATTAGGTGTAATATCGCGAAGGGGAAGGTTGCCGTGAATGGACCACTTGACAAAAATTATTCGTTATGTTGAATTTTTTAAAAAGTATTCTGGTAATTCGAGGTCTAACATATGAATCATTCTACTTACAACGATTTAACGGATATTGTTTTAATTTATTTAATTCAATTTTGTAATAAATAAAAAATTATTTTATAATTTTTTTGCTTTCTCATAGAAAAAGTTTGATTTACATGAAAAAGCCTTGAAAAGACCTTGAATACTTGTAAATGAAGTATGGGAGTTTCGTCTCACGTTAAGGGGAGTCAAAACCCTTTATGGGGAGGCGAATTAATTGTCCGTAGTTATCTGTAATGGAAAAATCACTTTTTACAATGATTTAGGGGACAAAATGAAAAAACACCGTTTGTCACCCAGAAGCCAGCACAAAAACAAGGATACACCGGTTCGGATTGCGATTTAGAAACGAAAAAATACCTAAACTGTGCACGGGAATTGTCGATGATAATCTGCAAAAATAAATCCGCGAGATATAGCTGATAGCTCAGCTGTACGAAGAGGAATCGAAATATCTAGTATAGTTTTGTCTCATCTAAATTCCGTGAGAGGCGCTGGTAGTAACTCATATAGCTGTCTCTCTCGTACACCAGTAGAGAGAAATGCTATTGTTGATATTTTTAGTTATCCCTTTCACTTCCCCTTAAGGCCAGGCGAAACCTCTGTACTTACACAGATGTGCAGCTTCTCATTCGCTCCGCCGTGAGCGCCATGCTAGCCTATCGCTTTCGCGCTCATAGGTGAAGTATACAGATTTCTCCTCGCCTTAAGGGGAGACATCTGTGAGCGCGAAAGAGGTAGAACCAGTATGGCAGACACGGCAGAGTGAAAGCGAAGCAGGACACCTGTGTAAGTATGGAGGTTTCGCCTCACCTTAAGGTGGTACCAAGTTTGAGAGAACCGAAATATTTTTTTAACCCGACATTTCGATAATTTTTCCGTTTATGAACATCCGTATGACTTGTTCCCGGTTGAAATATTTCGCTTGGATTAAAAAAAATACTTTTTTTGAGTTTTGAAGAGGCCATCATTGATAAAAAAAAAATGAAAAATCTGGTAGCCGATCGCTTCGAACTTCAGCGACATAATATTTTAACCGTTAAATAAAAAATTAGAAAGATATTTTACAAATTATTATTTAAACCAGATTATTTAAATTAGAAAGAAAAAAATTTGATTTTACTTGATCACAGTCATAGTAACGAACATAATTTCAATCTAACTCCGCTTTAAGTCATCATTGAAGATCATTTTCTTTTATAATATATTTACAAAAGTATTTCAAGAGTTTTAAAGATTAAAAAAAATATCTTTTTTATTGGAATTACAAAAAAAATCTTATTTTAGTTCACCGTCAAGGTAATTTTACTTCAATTTATATTTAATTGGTAAAAAATTAATGATCTATGGATGACCCAGCCTCAAAGTAATGAATTTATTGAAGAAAAAAAAGAAAGTTCCAATTTAATTAAAGTTTAGCGTATGTGTCAATGATGTCGTTGATAACCTCTTGACGTTCTAGAAACTATAATTGAGTTTAAAAGTTATTGCGATGGCTGAGAAGGAGCAAAGTTCAACGCAGCAACAACATGGCGGTCATCATCATCATCATCATCATCATCATCATCATCATCATCATCATCGGCAGCATACCGATAAACCAGAATCCACGGGAAAAGAAAATGGTATTTAATAAATAAATTCTTCTTCGCCTATCGTAAATTAATAATTGCCAAAAGAAAGTAGTTCTTCGCATCAATATATTCTAAATATTTTTTATTAAAAAATATTTAGCATCGATTTATCATCGCACGTGGCAATCCGATAAATTTATAAAAATTGTTCTACAAAAGCCTATACACTTAATAAATATTTGAAAATTAGGATCGCAACCGTCGAAGATTGATGTATTAAATACTCCGGGACATTCAAAGGTAATGCAATAAATAATAAGGCGGAAGGAGAGGTTTTTAATTAAAAGAATTCGATGAACCGTAGACCGGCGATGGCGGAAAAAAACCTCGAGACAAGCACGATAGAAAACCTTCGGCTTCATTGAAGGCGCCGGATTTTTTGACGGACAGAAGAGTTTCTCAGGCTGAGATGCAGAGACGACACGCCTGGTTGCAAAGAACGAAACTGAGCGTCGCAACAGCGAGAAATCGATGTCGTATCACTCACGAGGTCCGATTTCCAGAAAACTTCAATGGACTTTACTGCGCACGTTTTGCTCCCAAAGGCGAGATCATTGTGACGAGCTTTGGAGCTGGAACGATTCAAGTTAGACCTGAAAAATAAATTGAAGATAAACTTAATTGGTAAGCTCGATGATTCGATTTCAACAGGTTAGAAACGGAGAAACTGGAATTCTCAGAACAACACTGAGAACCGGCTTGGAAACTTCCTTTCCCATTATGTGCTGCCGATTTCATCCGATTCGTACCGATATTTTTTATGCATCGAGCGCCTCTGGTAATATCTTTGTATGCACCACGGATACTAACGATTTTGGACGCTTTATTAAGGGTAATTATAATAAATATTTTCAATACAAAGATTTATACAAAATAACAAAAATATTTATTTATTAATCTTTCGATTAAAGACCGGCGCGAATTTACACCAACGATTTCATATTCATCCTTATCATTGAGAGATCGGCAGATTCGGAATAATGCAATCACAATTCCAATTTCAACTTGGATTTTGTAATTAATTTATATTTAAATACTAATTCATTATAAAATTAGGATTTTAATGAAAATGAAATACTAATTCCAAAAAAAATTTATTTACTAATTCCTAGTAGAATTAGTATTTCATTTTACTTTAAATACAATTTCTATCTGGAATTACCATTTGATTTATCATTCAAATACTAATTCCAGAAGAAATTTGTATTTGAAGGAAAATAAATTATTATTCCTCCTGGAGTTATAAATTGAATAAAAATAAATTACTAATTCCACCCACACTTAGGAATTGACCGGTAATTAAATGACAGAAGAATTTAAATCTGCCGATTTCTGGTATCTTTACGATACCATTTTTTGGTTTTTTTTTTACGTAAAATTATTTTTAAACATATTTCAATACACAAAATTAAAAAAAATATTTTAACAAATATTTAATTTGCTTAATAAAAGTTTTATTGCATAAAACAATTTTATTTACTATTTGTATCAAGAATATTTTGTCTCTATTGTTTTTACTGTTGTTATTTAAAATTTTTTGTTTTTTATGCCTAAAGAACTCAAGAACGAGATAAATACGATAGACGTGAGCGTTGGTGGTGAATACTTAGTTTCTGGTGGTAAGGATGCTGCGGTTAGATTATATGACACGGAACTGGGTAAGGTAATCGAAACTCTCGATAAATTGTTCGTAACTTGTTAAACTTTTTGCTTCGACATTCAAAAATGTTGCCACTTACAGTTAATAACGAATTATAAGAAAAACGAGGGTGACCTGCTTCCTGAAAATGTTAGCAAGTTTCATAGGATGAGAATTTTCGCTTCCAAGTTTCATCGGTTTTATCCCGAGCTGATTATTACCGGAGGATGGGATGATACTGTTAGGGTAAATACTGCTTGAGTCTCGTTATTTTAACTCTGCTTCATTAATAATAATAATAAAGAAATTTTTATATATAAATTCATTCGTGATCCTGGTCTATACGGTTTCTAAGGAAGACTTTGTCTTTTACAACAAGTTCTTATTCGTTTCAGTATCATATTATATGACATTACATTTATTATGTAAATCTCATTTACCACTCTTTACATTGAGATAAGTAGATAGGAACACACATCACTAGATTTGTGTAATAATCGAAGGAGATGTACGCTTTCCGGGACTGACTCTCAAATATTTTGATGCAACTTATACAGTGAATGGCGTTCAATAACTTATTTTTTATTAAAATAAATAGATTCGCGAATCAAATGCTCCTATTGTCCTCCTATATATATCAAATGACCTACTGGTCATGTACTGATTTTTAATAGCATTCTCTTCACCAATTATCAGTTAATGGAGAAGTGACGCTGATACGATCAGTAATTGGGGCACTCCTGTATCATTCCTTCTCACTATCATCTTAAACAGTAAGAGTGAGAGGTCTCGTTAATATTTTTTATTGATATAAATAGATTCGCGTGGCAAATCCTCCTATTATTGATTTATTTTTTATAAAAATAAATAGATTCGCGAGGCAAATGCTCCTATTACTGATCATGTACAGATTTCTAATCGCGGTCTCTCCACCAATTACCAGTTAATGGAGAAGTGATACTGATCCGATCAGTAATTAGGGCACTCCTATATCATTCCTTATCACTATCATCTTAAACAGTAAGAGTGGGAGGTCTCGTTTATATTTTTTATCGAAATAAATAGATTCGCGTGGCAAATGCTCCTATTACTGATCATGTACAGATTTCTAATCACGGTCTCTCCACCAATTACCAGTTAATGGAGAAGTGATGCTGATCCGATCAGTAATTAGGGCACTCCTATATCATTCCTTATCACTATCATCTTAAACAGTAAGAGTGAGAGGTCTCGCTTATATTTTTTATAAAAATAAATAGATTCGCGAGGCAAATGCTCCTATAACTGATCATGTACAGATTTCTAATCGCGGTCTCTCCACCAATTACCAGTTAATGGAGAAGTGATGCTGATCCGATCAGTAATTGGGGCACTCCTGTATCATTCCTTATCACTATCATCTTAAACAGTCAGAGTGAGAGGTCTCGTTTATATTTTTTATTAAAATAAATAGATTCGCGAGGCAAATGTTTCTATTACTGATCATGTGCGGATTTCTTATCGCGTTCTCTCCACCAATTATCAATTAATGGAGAAGTGATGCTGATCCGATCAGTAATTGGGGTATTCTTGTATCATTCCTTATCCCTATCATCTTACACAGTCAAAGTATGAGAGGTCTTGTTTATATAATCGGTAACAAAGAGATGTACTATAAGTGGCCCTAACTTTTATGATATGCAAGGAAGGCTTCATTCTTTGAAAACATTTTATTTACTTTAATTGCAATATTATACATCATATTATTTATATATATATATATATTTATAATTTACATCTTACGTACTACTTTCGATACTTAGAAAAGAAGACAGGAATAATCTCTGGATACGTGTGGTCGTCGGGCGACAAGTACGCTTTAAAGGGCTCATTCTCAAATATTTTGGAGCGATTTCCGGAATAAATATTATAACGCTACAAAATAATTGTGAAAGACATATAACGCCCATGTCCCTTCGATTCCCAGACATCAAACTGTGCTCTTTTCTCCGTTTATTATCGCTCTATATATCAGTCTCAAATTTCCTATACTCTCGTGTTCTCTCCCATTAACCTTCTTGTTACTCCTCTATTTTTTTATCTTCTCGATCTCCTTTTTTTTCTTTTCCAGCTTCGCACCCCACCTCAGAGTTCTTTTACCACGTCTCCTGGCAACTCCCCAATTTTTTTTCTTCTTTACTTTGCATTAACCCCCATCGCTCCACCGAGTGGTTCCTACTTTCTCTTAGTCTTCCCTTCCAGATTACTTTTCCTTTATTTGCACGGAAAAATATATTTTTCATTTATATTTTGCTCGTGAAAATTCATTTTACTCGTAAGAAATATCTTTTTTCATATGAATTTGCATCGTCTACATAATTTCTTATCAAACTTTGTTAACATTAAATATTAAAGAGTCTTTAAAAACCTTTTCATTTAGATTTGGGACATTCGGACGGGTGATGGTTCCATAAGGTCGATCAAGGGACCTCACATCTGTGGTGAAGCGATAGATATAAAAGTAAGTTTATCGTTCACCTCATTTAACAAATGAGATGTTAATTTATTACGAGATTAACCCAAAGATCTATTTCCCAAGAGAATTAGCCTATTGAAATATTTCGTAAAATCATATAAAATTATTAAACTATGAAAAAATTTAAACATCCATGAATTATTTGTGAAATATTGATTAATAACTTTTAATCGTTCACCTCGCTATATCTGTCATCTCAATATTAAACAAATTTTATAAAATAATAAATAAATGATGCGCCGGGCAGACTTTGATGATCGAAATGACATTGACGGTAGAAAAATTTTAAAGCGCAACGGCTTTAAAATAACACAGAGCTTATGCACATCGAGAGTCCATCGGACCTAAGATGCTCGAGTCTTCTTAGAAGTCAATTTATTAATAGGTGTTGATAGATATTCCTGCGCTCATCGTTATTCTTGCTGCATTAGCAGCGAGCTCGAGTCAGCTTTTAACATCATTATACAACGTGTCGAGTTTGTCGCACGAGCAGGATACAGAGATATTAACCGGCTCATGGATTGTGAGAGGAAGCCTCCAGAAATGGGATTTGACGAGCGGTAAGCTCATCGAAACGATTATGCCGGAGAACAGACCGACGACCCTCGATGGTGAATTTCTTTACGCTGTACAATACTTCGATGGTGATCCTTATGGGGAAACTGTACTGGCTGGTGGCTCGGGCACCGGAGCGGTCGAGATAATCAGTTTGAAGGAAAAAAGAGTTTGTACATTTTTTAAAATAAATTAATGCGCAGCGAAAACTATAAAAAATATTTTCATGAATTTACATTGATTGAAAGATATGAAACGAAACTTGGTTTAACATAAAATCAGTGAAAATTTAAGCCCTTTCCGTCTATCATTTATTAATATATCCTGTTAGTTTTTTTTTTTGCAGAACTCTCGCTGCTAGAGAGTTTAGATTGAACTTTCTTCTATAAATTCTATTAATAATTTTCCATCTATTACGTGCCAGAAATATATTTAGCTTTAGTTATAAATAAATTGATAAAAATAATGTTAATTATACATAAAATATCTTCTGTACATTCGATTAATTTAATGAATTTAATAATACAAGTTGTCAGTGTTGATTCAATGAACATTATGATAATAATTTGAAATAATTTTTTTCTTTATATCTAAGAATACATAGGAAAGAATAAATAAAACGTTTTGCTAATTTAAACAAATTTTAACTAAAATCAACTTAAACCAAGTTGCAATATAACTTCGAGACAAATAGCAGATGCAAACATTTCAAAAATCATTAAAACTTCGATAAAGTTAAATTAATTTTCTTAATAATTAATTTTTACAGGTAATGGGAACTTTGAACGTTAACAAAGCAGTGGTAACCCTGGACAGTTGTAGAACATCAATAGTATTCGGTGGAATGGAATCGATATTGAGAGTTGCCGATTATAGTTAAAAACGCAAACTCTTCTCAAGCACATTTACAAAAAAAATAAAAAAATTAAGTAAAATAAATTTTTTTTTTTAATAATAACTGCGAACAACGAGTTAACCTACCGAGTCATTAATCATTCAGGGCATAAAGATTGTGTCAGCTAGAAGCTCGCAAGGTTCATCCGCACGCGACGAATCCATCCATCTCTCACCGTCCGTGTGGCCGTCCGTAAGCTTCCGACTGCTTTATCACGCGACGTCTTGTGTTCTCTGCCTTTGCTCAACAAAATTATCGATGTACGATTGCCGACGACATATTGTCGCATCGATTATAATAATAGAGAGCGATATCACGGTTTTGAACTCAATTCTAACATCTCTTGTTCCACGGAGAATCTACTTCATAATTAAAACACGACGGTGGACAAAATAATGAGAAAAAAGTTGTATCCACGTTTTTCGTTGAAGAAATTAAGGAAAAGCGATCGAGGCTGTAGTCCAGTCATTGCATTTTAACAGCCTCTCTATCTCTGTAGTGAAACTACTTTGACATTTAAAACACGGCGGTATACAAAATGATAAGGATAAACGTATTATTACCGCTTTCTTTGAGTTAATAATTAAATGATAATCGATCAAGGCCAAGGTCTAGTAGCTTTCGATTCTATTCTAACGATCTCACTGACTCCGTGATGAATCTACTTCGACGTTAAAATACGACGGTGAAGAAAATAACGAGGAAAATTATATTTCTGTATGGTTTCCTTGTTAAACGAGTCGGATGGAATAAGATAGAACGATAGACTTAAAAACACGATAGCTTTTCGTATATTTGGTTGACATATTCTAGCGGTTTTAATTCGTTTCTATCGAATTTTTTAAGCATGGATCTACGATAATAGGGTTAAAGTGGTTAAAGGATTTAACGGGTAGAATAAATTGACTGACGTGACTAACGACACGGGGTTGATGGTTGTGATGGTGGAAAACTCTACCGCACTGTAGAGGTAGAGGTACGTTAAGTCGAATGTCGAGTGATGCCAAAGTTAAATATAAATGTAGCGGCAAGAGCGCGTCTCCGCAACGGGGCGCGTAGCGACGCCAATCCTGGACGGCAATGATCCAGTCTGTTCGTGCTCTTCGGCGTGGACCGGCATATCGTTAAAAACGAACGAACACTCGATAATATATCCACCTATCTCGCGACTACCTTATCACTCGCTACAATTTTTCGCCCGTCATAGACGCGGCTTGACCTCCGATATCTTTTACGCATACAAATTTTACTTCCGCGTCGTATTCGATTCTTCTTCGCTATCTCCTCGCCTCGGAGGATCAGTAATTTTAACTTTTCAAGTTTTTTTTTCCATATCCCCATCGAACGTACAACGATATAGTTTTGCTTTTTCGATCGATTATTTATCCAGTTTTTGGCCGATCGATCGTTTACCTACGTTCGCGGTTTGTGTGCACTGAGGTTCGAAAGGTGAGCTGTGGTTATTCGATAAAAAAAAGAAAGACTTTGTGGATTTACACGTGCAAGAACAGAGGTATCGTCGAAGTTATAGATTAACATACATTGCAATTATAACAATTTAATGCATGACCATGTAATTCGCTATAAAATGTAATTTTTTTGGAAATAACAGAAGAATATCGAACGTAAATATTTGATAAAAAATGACTCCTTTAGCTCAGCGGAGATATTCGATATTTTTATTTCAATTAATCTATCGAATGAATTATTGTGAGAAAAATTATTATAGTAATAAAATAAGATCTGGCATTTTATTTTGAAAAATTTATTTTTTTCCTTACGAAAAGTTTTACAAAATCGAATATTGTAATTTTAATTAATTTAAACAGATTCATAGATCGAAAATAAAATCATATCTTTGGGCTAAATAATCTATCGGATACCATCGTCTTAAATAATTTTTTTAAATATAAATTTTATTAGAGTAAGACATTTTTGGAAATCATGTATTCAGAGAAATCAATGTCTCTTTATTCCAACAAACGTATTTCTCTTAACACGAACATTTTCTTGCGTTAAAACACCCTTTTTGTAGACCGTACGATTCGCTAATAAGAGTCGTAACGCTACCGCTTTGATGTTGCGTTTTACGAATCTTTTAACATCGAATTACGTACAATGCGAGCATATTCTTGAATGTAAAAGTTACCCGAGGGCTCTTCGAACCGGCCAACCCGGCAGTTTAACGACCTCTAACGCGCTTTTCTCGCCGTCGCGCATACATTTCCCTATATACGTTGCTATAGATTGTGCCGGCTCGCCAAATCCGAAATGGAGCTTTAGCCGGAGAGCGAGGAGTGCACCAGGAACGAGTAATTGTTCACTGCTCTCATCCGAATTTGGCACAACGACAAAGCTCGTGAGCCAGTACCTCCAGTGTTAACGCTTCCTTATAGCGACTTGAGTCATTTTCGTACATCGGTGCTTGCCCGTTTATCGTTAGACGATTTCTGCGATTAATCGCCTGCTCGTTTCTGCGATAGGTCTGCGACGAGACGATGTCCAAAGATCCAATAATAATGCGACAGGAAAATGACTGTAGTAGAGCGATTCGTTCGAGACATCTGCCTATCTAACCAGAACTATTTTTGATCGTCAATTCGGTAAGATTGTATTTTCGGATCGTCGACGAGTCCGCGATATCCCGAATCCTCAGCTTCTGCGAGGTTTATTCAACCAAATCCAATTCAGAAAAAAAAAAAACAGGAGCGACGTGCGAAAAATAATTTTTAAATATGATTTCAAAAAGCTTAATGGGGTTCCAAAGATTCCGGTTTCCGCTGAAGTGACGACCGGCGACTAATTTGCCGGGAGGAAGTCACGGGAATTCTCGCGATTCGGAAGACAATCGGCAAGGGCAATCACGACCCGAAACTGACAACGATATTCGTGTCAGTTTCCAAAATATCTGTTGGCTGGCGTGTACACGAGTCATGGTAAATATGTCGAATAGTGGCGGCGACGACGGTCGACGCGCTCGAACGTCCCGCGTGTGGAAAAAGCGCCGTCGACCGGTTGGTAAAAATAGAAATAGCGCTATATTTAGGCGGCCTACACTCGGTATCCGGCCAAAAAGCTTAACAATCTCGGACAAGCAGCCGAATCGTCCGAGAACAAGTTGTCGATCTTTACCGATTGTCGCAGAATTGAAAAAATAAATAAACACACACACACACACACACACACACAAACATTGCTTTAACGATTTTTTTGCGGTTCAGAGAAGCAAACCAATGCACCGGTAAAAATGATAAATGTAGAGTCAACGCTTAGGCTTCGTTTAGAAAAATGTTGTTTTCTTTTGCTGGGAGAATAATGCGCCGATAGAAAAAACAGAAGTTTAGAAACGATTTTTCAGTAAAGTGCGTTTAGTTGCGGAGTGACGGGAAGCAAGCTCGTTCGCTCGACGCTCGAGTAGTACAAGTAGCCCAAGAGCGAAAGATTTCTCGGACGTAGAGCCTAAAAGCTCCTATTTATAAATGCTATCCTTCGCGCACGCGGCTTTTTGATAAAAGTCGTTGCTGTCACAGCTGCCCCCTCCCCTTCCATTCCACCCTCTTATTACGTACGTCCGACACCTACGCCCAAGCGTGTGCTTTGGAAATTTTTTTTATGACAGCACCAAATACGAACGAATGTATAACGATCTAGAGCGAATTATTGTGATCTTTACGATACTGCAAAGTTCAGGAATATTTCAAGATGACAGAGCACTTAGACGTATCATCGGATGTTATCGGAAGTTGAAAATCATTATCGAATCTATAAGTTATGCAATTACGGGAGTGAAAATAAAATCAAATGGTATTTAGTTTGAAACAATCGTCGTTCCTCGCCAATTCGTTGCAGACAAATAACAAAAAAATCTATAAAGGCAAAATTTTTGCTTTTTTTATCAAGATTAAAAAGTTTTTTTTTCAATAATCACAGTTCGATGTCCAAAGAAGTTACAGTAGTTTGAATGAAGAATCATCGAACACTGATTTTTTTTCGAATGCAAAGCATATTACCGTTGCTTGTTTAGAACGGCTTTACGTTATTGACATCCGTAGCCACTAGGTTGACATGGAAATGGTTCCCGAGTTCCATGACAACGGTGAAATTGTTCTAGCGTTATTAACCAGAAATTGTTCTATCATTATTATCCGGATAGCGTGCTTTCAAATCGTCAAAAATCTATTATTTTTCTAATTGGTAATTGTTAATACGTCGTAAGTCGAATGCTTTAGGATATCGATTGAGAACGTAGTACTCGCGCTCTGATTAAAGAAAATACTTTGGCAAATGTGGCCTCGATTAAAAGAAATTATATTTCTTTAGTTTATCGAGATAATTAAACGAAACAGTTATGAAACTAAAGGTAAAAAGTTGCTCTGTGAAATGATATACGTGAAAAATTTATCGGTTTAATCTATGAGACGATAGGCGTTCGAATCGCGATTAAAAAAATTTTAACATTTCGAACTAAAGTGAATTATGCACTGGGAAATCCACATTTCTTTTCTAAAATCATTGGCTTTTTCTGTTATTTATTATAAAGGCGTTGCTTGATTGAACTTCCTCTTTCATCCCCTCGTATACCCCGAAAAAATGGTTGTGGACAAAAGAAATGCAAAGAATTTTCGATATTTTCCACATAAATGTAAGGAATATCGATGATATCATCGTTGAGAGTTTTCATGTTGTCACTTTTAGAGAAAATAAATAAATCTAAAAATATATTTGACACACAGAACTTTTTGTTCATCTATATTATATATAAAAAATAGATTTTAACTTTTTTTAGTTTCGGATACATCATACATAACATATATTTTGCATTTACTTTATTTATAAGGGAGAGACTTTCTATCGAAAGTGGAAAATTTGATTTTTTATTCTATCAATTTGTATTGCATTGATCTAAGTTTCCATACAAAAGCTTATTAAATTTCCTCTATTAAAGAATGTTTCTTCTACGCGAGATCGTTATAATGGATTTTAAAAAGTGGTTCTTTTGCTTGTGAATAAAATATTTTGAAAATTTATGAAAATACGTGATATTATAAATTACAGCGATGCTATCGAGTGAACGAGAGAACGAGTGCCGCGGATCAGAGCAGTAGATAATGTCGCAACATCCGTCGAGACCACCCGGGGGAGGAGGATGGCCCTCTCGACCAAATGCTCCCAGTCCCTTCCGTCCTGCCTCGCCTTACAGTCCTTGCCAATCGCCGCATCCCCAACTGAATCAGCAGCATCCCCGATCGCGAGGTCCTCCGACTCCAGTTTATCATCATCATGGAACCACTCATCCTATGTCACCTCTGAGCTATCCATCGGGTATGATGCACCCGATGAGTCCTGTGCCCATTGGAATGCCTATCTCTCCTGGGATGTCACCGGTATTCGGTTGTCCACCTCCTGGATACATTCAATGCCCACGACCAAGATGGCCGTCGCCAGTTTCTCCTGGAAATCAAGCGCCCAGACCATATATACCGGTTCATCGGCCTCAGGTAAAGTACAAATTGAAAATTACTTAGAATTGTTTACACCTGATATGTGTGTGTGTGTGAGAGAGAGAGAGAGAGAGAGAGAGAGAGAGAGAGAGAGAGAGAGAGAGAGAGAGAGAGAGAGAGAGAGAGAGAGAGAGAGAGAGAGAGAGAGAGAGAGAGAGAGAGAGAGAGAGAGAGAGAGAGAGAGAGAGAGAGAGAGAGAGAGAGAGAGAGAGAGAGAGAGAGAGAGAGAGAGAGAGAGAGAGAGAGAGAGAGAGAGAGACCGACGAGAAAGCAAAGTGCAAGGTTTTACTTTGAATCTTTATTTTTTCAAATTTAATCATTACGAAAGAAAATATTTTCGCTGAAGATTGTTATTCAATATTTAATAAATTCCTTGAAACGATTCTAAACTTGTCAAAATTAATTACTGGTCTATCATTAATTTTATATTTCATTCAAAATATATTTTATTCTCGAAAAAGGTTGTTTAATTGTAAATAAAAATCAACGTGTATCGTATTCCGAGCCAGAACATATAAGATCGACGTTCTTTTCATCGTTATTTTGATAATGGTAAGTCTTTGTAAAGTTAAAAGATAGCCGCAACTGGTACACTCATCCCACTTAATAAATTCATCGTAAAACGTATTCGCAATTAGCTAATAAGACACACGACTAAATGCGATAAAGGAATATTTTACGCGAATAAGCATTCAGCGATTCTGTATTTCATTAGTCATGCTTACGCGTACCTAAGATTACACACTTAATGCGCAAGTAGATGGTCATTATGTAAATACGCGATGGATTTAATTGCCACAATTATATAATATTTCGAGTTACATTTGTAAAACCTTTTTTATATTAGTCGCATGAAAGATCAAGTTTTATTTCAATAAAATAAATTTCTTATTCTAATTAATACAGAAATGTTGCTTTTCGCAATAGACGGTATTCCAGAAAATGTGCTCTGAACTCCATTAAAAAATCCACCACGTTTACATTTAGTAGAGAATTCTTGATCAGATAAGAAGCTTACAGTACGTTAGAGTCGTAAAACATAATTGTACGAACCTTCGGAAGACTAATAGCGTTTTTCCACTTGTAAAACAGATGCGCGATTTAACGTAAGATCAAGTGAGACGCGTACTTAATGTGTACTTGCTATCATCCACAAAACTGAACATGGTGCGCACTAGGTGCGTCAATGGAAAACGTTATATAAAAGACATGAAACGTGCGAAGATATTGATCTTGATATACATAAAAACGTCGGTGTCAATCAAACAAAAGAGCTCCAATCGCTTTAAACTCACTGTAAATTGTCGCTGTGTTAAACTATAAAGAAATTATATAAATCCGTTTCTACGATACTTTTAAAACTTTTTAAATAGTTATTATGCAAAGAAGATTAAAGCTTGATGGAAAATAAAATTCGAAGTCAATGGAATGAAATTATTTAAATTAGTATCAATGATTGCGATCACTGGAAAATTTCCGTTTCGATAAGATCTTTACAGAACGTCACACTCGTAAAAAATAACTATTTGAATCGTTAAAAGATTTCATTCGATTTCATTGAAATAAATTGCTTCAAACGCCCAAAATTTACTGTAAAATCTCGTTGTGCTTAGCCAGAACGGGAATTATATACAATTCTGTTTCTGTGCTACATTAAAATAAATTAAAAAATTTATTATCAAAAAGTAACATTCGTATCTCATGGAACGCGAGGTTTCGATTCAATAAAATGAAATTCTCATTTCAATTTTATAACAGGAATTCGTCGTTTTGCGCGATACATGATATTGCAGAAGGTAAACTGTAAAAAAATAAGAACGACCATTTGAATTATTACAGATGTATATACAAAAATGTTATATTCTGTCAAAGTTAATGCTGTCGCAAAGAGGCTCCTCCAATCGATTTAACCGCAACTTTTAACAATGCAAAAAAAATAAAAGAATTATCAATAAATTACAGAGTCCGATGGAATATGGTGCAGGTTCACCGGTTCCGTGTGGTCCACCGGAATATCTGATAGCTCCGTACAGATCTGGCGATTACGAATACGTCGGTGTACCTTTAGACCCTTCGCGGGCCGAGGACGAGGACAGCGGACCCAGTACAGCCGAGATCATTGCCAGTCAAAGTCAAGACTACGTCGACGAAAAACTGGCCGAGTATCAAGCCACCATCCAGTTACTACAAGGTCAGTGTAAAATATTAAACTCCCCTCAGTGTTAATTTCGTAAATGTTACTCGTGAATATCAATGAAAAGCGTCCTACGTAAAGACTTCCTAGGAGAAAATATCTTTCGCCCACGTACAGTTATGGGAAGAGTCGTTACAATAAAAAAATAAATAAAAGAAAAGAAAGAAATGCCGATATTCCGGTAAATTCGTGGGATAACAAGGGATTATCTTGGCTCGAGGGAATCTCAATGAATGTCGAGTGATCGTGTAACGTTTCGGTTGCCAAGTCCACGAGAAAGCGCGATACTTCGGCATTCGATGACTCGATGAACGAACCGCGGCCATCAAGATTGTACTTATCTGTGATCGATGTACACTCGTGATATGTATAGGGTTCACATCGAAAAACTACCATCGGAGGCAATTGACCTGACTTTGTCTTGAATTTTCACTGTGAACGAAAATACTAGAGAAATAAATGAAGAAGCGGATTAAATAATTTTGTATTAAATGAGCCTAAAGCAATAAACTTTCGATAATTGTCTCTCACAGAAAAAAAAACTATTGATACCGCGAGAATCGTATTGAGAGCAAATAGTTATAATCACTATAACTATTGATTCTCAATACTATTTTGACGGTTTTTATAGTTTGTTTTACGGTGAGGGATTGAGTGAATTTAATTTTTAAAAAGGATTTAACTATGACGATCTCAAAATTGTTTAAAAACAGAAAGAAAAATTGAAAATAATTCTAAAGATAACTTTGAAATGTTCTCTTCAGGTAGGTTGATCGAAATAGAAAAAAAGTTTAACAAGTTTCTTATCTCAACGACGATAACATGATAATAAGCGTCTCGATAACGCGATTTTTTTTTTCATACCTCATAACTCGGTGAATAATTTACAGATTTGAATCACTGAAAGTTCATTCTACGAGGAATCGTTGCAGCTTTAAAACATTCTTTGGTTTATCATTGTAGCACATCTCTTCGCAAAGATATTTCAGTCTAAACCCGAGCGCCAAGGCATTCAGCTTAGGCAATAAGTTTCAATTATCCGTTAATTGGTTGAAATCGAATTGCCAAGAATAACTCCAGTAAAAATGTAGTCAGAAAGACGTTAAAAACCTTCCAGTTTGGTAGCATCTTTATCTACATTTTTTATAGAAAAATGGCCAATCGAGCTAGTTTCAGGTTCTGCATTCCTACATTTTTCTATTTCGAATAGCGCGCAGAAATACCTGTTACAGAAAACTGAGCGTTATCTTCGGTATTCAACCAGAAAAGCCAGTAAACATGGAGATAACGGTGACCGTGAGGATCTAGAAGCTCAAATAGATGGAAATTGACAGAGCGTACACCGGTTAAATAATTGATCCGTCGCTCATGTGTGTGCAAATATATACTCTCTCTCTCTCTCTCTCTCTCTCTCTCTCTCTCTCTCTCTCTCTCTCTCTCTCTCTCTCTCTCTTCTCTTTCGTTTACCATCAGTAAACAGCGGGTCGTATACATATAGTCGTCGCACACTGCCACTGTCATCTCGTTGACCATGCCAAAGAAAATACATAATAGATTAGAATACAGTATATGCTTGTTCGCGACTACTGTGTACGCGAGTGAACGCGGTTTTATAAATAGAAATGACGGGTACCTGCCTCAGCCATTCACATTCGCCGGCTTTCTCGTCGAGGATTCATCCACTGCGCTTTTGTAAATACGTTTATACTCGTCCCGAAAGTGACAGAGGGATAACGGGGAGCTCTGATTCAGGTTGTACGCTAAATTAAAGTTTGGATGAATCGAAAGACAATTCTAGTTGTAATCTACTTGGCTCTGTCAATCAATTAAATTTGCCTTGTTATCGAATATGCCTGCGAATATACCGAGAGCTTCAACTTATATATTTTCCTTCATTTCGTCATACAATTATCATTGCTTATGAAATTTAAATGAATAAAAAGACTTTTAGGAAATACTTTTAGGTACTTACAGGACATTGAAAGTACTTCTGCGTCAAGAGAAAAAGTTTCATTGTATCAAAGAGATTTCATTGAAATCTTGGCCTATAAAATTGTTATTTACCGTCAATGAAAACAATAAATTTGAGTTGATACCATCTTTTATTTAACTGATTGCAAATTGTATTAAATGCGGTGGCATTGAATCATTGACAATTCTATCGAAGCCTTTTAATTGCTTCAATGAAACTCTTATATATGTTGCTCAGTCTCATAATGATATGAGGATCCATTTCGTTCAAATCCTACATTTTTAATCTCTTGATCGAATCTCAATCAAATTCTGTAGTGCCCGCGGTGTGCCATATCGGGTACGTTTACGTTGGATGCTCGTTTTTACTTTATTTTACTTTAAAGAAGTGAAGGTTAAGGTGTAGTAACAGAAACATTACAATGAACCTGAATTGTTATTCCAAAAAACCGTGTATTATTACGTTTTTGGCTTGTAAATCGCGCGCACGATGCGTGCGACACAGACACACAATCAAATAAATAAACAAACAAACAAATACTATAATGGAATTTTGGCGTCAGAGGATACATGCGTTTCGCATATCGCGGCACTTTTTTTATAAATATCTATAAATAGGTCATGATGCTCATCTATAATTACAGTATAGGTTATGTTTTATTTTTGCATGCTTGCCAAACTAACCGAAAAAAGATTCGAGGATATCTTTAATGTTAATATATTATTACATACCTTCGAATGTATTAACGTATTCGCGGATATCAGCCTTTCCTATAAAAACTTATCCATTTGAGTTAACAATCTAAACATCGGCGTTTCGCCGGTTTTTCCGCTCTTGATACAACACTATTAGAAAAAAAAAAAAAAACAAAGAACGTCTCCCGTCAAGTGAATATCTCGTTGAAACGGTGATTACAAATATATTATTCATCTGAATAAAATGAATCGTTTCTTAAAAATAAATGTTTACTCGAAGACAATGAAATATCCTCTACGTGGTTCAAAAGCATCAAATCGTTGATATCCGTTGATATACAATGAAATAAATTTTAATGTGCCGATTCATTCGAATCAACGATATCTTTTCCCTCGATGTGGAACGCATTAATTTAAAAAGTACTTAATTTAAAAGTATACTTGGGAAAAAAAAATGATTAACCTTTAGGAAGTATTTCGTCCAAAATCACTTTTAAAAGAGTTTTTTTTTAAAGATTATGTTTTATTGCCAATAGTCACAAAAGTACTTTTAGAAAATACTCGGTATATAGTGCTTTTCAAATTCATCGGTATCTTTGGATGCCATTTGGTATCAAGATAATTTTATATTGTATTTAGCACTTGAGTACTTGTAGAAGGATAATTGATATAGAAAAAGAAATTGCGAGAGAAACAGGGTCACCATCGTCATCGGCCATCGCGATCTCTTTGGCAATAAACCGTGGTCCAAAGTTATTTGATCTACAAGCTCGAGATACCCGTGCATTGTACGTTTATCCGTGTCGAGAAAGCAAAACGAAGTTACGCGTGGGTGTGTAGTTGAGTTCCGGCTGCGCTTACGATTTCGAACGGTGCGCGAATAATTTGCAGTTGTGCACTACGCCAACGTCTCTGAAGATTACGACCCGTAAATGCAATCTCGATGCAATATATATTCCGCGCGATAAGACTACGAGAGACGTGGGCGCGATCGGAAATAGCATCGCGAAGTATCCGCAAACAAATTTACAAAAGGAGAGTTTTCGCGATTTTAGAAGAAAAAAGAAAGTGTTTTATTGTTTTTAATTAATTTAAAAATCGTATTAAGAATCCCCTACGTTTGATTGTTCGTTAAGATGTTAGAATCATGTAAAAAAAATCTCCAGATTCTAATATCAAAAATTATAATTGTAATTTCAATTTTTTAAACATTATTTTCTATTTAATAAAAAAAAAATGGAACTCCTACCATTTTTTCTATACTCGGATTTGTGAATTTTTTTTAATACCGTTTCGAACAATCGAGCATCGGGAATTTTTTATACAATTTTTTTACCTATGGAAAAAAAATATTTCATATTAATTTAGATGTGCCTCCCCCCTTACAGTCATCCGGTGTCAAAATGTTGGACCTTTGGTCAAAGTGGAAGCTGCAAAACTATTTCATTCGATTCAATTTTTCAAATTTTAATTACAATTATTTATTGTATGGTTATTTTTCATTAAATTTCTTTAAAATTCATTACTTATTAGTTATTTTTTATCAAATTATTAAATTTAATAAAATGGTTTATTTAATTTTACAACTTATCGTTGTTTCAATTGATTAAATTTAATTATTAACGAATCGACTGTGTCCTTGTGTGAAGATTTTCATGATCGAACAATAGTGAAAATGTATTACGATTCAGCAAGGACAATCGAAACATTGACAGATACTTTTGCTCCTCGAGTCCTCCTTAATCTTGCAAACCGATGCCTCTCCATTTTTGCACGGATCTCCATAAACGTAGCATCAGGCCAAGGCTCGGTATGCACTCTGTACGTTTATAAAAGTTGAATTCACAGGCCTCGTTATAGCGGCTGTTTTTCTCACATACTGGTGGTACGTCACCCACAAGTATAGTACGTGCGTCACGTATACTTACACTCGATTAAACTCCCCGTGTACCTTCATGACGCTGCTTTTTAACGTCGTGTCGTGTAGCGTCGCGTTTCTCTCAACTATACACACTGCACTTCGTTTCTGATACAATACGAGCGAGTGATTATCACCGCGGTTTACAACGTTGCAGTTGATCGTTTGATTTTCCAAGCTCTCCCATTGCCTTGACTCGTGCGGGGTATCGATTCTCTCACAATAATTTGATTGGCATCCTCGCGATGAGCTTTAAATTCTCTTTAATTTTAATTAAAAAAAAAAAAAACCTGAGTATAAAATACTCTGAGGTATGAGTACAGTCTGCACATGCGTGTGTACACGGATACGCGACCTGGTTACGCCCAAGTGCTTTCAATGCGTTCCCACAATCAGCTAGATTTTCGGAGCGCGGCCCTGTACACTCACATCGCCAAAAATGTTAAACTCACATTTATACATATGTAGTGCGATATATGGGCGTGTGTATAAATGTGCAACTTACACACAATTTAAAAAGCGGGGCACACGCACCTATCCACTGGTCACATAAATTATGAGAACGTTACGCAAGAGTTCCCACTGGCGTTATATCTGGTGGATGTAGCAGGTAGGCGAAGGCTAGGCGATTACTATTCACTTAATAGAGTACACTAAGGTGTACCGAGAATTTGGTTTTTATATTCTTGTGATGTTTCATTCGAAATTTGTTCTCTGGAGAATCAGTTTTCGATTTATATCAATTTCCATATCGTTATCGGTATAAATATTTATTCGAGACTATACAATGATTCTCCTTCTTCGATTGGAAGAGTGCGATAACTCCGTTTCAACAATTTCTCAATAGGTTTAAGGGTTTTGAGTTAATTTAAGTTCAGCTTAAGCATTTTTAATTATTGAGAAATTGTTGTTTTCCGTTAAAAAAAAAATCTTATTTTTAATATCTGCCTTTTCGGCAATCAGTTTTCGATTGATATCAGTTTGAAAATCATTGATTTACATCAGTTTTTGGTATCAGTATCGGTATAAGTATTAAATTGAGACTACAGTGACTTGTTTTTTTTTTAAATCTAAAGAACGAGATAATTCAATCGCAACGATTGTTCATTTGTACAAGGAGCTTTAATCTTTTCAATTTCATTTTTTGTTTTAAAAAAAATGTTATTCCTACAATTTTGTAGAGTTGGATCTAGAGATTTTTTTTTTATCTAAAGATGATCATAACATTGTTTCAAACAATTCGATGCAGGATTTTTTATCGAACCTAAAACACTTTTTTTTTTTACTGAAATCCGTGGACGGGAGGGCCCTTCCCAATTCAGCGAAGCTACAGCTTCTTCCTTGTCAAACAACAGATTCACGATATCCTTTAAAGATGTAACGAATCGATTGGCTGAACAAATATGATGAAGTTTATGAAAAAATTGTTGATAAAATTGAAAAAAATCTTATTTTTAATATCTGCTTTTTCGGCAATCAGTTTTCGATTGATATCAGTTTGAAAATCATTGATTACAGTTTTTGGTATCAGTATCGGTATAAGCATTAAATTGACACTAACAGTGACTTGTTTTTTTTTCTTTTCTATCTATAGAACGAGACAATTCAATCGCAACGATTGTTCATTTGTACAAAGAGCTTTAATCTTTTCAATTTAATTTTTTGTTTTAAAAAAAATGTTATTCCTACAATTTTGTATAGTTGGATCTAGAGATTTTTTTTTAATCTAGAGATGATCATAACATTGTTTCAAGCAATTCGACGCAGGATTTTTTACCGAACCTAAAACACTTTTTTTTTTTTACTGAAATCCGTGGACGGGAGGGCTCTTCCCAATTTAGCGAAGCTACAGCTTCTTCCTTGTCAAACAACAGATTCACGATATACTTTAAAGACGTACGGAATCGATTGGCTGAACTAACATGAGGAAGTTTATGAAAAAATTGTTGATAAAATTGAAAAAATCTTTATCCGCGAGAAGAATGAGAAAAAAAAACGAATTTTTTATAATCGAGAATTGTCCATGAGGTACATTTGCCGTTTTTCTTTTCAAAATTAAATAAACATTCAAAAAAGAGTTTATCTGTAGGCACCATGATTTATTAACTGTTAACAAATTGTAAATATACGTCGAAATAAATATTCTGTTAGAGTGAACAAATCGTTTATTCGAACCTCTCGATTCGCACAAGTAATTATTTATTAACAGTTAATAAATATATATTTGAATGAATTGTTCCTTTATCAGGGTTTGATAAATATCACGTTGACACAACATTGGTATTAATTAAAAAATGCTTGTTAATAGACACTATTGTAATAATTTGAAGAGAATAATTCATAGATCGAGAGAATCTACAAAGCGGTTCTCTCTTTGAACAGAGGTTGAACAGAAATATCGCAAACACTTGTATTAATAAATATTTTCTATATTTGCGTTTAAAGGGTTGCCTCGATTCTGCACGCAGACTCCACGAAACAAGAAGATCGTTAAGGTTGTCCCGATAATCCTGATAAATTCTCACTTTTTATGCAACACTAGCCTACCGACCAGTCACTCGTATTGCAAAGCTACGAGTGAACTTATCCGTTGAAGTACGACGTTTGACAATAAACATGATAGTTATGCCAAATATATAGATTTGGTAACTATTAACAAATCTGTCGACCGATCGGTAGTTGAGACGAGCATTCGATCCTCGAACTGTGATTTGATAACTATAAACAAATTAGTATAATCGTCAAATCAAAATTTGTTAACTATTAACAAATATCTATTAACTTCGCCGAGACAAAAGTTATGTCAAATATATATTTCATAATTATTAAAAAATCTAAAGTCGTTTCAAATATATTTAATCTCGTTGCCGCAAATCGTTATTTATTGGTAAGAAAGATCGTCTGAGTTACGAGAAGCAAATTGCTCAAATAAATCATTCGTTTGCCGAGAGTGTCTTCGATATAAAATTTTATTATGACATCACAAATATTAATTTCCTCTTAATAAATTTTGTAATACTTAACAAATATTTTAGATAAAGGGACAACTAAATACATTTAATTATAGTTAATAAACTCTTTTCTCAGTGAACGATTCGTTGTATTCCGTTATACGTAATCGCATGTAATTCGTTTGTTGAAAAAAAAATTTTTAAATCGATTCCTCTGTGCATCGGAATCGTTATTAATTCATTCATGAAGAAATAAAACTTTTCTTTTCTATAATTACTTCCGTCGTTCGGCAAACTCGAAATATATTTTTCGAAATATCGAGAGACGCGGTAGCGTCTCGACGCTAAACCTAAAAGAATATTAAAAAATATTGAAACTTCCTTGCTGTACTTGATTCTCTATATATCGCGCGATAGTAAATACTTTTGTAAGCAGCCGTACATCGCGGTACAATTGTGCTCAGCAGATCGATCCCAAAATTCGTTTTGGGATCCATCTGCTTTACGCATGATTCCTTCCCTGCGTCTCCCAGTTTCATGAATTGATAGAACGGTTACACAACCGCTCTGTCGGAATAGCTCGGTCGCTTGGTCGCACACTATAGAAAGTGTTGGCAGTCGAATTTGTGGGTCAATACCTCCAGCCGGCTGATACTGCTCGACTGTACGATGCGATGTGTTGGCAGCGCGCACCAACACACTCATTCGATCCCTCGTCATCGGTAAGTACGTGTTCCCTATCTTCTTCGGACCTTTAGTCGTTACCTACTGCGTTTCGAAGGCTTTCATACCGTTTAGAGTTACGTTAAACACACGTTTATAAATATAGTCATCTGCCAAACAGAATGAATCCCCTTACGTTTCTACCATTACTTCTATTTCTTTATCATCCATAGGCGACGATGATTCTCGTTCCTACGTATAATCTTGCCGCGATGTTGCTCTACATACACAGGAGAAAAAACAACAGTGTGATAACCCGTTGAGCGAGCAAATTTTGTCTTCGATTAGATAAGATCACGTAATAAGACTGTGGATCGATTCTCAAGCTTTATTCTTGATCATGAACACAGCTATCCAGCAATGTTTTTTTTATTTAAAATTGAAGTATTTAAAAATCTTCCAAGTTGTAAGAAAATGACGTTGATCTATCGATGCGAGAATTATGTGTTTCGCTTGCATCACTCAAGTTTAATTGAGTGTCAGCTGACGAAGCTGCTGCAGCAGAGATTTTTAACGTGGCGTTATGGAATTGAGAACCATAGGATAGTTTTTCTCGGCAAAGAATGCGTTCATCGCTTCGAAATCGGATGCCGTTCTTCAAGCGATTGTATAGAAATTATATCGAGCGGTTAGCTCAAAGAAACGTAAGAGAGACGACGATTTTAATATTACGGTCTATCCGACTCGTGCTTCGACGATTTCGGGTAACCTTCCGAAATTTTTGACGTCATCTCAACTGTGTAATTCCATCGACGTTTAACTCTTGGAGGAGTTTATTAAAATAAATAAATATCGAAGCCCTCGATCGCAGGAATTCTATCGAGCATTTGTCATGGATTAATAAAAATTGAATGTTTCCTCTTGTCAGCGGTTTATTGCCGGTGAACTCGCTTGCAACACGTACGATGATTACGTATAACTTGTCGGTCATCAATAAAAATTGTTCCCATAAAAATAATCGCCGTTATCTCAGTCAGAGCCCTGGTGGGATTAAAGGATACGAACGACTTTTTCCTGGATGCGAATGAGACCTTGTACGCAGATCAGATCCTCTCACTGTATCTGTAAAAGAAATAAAAATTTATTTTTAACTCATAAAATTAATTACCTTCAATTCGTATCTATTATTTTGTTATTTAAATTTGCAATAATTTATTTTATTAAGTTCTAAGTCCTTTGCAAAGACTTTGAATGTTTTTTTCTGAAGCTTCGATGCTAAAATTTTAATGTAAGGATACTCAAAATCGTCTGGAATGTCCAAAAATAAAAGTTCCGTGTGTCTCTCACTATTACTCTGTGTGTGTGTGTGTGTGTGTGTGTATGCGCGTACGTGTGTGTGCGTGTGTGCGTGTGTGCATGTGTGTGTGTGCTACAGGTAAAAAATAAATCTCTTATAACTAGAGAACGGATTAAACTGTCAGGCTGAAAACGCCAGAGAACCGGTTGTTATACTTTCATCGTTGTAAGTTTCATTAAAATTCCTTCTGTCCTTAATGTTTTATGAATTTTGTTATCTTCAAAAAATGATAAACGACGTAAACACGATATCTCATGAAAATTCCAAGATATCAAGCTGACATTTTTTCCTCGAGTGCAGTTACGACAAAAGTTGTTTGGTATTACGTTAGGCAAGTAACGATAAGCGAATGAAAAATTGCTGACATTTGAAAAAAAAAAAATGACGACATTCGTTTTAACTAAAATATGTTAGGAACAGCTTGTAGTATTGAGCTAAAATTAAATACGTAAGTAGATCGTGGTTTAAATAATAACAATTGACAAAGGCAGAACAAACATTTTACCAAAAATGTTGAATGACGTAATCATGCTGTCTCGTGTAAATGTCAAGATATCTTACTGAAACTTTGTTCATAAATGAAGTTACAATCAAGGTTGATTGGTATTGAGTTAATCTGGAATTGACAGCGAGCATTGGAAGCTATGAAATTTGTCATTTTTTAAAATAAATAAATAAATAATTTCCAAACTTTTACAAATTTTGAACAAATAAGCAATTGTAGATAACATTTAAAGAAGTCTGCAAAGAATAATGTAGCATATTGTTTACTAATTATATTTCACTTCTTACCAAGTATCTTTCATGACGAATCAATAAAAATAATTCTTCATTGCTATGTCAAACTTCTGTAACTCGAAGAATTTTGATAAATTTTTTATCCACCGTGGCTGGAATTATTCTTAAAACTTGAAATTGTAGAAAAATACAAAGAAATATCGTTTTATTTTTACTTGAGGGTGACATCTGAAAGTAAAGAACAATTATAAATGACAAAAAGACTGAGAGCGTGAGTGAAAATTAAGGGTGCGGTAGGAGTACCGGGTCCTGTGATCACTGGACATCAGTATTGACTTGAAAAGGAACAAGGTGTGTTTATAGTAATCCTAGTGTATAGGAAAATCCAAAGAAGGAGAAACGGTAATGGGGAATGAAAGAATGTATCGATAAGCAAAATGTATTTAGTATCAAAGTTAGTTGCGTATATAGCGAAGGATGCCATACGGTTGTAATTTGAAAAAAAAAAAATTTGAATTTCAAGTGTTTAATTTGTAAATTCTCGATAGAAAGAAAAGTTTGAATTTCTTTAGAGAGTCCTAGCAGTGGGTATTACAAAACGTGTGGGGCGTCGCGAAGAAAGGTCGTCGCGGTCGGTTGGTTTCTTTGCGGCGGAGAACGCACGCGACCAACGTCGACCAGGACGAGCCTCGCACACACGCACATACACAGAGATACACACACACATAGACACACACAGGATAAAGGGATTGATCGAGTAGAGGGTTCTCTCTGGAAACGTGGTGGTAAAGTCGGCGAATAAGGACTAGGACGCGAAGTCGTATCCGTATGATTGTGGTGTCTACCGGGTGGGAAAAACGGTGCGGCAGAAGCGGTGGGGCTCGTGCGCTGCGTCGTCGCCGTTGTGGCGGAGGCGATATAGCTCGTGCCCCGCGAGGAGTGCCACCGCCGTGTTCCCTACTTCGCAACGGCGCGACTACGTTGAACGAGAACCGAGCAGTATCGAACCGGCGTCTGAACAGGTCGCACGTACTACTTACATTCCATATATGGCATTTAGTTACTTTTTTTGTAATCCAGCGCGTATCGCGACTCGAACGCCGGCTAAAAAAAAAAAGTTCAACTGCGGCAGGATAATATAAGGAAGTTAAAAAGATAGCGAGGGCGGAGCTTTGAGCCTTGCTCCATTCGCTACGAAAATCCTCGTCCTTTGATTATATCGCAGTGATAATAAGAAAAAAAACTTTTTAAAACGCAAAAAAGTACGATAGATGTCACAGTGTCGCGTCTATCGAGACCAGATATATTGCAAAAGTACTTTATAACGATTACGTGCCAGATAAACTAATCTGCGTTTTCGTAGTAGTATGTGACCGGGGGATGGGGGATGCGTACACATTCCTGTGAGAAACATGTTACATTCCATTTTTTATCATTCCACCGCCCCACCTTTTGTTCGATTGATTATTATGAACCAACTCGGTAGAGATACAGAGTTAAATCTTGGTAGAGACAAGTGAATCTCTCGTTCAGTGACGCTGTGCGTGACAGAAAGTGCATCGGATAGCGAAAAAAAAAAAGGCGAGTGGGTGATTGCGCGATACGAGTTTTTCGAACTAGGGCGAATTTTATCGGCGGTGCGACGTAGGGCGATACAAAGCCGGCAGATCAGCTGCTCGAGGGTAGCTGCCGCTCCTTCTGCGTCAAAGTACGCAACGGAACGCTGGTATTGAACCGGCTTTCCGATTCTCGGTCAAGATAATCGTTGACGACACTTTTACCATTTTTTTCTATCACAACCGACAGGAAATACCGAAGGCATACTCCTCGTCAACGGTCTATCGCATGATTTATCGAAATTTTCGACTTTGTACCGTCAACCGTACTCGCGAGATGCGAGAGAGATGATTTAGACGCAAACGCGAGTCGGGAGGAAACGATGCTTTTTTCTTTTTGAAATAAGATGTGAAGAGTGAAAGATTATTGTTATTAATAATAATAACAATAATACTTATATTAATAATAATAATAAATAGAGATAAAAAGATATGTCACGGTCGGGCGAGAGCCCGGCAGGGCGGGGCGGGAGCCCGTCCGGTTCGCCGGCAGGTGGTGGTAGCCCGAGAACACCACGTGGCGGCCGGCTTCGCGACCGTGTGAGCTTCTTCGAGCAAATCTGGTCGTCGGGCGGAGGTACGCGCGCATCCAGCAGCGTCGAAGATTTGGTGGATGGTTCTTCCTTCGGCGGTGTCGATGGAGGTCATCGGAGTCCTATGTCGCCGGGTAATCCACGATCTTTGTCCAGGGCGAGCGATTCTTCTTTCGAGGAGAGTTTCGAGCGTCTCGTGGAGGAAGGCGAGCTCAATGGTGCCAAGGTCGTAAAGTTTGAGAAGATGACGTTTCGAAAGAGCGTGAAGGAAGTGACGACGAGCACCAGCAGCAGCGTGATGTTGTCACGAGGTGTCGCGGGTCCTCATCCGCTTACCGAGTCCAGTCGAACGCCCAGCGAGGAGCACGCCCTCGAGGATTCGGCTTATCAGAGCCATCACAGCCAAGGGATTCATGGAAGCAGCCATGGGAGTTCCGTTGCGTCTTTCACGAGATTTCCTTCCGAGGAAAGTCTTTCCCAACAGCAACAGCAGCAACAACAACAGCAGAGACGGGACAGCGGCAGTCAGGATGAGAAAGCACCCAGCGAGTGGTACGCCGAGTATCGAAATCAGAGCTTCCACAATGTTGCAGCGAGAATGGAATATGTACGCAGTCGTAGCGAGTACGATGCGCACATCGCTGAAATCAAAGGTATTAAGCGTAGATGAATTGATGACTCATTGACGTATAAGTTGCCGGGATTTGTATATTGATCAGAGCCCAAAGATAGGAAAGAAATTCGTAGAGAAAATCTTACGGTTTTCGAGTTATTTTCAATCATGAAAATGATGTTATAAGAGCTAAAGCTTCTCGTAGCGGTAAGAACCACGAGGGAACAAAACAAAATAACGATTAAAAACAATCTCATCCAACATAAATAATTAAAACTCGAATTTTTTAAATTCTCTCTGCCATTCGTTCTAGCAGGAAGGCAGATAAAACAAATAAATTAGAGTTGACCACTAAAACAGTGCATACCGATGATGCAGTCCCGACGTCGGGATCACTATACATTTTTGAAGTAAAAGAGCTTTCATGCGTGGAGTAAATACAGTACGATTGGTAGATGAAGCGAGCGGTATCGTGAGCGTTCCATCTGTCTTCTTTGGCAGTCATTGAGAGTCATAGTAGTAGGGCTAGTAGTAGTAGTAGTAGTAGTAGTAGTAGTAGTAGTAGTAGTAGTAGTAGTAGTAGTAGTAGTAGTAGTAGTAGTAGTAGTAGTAGTAGTAGTAGTAGCAGTAGTAGTAGTAGAAGTAGTAGTAGTAGTAGTAGTAGTAGTAGTAGTATCAACAGCAGTAGTATCAATATCGACTGACTTCATTGCGCCAGGTCTGGGCTGTGCGCGCATTCATAAATTCCCAAGGAAAGACCGGTGCGTTAGCCCTCGCTCACGACGCACTTGTTAACACCGGATAAACGTTAGGACTGTGCCACGTATGACCAATACGGAATAATAATTCTTGATGATGTCACTACACTCGTTGTAAATACAACCGCAGTTATAGCATAGGCTTTAGCGAGAAGACGACAAGTAGATTCACTTGGTGTCTTCTGGCTACATAGATCATAAAAGTTGTAATATTTAATATTTTATTATAGGTACATATATATATCGAGTTAGAATGAGAAAACAAGTTGTTTAGAAGGTTTTCGCGTTAACTATATCAGTCTTTCTCAAAATTTCGTTCGCTCCTTCGTCACTCACTCATCACATTATTTCTTTGGCTCGCTTGCCTTCGTCAATTCACATTATAATAAAAATTAATCTTGTAGAGATTTTTAACTTATCTTTACATTCGGAGATCGGGATCGATTGATTGCAGGCTCTTTCTTTTAGACTCTGGGGCTCGCAGATTCTCAGACCTCGTTGAAAGTAGGAGACTTGGGTGATTTGGCTGGCCTAGCCGGTCCACGAAAATATGTATAGTAATTCTCGTCCCATGAAAGTGTGAGGTCCTCGTTATTGAATGTGGAAGCGTCCTTCTCACTCGACGTCCCCAGAGAGAAAGAGAGTGAGCGCCCAGAGCTTATTACCCAGTACACCTACTTTATGTGCTAGATCATGCGCGTTCGCGTATATAACATCTCGTTGAGTCCGATACATCGATTATAATGCATAAACGAGTATAATACATTTAAGATACAAAGTGTTCAGTAATATTAAATGATTTGTATATTAAACATTTATTTAAAAATGGATTCATTACGAATTTTACGGCATACTTGTATATTAAATTTAATATACGCTAGTTCTACACGTGGTATAAGTTCTGATATATGATTTTAGGATTAATCTGAGGTATCCCATTGCTTTTACGTATACGTAAGTAAAAAAGAAAGATGTAGCACAGAGATCGCTAGCATTTATCGATGTATGCATTGAGTTTATATTTAAGGGATGCTGGAGTAGATTTTTTCATCGTTTAACCTATTGCTTTTACCTGCACCTAAGTATAAAAGATAGAAGTAGCACAGTGATCGCTAGCATTTATCGATGTATGCATTGATTTTTATATTTAAGGGATGCTGGAGTAGATTTTTTCATCGCTTATCGATTTCATCGATCGCTAGCATTTATCGATGTATGCATTGATTTTTATATTTAGAGGATGCTGGAGTAGATTTTTTTATCGATGAATGAAGATTATTCATAGGTATCTCATTGTTTTTACGTATGCGCAAGTAAAAAAAAGAGATGGGGCACAGAGATCGTTAGCACATATCGGTGTACGCATCGATTTTTCCTGTTCAAGTATATTAATTTTCATAAATAATAATGTCAACAGTGTACTTTGATGTACGAGTCATAGAATTGTTAGTATTCACTGACTTTTCAAAACTTTTAACAATATTTTTAAAGCTTTGATATTCATTTGACGAAACTGTGCCGACGAAATATAATTAAATTTTCAAGGGTACACCACGCAGATTAGCTCGGTTTGCCACAGTCTCTCCAGTAAAGTTTCGAGCGGAGGTTTTAGTTAGCCCGTCAGCTTCAACTCACCGATGTGTTATGCACGTTCAGCATGCCAGATGACGATTTGTACGTTGGTGACGTAAACCCGGGTTAATTATGCACAAAGAAAAAGAAAGAGCGTGCGAGAGCGCGGTGTGGCGCTTGTTACAACGAAATAGCTGACCGTTCGTGTAACACAGGGGTCTCCAAACTTTCCAGCCTTAGGGCCATACTGATTACTCCAGTAAGTTCCGAGGGCCAAAACCATATTATCATTGTTGCCGGTGGTAAAAAGTGAAATAGTCCAAAATCTGTCCGCGGGCCGAATGTGGCCCTCGGGCCGTAGTTTGGAGACCCCTGGTGTAACATATAACGACCGGCGCGCTTCGTTTCCTTCACGAACGAAACCTCCCAATGTCACGTATAGTAATATACACTAAAAGCAAGCCAAGCTTGCTTTTAATTATTATAATAGTGACGCTGTAAGCGGGAGAGGATATACACAACGGTTCAAGGACACGTTATTTATCATTGCCACATATGTGTGAAAGCTTCTTTTTGACCATTCTTCACTACTACCAATGCCTTTCTCTTTGTCCTTTATTATCTCAGCTCTGAAGGCTCCGAAGGAGTTTCAAGGTTTCTTTTCACGACCATCTTTAAGTAAATACATAGTTAGTGCTCCATAAAGATTTTAAAAAAAAAAGAAATAGCGCGCATTTTGGAGATTAAGTTTAATATGTACGAGGCACGAAGTTAAAGCTGATTAACATAACTTCTCGTAGCTTTCTGAAAAAAAAAAAATGAAACAATGTGCAAGGTTTACATTTTTTTCCATTTTCTCTTTTTACCAGTGTTTTACCTCGTATTTGTTTCTCATAGAATAATTAAATTAAAACGTAGACACGCCGGCAATAAAATAAAATCATATATTATAGAAAATATATAGAGAGAGAAAAATAAATTAATCCTGAAGTAATTCTTCTTGACATTTTTTTTTGCATAAAAGTTATTCACTATAAATTCGTTCTCTCTATTTTTCTAGACAGGCATCATTACCACGTACCTGTGAAAGCTTCTTCTTAACCTTTTCTCACTGCTATCTCTCTTAGCCTTTCTCTTCGTCCTTTATTATCTCAGCTCTGGAGGCTCCGAAGAAGTTTCAAGGTTTCTTTTCATGACCATCTTTAAGTAAATATTTACATAGTTAGTGCTACGTATAAAGATTTTAAAAAAGTAATTGTGCACATTTTGGAGATAAAATGTAATATGTAAGCTTTAACTTCGTGACAGGCACGAAGTTAAAGCTGATGAACATAATCTCTTATAGCTTTCTGGAAAAAAATTACGAAACAATGTGCAAGGTTGTAATTTTTTTCCATTTTCTCTTTTTACATTGACCAGTGTCTTATCTCGTACTTATTTCTCATAGAATAATCAAATTAAAAGTAGATGCGCAGACAGTAAAATAAAATTGTATAATATAGAAAAATATATAATTCCTTCCGATGAAATATCTTTTCTAATAATAGTTATTCACTATAAATTCGTTCTCTATATTTTTCTAGACAGACATTCTCGATGCTAGAATTTTCAGTTAAAAGAGTTAAAGCTAACGAATGGTAGAAGCACGTTTGAGGTGGAAATTGGAGGGAGTACGTCACGTCCTTAAGACAATCGGGCAGGCGTCAGTCATGAAGGGTTGCATATACACGTACTTGGCTGTTGGTCGACTGGTTAATTTCTGATTGTTGTGCTACCCAGAGGCCCTTGGGTGGTCTTTACACGCGGGTACTCCGTTCGCAACGCACACGTATACAACGAGTACTTTGCGGGACATCCACGTGCGCCCCCGCTACCGCGAACATGCAATCCGTTACCTCGTCATCTATGAAACACCAATTACTCTGCCCCTCCACTTCCATCTACCTAAGTAATTATGAAACAATTTAGTGTACAAATAAGCCACCGAATTGGACTAATGGAGAGTGATGGTACTAGCAACTTGTCTCTTACACTTCTATCTTATACTTTCTATGAAGTTACCAATTATTTTTATTAGTAGATTAATTTCTCGTGACGATCAAAGAATTTCATTGATTTAAAAATGTTTATATTAAATTCTAGCGGCAAATTATAGAAATTTCTCAATGTCTGGTCTAACCGGTTGCATAAAAATTAAATTTTACTTTTAGAAGTTCACCATTTAAAGAGGTTCATAAGGTGGATACAAATGCACGGAAAATCGTAAAATTTATATTGCATTATCTCAATTAATGTAAAAACATCCTCGAATTATTTTGGAATTTTCATCAACACCGTAGATACAACATTTTAGTTACTTATGAGACTCTTTTCACATACGTTCTTATGGCATATTTACAAATTGCGTGTTCGCCATAACTCTGGAAAAGATGTAGAGAAAAAAATATTACAAATCCACAGTAAATTGTAAAATTTGTATCGCATAATCTCAATTAATGTAGAAACATCCTCGAATTATTTTGGAATTTTTATCAACACCGTAGATACAATATTTTAATTACTCATAAGACTCTTCTAACATGCATTCTTATGGCATATTTACAAATTGCGTGTTCGCCATAACTCTGGGAAAGATGTAGAGAAAAATATTACAAATCCACAGTAAATTGTAAAATTTGTATCGCATAATCTCAATTAATGTAGAAATATCCTCGAATTATTTCAGAACTTTCATCAACACCGTAGATACAATATTTTAATTACTCATAAGACTCTTCTAACATGCATTCTTATGGCATATTTACAAATTGCGTGTTCGCCATAACTCTGGAAAAGATGTAGAGAAAAAAATATTACAAATCCACAGTAAATTGTAAAATTTGTATCGCATAATCTCAATTAATGTAAAAACATCCTCGAATTATTTTGGAATTTTCATCAACACCGTAGATACAATATTTTAGTTACTCATAAGACTCTTCTAACATGCATTCTTATGGCATATTTACAAATTGCGTGTTCGCCATAACTCTGGAGGAAATGTAGAGATAACATATTTTTTAAAATGTACTCAACAATGTGCAGGCTTCATTGAAGTAACACTACAAAGATCAGATCGATCGTGTATTTAGTTTATGAATACTATTCAATATACCACAGCACTCGTAGTTGTTTCCGATAAAAGGTCGTCGCCCCCTCGCTCGTCCCTTAACCGCGTTGCACGATCGTGCAATCCCCTTCTGACCCAGCCACATTTATACCTGGTGAACCCTCTTAAATGTTTCGAGAAAAATTACATAGTAGGTAAGCGAGTACAGTAACAAGTTCTGCCATACAAAATATTTTTCTCACGGAACGTTTGTATTTTATAGTTCTCATGAATATACGAGAAATACAGAAAATTATAATTATACACGGAGAAAAAGTCTTCGTTGTTTCAACCAATTGCTCGGTTCCAGGTGATTAATGTCGTTAGCAACTAACTAATTTGTTGATGCAACCAATTATATAGTCGGCAAAAAAATCAATCGCCTCGTGCGTATCTAATTATACACTTGGTTAGAGAAATGAATAATTTTTTTTCCATATATCGTATTCAATAAATTATACCTTTTTACGTAAAATATAAAATGTAGACATTCACTCAGAGAAAAAATATCAAATAGTTGAGTTTACCATACGATTTCTCAGTGAATATCTTTGCATTTAAAAGCATTCGATTGATTATTTCCTTAAAAATTCAGTCACGAAGATGGAAATTGAAGAATATATCTGAAGAATCGTTTATTCAATTACTCTAAATTCGAGAAATTAGATCGAACCGTTTTCTAAAAGTTTTACGAAGGGTTTTTTTCAATATTTTGTAGAGAAATATTTTTTTTCTCATCTATATTCGGTGATAAACAATTTTGGTATATGATTCAACTTGAACTGAAGATATTTTCTGTATTCACTAAGAATTCCATAATACAATTTCTTGATATTAAATTTGTGCAATTTTGTACAAAAATTCAGTAAAATGTCACAATAAATTGAAGGCTAAATATTTTTTCGTCAATTGTCTACTCGTATCCAGATTTTTAAGTAAGCGATAGACGGAATGTCTTGAAATTTGCAGGAGGCTTCGAGTTAAATCTCTGTGTGCACGCTTGCTTTCCTTATCTTTCGTGTGTACACTGTGTCTTTCATATTCAGGTCAAGTATTTAAATTGTTCTAGACTTAAAAAAAAAAAATGGAAAAAAAATCAAATATGCTCTTCGTAGTGTATACTACGTTATTCAATAGTTGTTTAAGTCGAATGGGGAGAAGGAAAGTTGCAGTGCACAAACGTAGGGTTAAAACAGATTGAAAGTGCATTGACATTTTGGTGTAAATATCTACAATGACTGAAGATTTTTTAAAACTGTCAAGCTGTTAAGCGTGAAAAATCGTTCCGAATGTTTCATACGTTTGACTTGTGTATTTATATACAGAAGTGACGCAAGGCATAGTTAAGGACATTCAATGATGTTGGGCCACGTGCGTGCAAGTACATAAAAGTAATTAATACGAGACACACGAGTATACTGTAGCAAGGTATCGTTGGAACATAAGATTCGTCACGGATATCGTCTGCACCGTAGCCGATTCTGGTCTATACGAACTGTAAGCGATCGACGTTGCAAAGAAACAAAGATAAAAAAAAGTACAAGCACACTGCTTGGATCTTGCGCGACGGTAGATACGGCGATCCGTCTAGGAAGTTGACCTACTTACGGTTTCAGAATTGCTTAATGATTTTTAATGGCTCAGTCACATATGTGACCCTGATTCTAAAGATTTATAGATAAAATATAATTCTTATATCAAATATAGTTTCGTGCGGTAGCAGAAGTACGGATTCGTTATAAAAATAAGGAGACAGAGAAGAAGACGAAGTAGAAGAAGAAGAAGAAGAAGAAATGAGTTTTTACGTCACAAGCAGATCCGTCTCGTCTGGATGATACTCGCGTCTGCTGACCTCATCCTTCTCGTATGTACGAGAACTTGTCCCACTTTTCGTGCCGGCATTGCGTTGCCACTCTGTCTCTCTCAATTCGTCTGCCTTTTCTGCTCTCGACGCAGTGTCTTGTTCTACCATCTTGTATCTATACCCTCGTGGTCTTCTCGCTCGATTCTCTCTCCACCGATTCATTTTCGCTCCCTCCTTGCCTTATTTTCCTTTTTTTTTTTGCACTTCTCTTACATACGAGTGGGAGAAATCAGTAAAGCTAAAAATACGAGCTTATAGGCGCGAGGACATTGAGTAAGCGTACACGCGTGTACGTATATTTCAAGTCAACGCGATAATAAAAAAATTATCCGTTGCATCGCCCTGGGGGTTTAAAACGGAATTCCTGGTCGCTTGCTGGTTTGCTAATGATGCGATATTAAGCGTGTCGATTGAAACTAAATATTTCTTCCGACATACGCTTTACAATTTTTTTTTCTTTGACAATTATTTACTCTTGGCTTCTTTCAGTTTATTAACGACTGCGTTGGCCTCGTTTTTAAAGCAAAGTTGCGATGATGACGAGTCTCTGAGTTTACTCAACATTTTAATATCCTTTGAAAAGAAAACTGTCTTGTTACCAGATCCAATATTTCGCAACTAGTCGAGAAGTTGAGAAAGTTCAGAAACGATGTTACGATAGTTAGACTTCTGGTAATGCACGGTGGATTATTGCTGTTAAGGAAATCTGATGTGCATCGCACGCTACTGTCTCTCGTACAGAGAACAGACATTAAGCTTCTTCGTGGCTTTTTTTTTCTTTTAAGACGATGTACTATTCCTGGGTCAGTAACATAAACTGTAATACAAACGTCTCCGTCGCGATTGATCTTTCGTATAAATGAGGAGAACTTTGAACTGCGACTCACAATTCTACAATCTACCGTTCTCGACTCTTATCCGAAAGATTCGCGATAAACAAATCCTGCTATCTCTCTCGTACGTATGACGATTCGAGAGAGACAGACGACTTGTAACACATCGTCTTAAGACTATAAAGCTCAATCACGCGAAATTAGGATTATCGTCTTATGTATTTTATAACGATAGATTTATTATCCGCGATGATAGAAACATCGTTTTTTAAACATTTATTACGTTGCGGAAAAAAAAAACTCGAGGACAGTCGACAGGAACGAGATGACTTCGCCTCTCGCGGATCCGGTTTTAGCGTGGGCGGATATGTCCGTAACAATTCCACCCACCCGATGATTATCCCGAAGGATGAAACTCGTGTCTCACCTTGAGACTGTTGAGTCAACACACTCTCTGTGACATTTTTTCTTGTCGTCATTATTCTTGTTTTTTTTATCAAAATTTTATGGCTGGAGTGTAGTTTCGAAGAGATATCTAAACATTGATTCACCTATTTTTAACGACGTTATTTATCTTCTATCAGAAATGATAAAAATTAATTTTTAACTTTGTATCAAAATAACGCCGTTAAAAATAGGTAAATCCATGAAATTTTTAGCTATCTCTTCGAAATTAGACTCCAGATACAAATTTTTAATAAAAAAAAACAAGATCGATGACGACCGTCGTATGAAAATTGCATTGATTTATCACGGCATTATTTTGGAACAAATTAAAAAATGAATTTTCATAACTTTCGATATATTTTACACGAGAGGTACCGGATTACCAAAATTTATTAATTAATCTTCAGACCTATCTTCGATTATAGATATTTGTGCCTATGTTATACGAGAGACTAAGCTGGAAAGGGCGCCTAAAATCTTTCGGTTATCCGATGAACCTTCAAATATTATTTAGAAATTTGAACGCAAGCGTTTTAAAGTATCTTTTCATATCTGTAAATTTTTTATTCCAAACAGAAATTAGCAGAGAAAATCCCTATATTGTTCACGTAAAATTCCGTGGAGCACTTTGAGCACACTTAGTTACGAAAAACTAGACCGTTAATCATTTTTAAAAGACAAATTGTAAACATCCAACATATTTTTTGTTGCCCACTAGCTGAGCGTCAACACAATTGAATAGAAACTAGTTTTGACACAAATTAAGGAAGTAAAGTGTCCTTCGTAATAAATAAAATAATAATTAATTTCATTTTTTAATTGTTTCTTCTTATTTATGTGGTTTGACTAACAATAGTAGAGTCATTGATACTGCAGCTTCACGCTGCAACCAGTTTTCTGATATCAGAAATCGTCTGTGTTTAGCATATTTGTGCTCTACATGTAGGTACACACGCGTTAGCACACAGCCACTCAACCACATGCACACGCATATAACATAACTTCATACACAGGACGTGGGTATCAGCCAAAAGAAATGTCAAAAAGTCTACCAGTTTTCTGATATCAGAAATGGGTGTTTAGCACTTTTGTGCTGTACATGTACATAGACACGTGTTAGCTCACAGCCACTCAACCACATGCACACGCATATGACATCACTTCATATACAGGACGTGGGTATCCGTCGAAAGAAATGTCAAAAAGTAAAATACAAACGAGAACGATTACAAAGCGACCATCATCCACCTGAAGTTGCTGATAGCACAGAATTTAAAGATCACGAGGATCATGATTATCCATCCCGTGATTACAGAAAAATAATCAAACGCACACGAATCTTTGGCATAAGTGCTACAAGACAACAGGAAGTTGAGCTGGTTGAATCTACCAATTTATTTGATCAGCCTAACTAATTAATTGGTTGGCAATCAACTGATTTGTTGATACAACCCATAAATTGGTTGGCTCGACGTTAATTTGTTGATTCAACCAAATTAATCGCTTGTAGAGTATTCAACCAAGCAGCTGGTCAAAGCAATTATTAATTTATTTTCTGTTGGGTGTTCGTTTGTAAAAATCGTCCCTTAACTCCAGACTCAAGAAATCTCTGTAAAAGTGAATTTACAATAGTAATTTACATTACTTAGCATTATAATTACACAGTTGAGATAATTGCGAGACTTCCTGTTTCATCGTCTCTAATTGTTGTACCATGTCATTGAGATCGCTGCAATAATTTTACAAAAATATCGAAAGGCAGCAAAAAGTTCTCCAGTGCATTACTGTCTACAACGATGAACTGGAAAGGTTTATATATTTAAAAAAAAAAAAAAAAAAAGAAGAGTAATCGTAGACAGGCAGTGGAAGTACGGTTATAGCTCTTCCTTTTCAAGAGACAACTAGTCCTTTTCATTTTCAGGTCAATCCACTCGAGTAAACTACAGTTAAGATGGTCGTTTTGGTCGTACGTGAAAGAGCATCACGGAAGTAGAGTCACGAACCGAGCAGGAGGAAGTTCTTACGGACCGAAGGGATGCGAGGGGTATCGAAATTAAAGTTATGCAATGTCGTGTCGCGTGTCGGCTCCTTACGAGTGGCTGCTATAGTTGATGATACACAAGTACAAGCATCCCTTCGAAGGGTTGACTTAGCAGAAGAGAAATGAGAAACAGTGGTGCCATGCTGGCACTGCCGAGTCGTGCGGTGCGGAAAAAAAATCCTTCGAGTCTCTAGCAAAGTCTCTGTGTGATTTCGCATAGCTCGCGCCGGGAAAAGAACCTCCAGCCAGAATATATAAGTAACGAATCGACGCACGCGATCCTACTGCACCTGCTATTTTTATGTAATTCCCGTGGATCTTAATTATAATATCGATCCTCGTTCATACAATGGAACTGTCGAACCTGGTGCTGAGTTATATTTTGTTTAACTTGACGTTTCTTTGCTCGCGAAGCTCATTTCGATGAAACCACGACCTACGCTTTCAAAGGTCAAACTTTTCACGCGGGTCAGTTTTTTCTTGAGAGAAGTGTGAGTTAATTCTTAAGGGTATAAAGTTGAATGTTGTCAAATCAAACGATCGACAGTCCTGTGCAACACATACCGATTTGTACTTCCGAGAAAGTAACCTGGCATTTTCGACTATACCTTCTTTCGTCGTCTACCTACTTTTACGAGGTGATGAATCGACAGCTGTGCGCATCAGGTGCAATACGATCCACTCCTCGTGCGTATAAAAATAATCTGTGCGTTCCACTGTACCGCTCAAGAGATCGTTCACGCTTCGAGGTATTTCAAAGTAAATGGGCCGTGATGTGCTAATTTCTTAATCCTTCTTTGTAACATTTATTTCTTAAAATAATGAGAAATATATTTTTAACTATTTTGAAAGTAGCACGAGGGATGCGCTTTGCGCGATGCACGGCCATTTTGGCGTTTTTACGTTTTTGGAACGAAAAAAAATTTTTTCTTTCGAATGATAAAATAATGTCGAATATTTTCATTTTCATTTGCATCTAATTTAATTGTTTTTTAACGTGTCACTGATATTTTAATACTCTGTTTGAAACAATTTTTTTTTCAATAAGAACACTGCAAATATATTTCTCGTGTACTACGTGAATATCGTAGCTTTCACTTGTCACTGTGCAGTCCATGTTAATTGACTCAACTTTTGTGCATTTAGATCCCAAATTATCACGTGGTAAATTTTTTTTTTAATTCTAAATGAAATCCCAGACATTTATTTATAATCTTATTTACGTACGTGGGGTCGATTTTTTGATGATTGGGAATACAGTAACGGTTATGTTCAACGAGGGAACTACGATGGAACCAACAAGTCGAACACAACCGCAGCTATAATTCCCAATAATAGTAATTCTAAGCAAGCGACCGTGTAAGTTTAACATTTCGTATCGACGTAGCGCGTCTACGAGTGATAAATCTAAGCGACAAATGATTTAACCAAATTTTTTTTTTGATGGAGAATTTTTGGCAGTTCGCAACCCGGTTAGAGTCAGCGCCACCTAGATCCCTGTGTTATCGATCTCAGAAAGATCTTTAACAATCGAATCATTAATTATTTTTGTCAACTTTGATTGCTTCATTAATTCTTAATGAATGAGTGGCGCTGACTCCAACCGGGTTGCGAACTGCCAAAAATTCTCCATAAAAAAAAAAAAAATTTGGTCAAATCATTTGTCGCTTAAATTTATCACTCATAAGAAACATATGACCGCGTATAAAAGGATTAATTAATTAATCTGTAACTAATAGCGCGTCTACGTCCGATCAGTAGGATGGATATCTTTGCGAAGCACGATTCAGGGTGCAAGATACGTGATCGGGATTATAAGCGCGGGAATGAGAGGCCTGATTTAAATTCAGCATTTGCGAATCGTTATGAATATCTGATCTAATTGTTTGAATTTATTATATAAAAATTAAGCAATCAGATTCGACGATTGTTTAACAAAGGAATTGTGAGAAAAATTCTGTTACGACGCGGATTTCAACCGCGAACTCCCAGAATTCCAGTTTGGTGCGTTACCATAATGGCGGAATTTTTTCTAAATATGATTTCTCGATGTTTCGGGACTTTTGGCTTTTTCGTAGAAGCTATGTTCACGGTTGTTTGAAATTTTCGTAAAAAGGATGTACGCTCTCTAACATTCGTAAATTTTTATTTAACAAAGTGAAACTTGGCATACAAATTGGTTAGAGAATGAGGATACTTGATCTTGAATTTGCTGAAAATCGATTGAGGGGTTTAAACTTTATGAAATTTGCAATTTTACTTAAGGTTCAATTTTATTGAAAATTTTTATCTCACTTCCTTTATGAAGAAGTCAGAATTGAGATAACCGTTACCCGTAGTGGAGGTTCTGTGGGTTGGCAAGAATCACTAGGATGCAATGGGCAAACTTCAAATTTGCATGCCTCGTTGAGTATACTCTGACTGAAAAATTTCGAGAAAGATCGCAATGCTTAATTAAATAAACAACTAAAGTTGTTCAGCCAGAATCTAAAGCTTCAACATCTCGCCGACAGCCAATCGGTAAACGATTATTAGAATAATTTTTAGATATCAAGGAAACGAAAAAAATTTTCTCTGTAACTAAAATCTACAAAGTATTATCGTAAAGTCGCGCGGGAATAAAAAAAAAAATTAATTTCACAGATGCGCGCTGTTCGTGTCGCTGTCACCGCGTCTCAAAGAAGCAAAAATAATTGCGAAATCCTCGTGCGTCCTACTTAGCGTTTGCCCTGCACCTCTGCGCATCCAAATGTGCACCAAGACCACGTCATGACGATGCTTTCTATTTCGATCACTATTTCGTTGAATTCTAAACTTCGATACGAACGTTCCCGATTCGTAATGTATTAAGAAATCTTTTGATGGTACGCGATGTTCCAAATTTTACTTTTTCATTGGCACAAACGTAGATCCACGAAATTTAAATATCTTCCTGGCTTTCATTTTTCTTTTTTTTTTCTCCTCTATTCGATGTAACTCAAACGATTGTAAAACAAGAACTTAATCGCTATGCCAAAATCATTTGAAATACACTTGTGCGTTATTCCTTTAATCGACGCGATAAAAAGTAGAAAAAATCGTAATATCTTCGTTACGCCGCAGAAAAAATATTTATCGAAACCATTAATATCTGAGATAATGGAACTAGCGATAAAAAGGCTCCGCATCAAACCATATCGCTACGAAAAATATTGTGCCAAGAATCGCTGATAACTAATCTCATCGTGTATAATAGTTGCGACGCAAAAAAAAAAGTCTTATATTTACCTTTACGTTGTCAAATCGTTCGAATTCAATGTAACAACTTCTCGTGTATTTTTTTTTGTTTCAGACGAGCAGGAACGCGTGCAGAAAAAGACGTTCGTTAACTGGATTAATTCTTATCTCTTGAAGGTAAATATAGTTTATGTTGCAGTAGCCAAAACACTTGAGAATAAATTGGTGAAATATATTTTTTATATTATATTTTCACCAAAAAGTTTGATAATTTAAATCTAATAAATCCGTCAATTATATTTGACAAAAAATATTTTTATTTATATTCAAAGAATATTTATAATTGAAATATATTTTTCCGATTAAATGTTGATACTCGTGGGGGAGATTTTGACCCGATGAATGAAATCGAATCAGCAAGTACGAGGCGTTGTCTGAATTTGGTTACATGCGTTGCAACGATGTTTCCTGCTTATTTCTTTTTTCTTCAAATGAATTGACGTCGAGAGAGCAAGAAGAATTTGCATCGAGTCACGTAACATCGTGATGAGAATCGTGGCACGTCACGGGGTTTGATAGTCAACGTGTCTGCGCACCAGAAACTTCGTAGAACTTGCACTCTCTCGCTGACTTTCCAGTGCACCCTGTGCCTGGCTCTCGATTCCCTAACTTCCGGATCCTTCAAAACAAAAGACTTTGCACTGGGCCCACGCATGCCCTCGATTTAAACCTTGAGATAGGGCTTTATGGCTCAACAACCTCTGCTTGGGTTATCCGTCAAGCTTTATACTAACTTTTTTCCTCGATCCATCGTATGGGTCACTTAAACTTTTCAGAGAGTTCCACCTCTTCGAGTGGAAGACTTGATTGAAGATCTTAAGGATGGTACGCGCCTACTTGCATTGCTCGAAGTATTGTCAGGCGAGAAATTGGTAAGATATGTTTTCCGGATTTATTTTTCAAGATTTTTCATTCTTTCTACGTAATATTTAACAGATATTTACAAATTTTTAAATGTGTTGAGCTGCTTACAATATAATTTTTATTTAGTTTAACTTGGAATCTAAATAAAATTCCAGAAAATTTTATCTCTGTTACTTGTTGAAACATGTAGTCCTTCGTATTATTTTTTTCTTACCTTCCACACCTAGAAAAGAGTTTATTCGTAGGCATCAGGATTTATTAATCGTTAATAAATGATAAAGTTGGATATGGCGAGATAAATATTCTGTTAGAGTAAACAAATCGTTTATTAGAACCTCTCAATTCGCACAAGTAATTATTTATTAACAGTTAATAAATATATATTTTAACAAACTGTTTCTTTATCAGGGTCTGATAAATATCACGTTGACAAGCAGCGTTGGTATTAATGAAAAAATTAATTTAAAAATGCTTATTAATAGTCACAATTGTAATAATTTGAAGAGAATAATTCATAGATCGAGAGAATCTACAAAGAGGTTCTCTCTTTGAACAGAGGTTGAACAGAACTATCGCAAACACTTGTATTAATAAATATTTTCTATATTTCCGGTGAAAGGATTGCCTCGACTCTGCATGCAGATCCTACGATACAAGGAGATCGTTAAGGTTGTCCCGATAATCCTGATAAATTCTCACTTTTTATGCAACACTGGCCTACCGTCCACTCACTCGTATTACAAAGCTACGAGTGAACTTGTCGGTAAAAATTAAACAATATTGATAAAAAAAACCTCGATCGAGTTACGAGAAAGAAATCGCTCAAAATAAATCATTCGTTTGACGAAAGTACCTTCAAATATTTAGTTATAACGAATAAACTCTTATCTCAGTGCGTATGTACATTGGATCTTTAATGTTCGGGCCAAATTTTCAAAGTGTTCTGAAATTTCTACAAATGCGAAAAAAAATCCGAGTTACTTTTCTTACCGCTTCTTTTACATACTTAACGTTTAACACATTATTCAAAAGTTGGTTAAGTCGAATATAGCCGAGCTCCGCCCTCTATTCGCTTCAGAGAATTTTGAGATAAACATTTTTTATTTTGCCGCACGAAGAGTTATGAATAAAGGATAATTATCTTTTTTAATTTCTTGTCGCTAATGCAATATTCGTACAAACGGCTAAAAACATGAAAAAAAAACTTGAAACATCTGTCTTTTCTTAATTATTAAATAAATAAATAAATAAATAAATAAATCCTTTAATTAACATCGATTGGTCCCACAGCCAGTGGAGAAGGGTCGCAACTTGAAGAGACCACATTTCCTCAGCAATGCCAATACGGCCCTTCAATTTTTACAGAGCAAGAAAGTGAGTTCTTCCATCATATTCCAGATATTTCTTCGTTCTATAGTCGTGAAAATTAATAATAATATTACGGTTAATACTAAAAAAAAATGAATTGCAGATCAAACTAGTGAACATAAATTCGTCAGATCTGGTAGATGGACGACCACCAGTTGTGTTGGGTCTTATCTGGACCATAATCTTGTATTTCCAGGTGAGAAACTCAATTTCACAATATTATCTAATGCACATTGTAATAATTCGTTATAACGCCGGAGTAGCTGCGTAAACCTTACAAGCTCGACACGTAGGGTATCATATCCAATCACTCTCACGTAATCTTCATTCTCCATGACTATTTATCGAATCAACAATTCTAGTAATTCGCATTTAGTAAATTAAAAAAAAAAAAAAAAAAAAACGTACACGTAACAGTAGAAAGTAAATGAAAATTCAATTATGCTAACCGTATGCGTATTCCAATGCGAACAAGCTACGATCGAAGGATCGAAAGAGGGTGAGTAGTAAGTTGAGAACCGACGAAGCAGAGAAAAATATAATAACATAAAAAAGAAGAGTGCACTGCATGCTTGTTGTTTCGCATCACCGGTAGTCAGGCACCAAGCCAGGTATACACGGAACTCGATTCAATTGAATCTGTTGAATAATCAAAAATCTTTCTGGCTTCTTTATAGATTGAAGAAAATACAAGGGCCCTTGAGTATCTTGGACACAGTTGGGGCAGTCAGAGCAGCCTTGAAAGTCTGGGAACTCAGGGTTCCGCGGCTAGCGAACGCAAACGCATTAGCAGCGAAAAATGGAAGCAGGGAGCTCGCAAAACACTTTTGCAGTGGGTCACCAATGCTCTGCCCAAGTGAGCATTTATATCAGTTATCATAGAAAATGTAAAATACAATGAAATTCATTTATTTATTATTTATTATTTAATATTACAAGAAGGAGTGGTCTACAGGGTTTAGTGAAAACAACGTTTTTTTCTTGTATTTTATTTATCAAAACAATCGTATCACAAATTTCCAATTACCGATAGTTCGTAACATTGTTCCGATCATGTGAAAATACCCAGATCACTGTATAAAAAAAATTCAATTTTATTTTTAAATAGAAAATGAAATTTCCGTTATAATTTTTTATATTTGGATTTAAGAATTTTTTCATACGATCAGAACATCATTACGAACACTTAATCATGGATGTTTGATGAATATCACTTTTTTTTTATCGGTAAAAGAATAAAATACGTTTTTTAAGCTGTAATCGATGGATCCCCGATCCCTCGATAAGGAAATTTTAACTGATCAATCGACGTATTATCACGATAGGGAGGCCGGTATTCGCGTTAGAGATTTCGGCGAGAGTTGGAGAGATGGCAACGCGTTCCTCGCGATAATCGACGCAATCAGAGCCAACCTGGTGAACATTGCGGCGATGCGCGAAGCTTCGAACCGTGCTCGTCTCGAAACAGCCTTCCAAGTAGCGGAAGTCGAGTTGGGCATCGCCCGACTTCTGGATCCCGAGGACGTCGACGTGCCTCAGCCAGATGAAAAATCTATCATGACTTACGTAGCACAGTTCCTCCACAAATACCCAGAGCCAAAATCCTCGGGACCGGACTCTTTCGCTGCCGTTCAGCAAGAATACAACGCGCTTCTTGCTTGGCTCAATGAGAGGACGAGACACCTCGAGCAACTCGATAGAAACAATGCTTTTCCACCGAGTTTTGCGGTTCGTTGCTTCACATCGATTTAGTTTCATTATTTTCATTCGAAAAACCGGTGAATTTCATTTGATGATACAAGTTTTATTCCTTCATTCAGGAGTATTTGCTCGTACGAACGGAGACTGATGAAAAATCTGTCTTGTACAAAAAGCTCCAAGGTTTGGTTGAAACTCCAAGCATGATCAGCATCACTCGTGACTCCTGGAGGCACATACAGACTCTCTGGAACAAGATGGAATACCTCGTGAGTATTTCGCTTTCACAGAAATATTCTGCGATAAGAGAAAGTTAATTGTCCTTGGAGTAGAATTATAAATGATTTTCTAATTATTCATTATAATTACTTGTTTGTTAAGTTAGACAAAAGAATTCGTGAATTTTAACGAATTTTATTTTACTTGATAGAAATATTTCTGTTTTGCAATTTGAATGACATTTTAAAATTGTGACAAGATGCTGAAATGGTTGTGGCTCTTGGATTCATCGCTTCCCGGAGAATTGGGAGAAACCGGAAGATGGCTGGCGCTTGCCGAGAATCTTTTGAACTCCGACATGGACATACCAGCGGATATGAACGAGGAAACAGCTGGAATAATATCGAACAAGCTTGAGGATCATAAGAAGTTCTTCTTGGATCTCGACGATATGACTGATAAGTTTCAGCGAGCGAAAAGTTCACCGCTCGCTCGACAAGCCCCCCAAGAACAATTGGATAACATGACCGCGAGATTCGAAAGTCTTCCCAATCGTGCTGCGAAAAGGCGAATCAAGCTTAAGTTCCTGGAGCATAAATGCTGCCTCGTGGCTTTTCTATTTCTCGTGGAAACAAAGCTCAAGAGTTGGAGCGTCAAGTATGGCACCGAAGAAAAGGTCCATCAGATGCTCGAACAGTACAGAAATTTTGTGTCTCGCAATCGTATATTCCAGGAATTTCAAAAGGCTTACCTGGACATGCAGCAGGTGGTCGACGAGTATAAGCGCGACGGAGACGTAGGTGAGTGTCGCTTCATCGATTTACCGGGCTACTTATATACTGTTAAAAGCTGGTAACAAGGGCTAAGTGCTGCTAAAAATTCTCCGTGAAATTTCAGTAGTTTTCACAACTATTCAAACGAGTGCCGTTTGCGAACATAGTTGCGTAAACTACAGTTCTCGACGAGAATACAAATATTACTATCAGTCTAAACCTGAAGAATAGAAGCTTAAAGATATCCATACGAAAACGAATATCTGTTTGATTAAGTTGAAATTCCGCTAATCAGTAGAAAAAAGGAGAGGAAATTTTTTTTTCAATTAAAAAACAAATATCATGGGCTAGTTTTATAGTAACGCGGATCGAAATTTACGTATTTTTTTAGTATAAACGTGCTGAAAGTGGATGACAACAATAGAATAAAGCGATTTTCTCCGCCATTTTCCATTGGTTGCAAATAAAAAATAAACAGAATGAAAAAGGATACTTTATGACAGATTATATTCAAATTTGATGATGATGCACGGTCTAACTTTTGAGGTTGATAGAATAAATCTTTTGGCGTCTATCGCTATTTAGTTCTCTCGCGTTCAAGCGTGAGTTTTTCTCTCTCACACAGTGACAGTCATTGGAGCCCCCTCTCGTATTTTTTTCGTTTCTCCCGTTCATGGAAGGAAAGGATATCCTTAATATCACTAAATCAAAAAATTCAATAAAGATTGAGCATCAGTCGAAAGAAAAATAATTCAAATTAATATTCTGACGATATATTTGTGAAAAATGATTAAAGACAAAAGTTTTAAATAAAAGGCAATGAACTTAAATTATCGTTCTCTTAGAATAATAATTGACGATTAGTTCACTTCTATAGTAGAGGACGAACTATAGTTGACAAGAATATTTTGATGACTCAAAATCTGTAGAACAAGAGCTCAATATCACTACATCGAACAACTAAATCGAAATGAAGTTTGAGCCGAAGGAAAAACAATTGAAATTAATATTTTGACGAAATACTTATGACAAATTATTAAATAGAAAAAAGATTTTTTATGAAATAATGGACGTTAAGCTTGAATTATTATTCTCTTAGAAAAAAAATTAAATATAATTCAGGCAGAATATAAAGTTAAATGGTTTTTTATTTAAACGTTTAAAGAATTACATAAGTCGACAATTTTTTGACGTGTTACATGAATGAGAGACAATTTTTATGACGTGTTTTCTCAATAGTATTTACAATAAAATGAAATTATATTATATCAGATCGTGAGGAAAGTATCAAGATCGATTGTTTCATGCGTGAAACTGGTGACAAGTGGAAGAACGTATCGATGGATCTGCGTTGCGTGCAATCTATGTTGGAAGAGGTGGTGGCATATTGGCGTCGTTGGACGAGCGTATCGGATGAATTCGAATCGTGGCTATCACGAGCGGAGCCAGCGCTCGAATTACCGGAGGAGGAGAAAATGGAATTCTTCCAAGACATCAGCGTGTGGAAGGACAAGCATCAGCAGCTGTCGGACAGCGTGAGCTTCCTGATCGCAACTTCGGAGGAACAAGTCGCGCTGCGTCTCAAAGATCGTTACACTAGCTTGTCAGCACGCTGGGAAAGGCTCTTCCCCGAGGTTAAGCAGTACATGCATGCCGGAGACTTGCTGCGCAACCGAAAGGACTACCGTTCGGGCGTGGAAAGCCTGCAAACTTGGCTGAGAAACGCCGAAGCCGCTTTATCGACGTCACAGCTCACTTCTACGGAAAAGATCAAAGCTTACGGCGAGCACCTTCAAGTTCTTCATACCGAGGTGGAGAGCATCGAGGAACTCTTTAAGACTATCAGCAAGAAGTTCCAAACGCTGATACAGGATTTGTCGCGCGATGAAGTCGACAAGATGATGATCACGCTGAAGAAGGAGAAAGAGGCGCTCGTGAGAGTCCGCGCTTTGATACCAATGCAGTTGCACCTGTATCATCAGCTTCTGGTCCAGCAGGAGTCGTTGGAAGCCGGACAGAAGGAAATATCGAGCTGGTTGGATGAGGCGGAGCGCCTTTTGGCTGGCGTCAATCTCGCGGGTGGCCGAGACTTCGCTCTCGCTCAATTGGACAGACACAAAGCCTTTTTCTCGAGGACTTTGTACTACAAATCTATGTTGGAATCGAAGAACAAAGTTTTCTCGAGTATCGTCAAGTCCGTTGACGCTCATGCCAACGTTGAAACGGCCGAAGGTGGCACTGGTCTTCGCGCCCTCAACGATCGATTCTCCAGGGTTTCTCAGACCGCTCAACTTACCGAGCAACGTCTCCAAGAAGCCGTTCGATGCTGGACGAAATTCCGCGAGTGCGAACGTCAGATTTCCGAATGGTTAACCGCCGCCGAGAGTCTTATCAATGATAAACGTATCGACAATCGTCAGTCGGTGGAACATCACAAAAATTTCTTTGGTAAAGTCAACGAGCGATGGATACAGGACTTGATAAACGCGGGACAAGACCTGAGAAACGCGTTACCGATCGAGCAGCAGGCACCGATCGTCGAGGCTGTCGATGGACTGCAAAAACGCTGGAAGGAAGTCTTGAACTTTGCTCCTCTTCATCTGATGCGGCTAGAATTCCGACTGGACGAAGTCACGTTCATGCAGTACCTCAAAGAAATCGAGATTGAGATCAATTCTGAACAGCAGGCTCTGATTAAGAATGATGATGTCGAGAGTATTCTTGAACGCAACAAGGAATTCTTCGTCAACAGAGGTGTCGTACTTGATGTTGAACGTTGTCTTCAAACCCTTAAAAAAATTAGCAATGCCTACACACAGCTCAAGCCCAGCGATGCGAGCCTGAAAGAAGCGGCTCAGAGAGCTGAACAACTCTGGGAAAATTCGGCTCAAAGGGTTGAACATCTCCGCGAACAGCTCCGTCAGGTACCCGAGCAGTGGGCTGCCTACAGAAATAAGTAAGTTTTAGAGAAATCCTGCGAAAAAGGCGATCAAGTATCGTGCATTGTTGAGCAATTTCGTTCAACAATTAAATTAATTTGAATTTATTCGTATTATACATTATAAAGTTATTTATTTATTTGATAAAATTGTGGCTTCGTCGTAAAGTAATCGGAAACCATTTTATTCATTGTCCAATCGGCGATTGATGAAGCTGCAACTTTTTGCCGAGTAACTTCAGTCGTACGTTAAGTAAATGAACGAAAAGAAAAAACATGAAATCAGTAAATTATACTGAAGATATATATATTTCTTCAAAGATATTCATTTTTATTATTTTATAATTCAAACAACGAAGTTTTAAAAAAATGAATATTAATTATTTGTTTTTGATAATTGAATAATTATGATTTTTACTAAACCGATTATTGTTTCTGATATTTTCATAGATTCGATGAAATGGGACGATGGATGGATCACGTCGACAATACACTTAGGACAATCTTGAAGGAAGTCAACACCATCGAGGAATTCGAAACTGAAAAAACGATATTCCAGGTAAGAATCTTTCAATCTATTATTCATTTTCCTCAGCTAATTCCTCTTTGTACTTTTAATGCTTTCGTTACTGACAGATGCAAACGTTGACGGTAATTTAGAAAATTAACAAACATTTCTAACGATAATTGTACTAAAAAGTGAAAGTGAGTGAATTAACAGATCGTTATTCTGTGTTTGCAGAAAGTTTGTCACGAGGCCGATAGCAAGAGAGAGGAGATGAAATGGTTGGTCCAAACCCTGGACAGTCTGACGTCGAATCGTTCGGATCGCGAGGCAATAATGGAACAACGTCAGTTGGAGCAGCTCATAACGCGCTACAAGAATTTGATTCCCACGATTGAGATTACCATGACAAAGACGGATATATACTCCAAGAGTTACACATACAGGAAGGAAGTTCGTGAGGTTTGCACTCTATTGCGTAAAGTGCGTGAGCAAAGTACGGCAGACGCTGGTCCGGAAAGTCCTGAGCGCTTGAAGGACGCGGTGATACACCAGGAGACTCGTCTGAATCAGTTGGAGCAGCAACGGGCAAATATCGTCAGTATGTTGCAAAGGGGCAAGGATCTTCTCAAGGATCAACACGCTCCTACGTTTGTCTCTTCGGAGGTGCAGCAGCTCGAGCACAGTTGGAACGACACTTATGGCCAAAGCATCGAGGCCTTGAAGACCCTCAAGAGCTCCCAGAAACTTTGGGATACTTATAAGCAGCAGAAGGAAGAAATACAAAAGTTGATCGAGCAGGCGAATCACGAGCTGCGAAGGGTCGGAATCACTGGATTCCACGATGCAGCTCAAGTGTCTTCGGATCTTCAAACGAAGCAAGAATTGAGTTTAACTCTGCGCAAGTCTACCGATGAGATGTTGAGAAAATTGCGCGACACTCACACGAGCCTTTCCGCTATAATGCCATCGGAGAGACGATCTATTCTGCAGAAGGAGATCACGGAAACAGAGGAGCGAGTTCAAACCGTCATTGAGACCGTTCATGAACGCGTAATTTATCTCCAAGAGCATAACACACGGTGGAATAAATTCCAGACGAAACTCAGCGAACTTCGCACGTGGACGGTGCAGAGCGCTCCCCAATCCATCGCCAATATTCAGGACTCTTCCATCTTGCCGGAAGATCGAGTGAAGAAGACCGAGATTCTGCAGAGACAGATTCATGAGAAGATTACGATACTGAAGATTCTGAAGGAGGAATCCCAGCAACTCGTTAAAGGTTCGTTGAAATAATTTATTTAAGAAGGGACTAGAGGTTTTTCAAGAACTTTTTATATCTGTTCCGCTATTTGCAATAAAATTACAGTGCTTTAATTGGTTTAACATAAAATCTGTGTTAATTTTGAAACATTTCATTGATTATTTGATTATCTAAGATATCGAGGCACGAGGTTAACTTTTTTTTAAATCCGTGGCGCCTTGTTTCATGAGTTATAAACACCTTTTCGAGATCTTACATTGAAACATAATATTTGAATTAATTCCAATGTTTCAATATTTTGTCTAAAGCTTAGTTTTAACTTGAATTGTATAAATTGATAGCATAACTCTCAATGTATTTAAGAAATTTGAACCACAGTCTCCTCTCAATAATTATATTTCGATGTTAATCGACTGTTCATTAATTTTTTATTCTATTCTACAGCAGACGATGGTGAAAGACCAGAGGCGAAACAACTGCGCGCTGATATTGAGAAGCTTCAGGGGTCGGTCGATGCCTTAAATGAGAGTGTAGTGTCACAGCATGAAATAGCGACGCGCAATCTCGCCACTTGGAAGGAATATGAGGTCGGGATACAAAAATTGAAGCCGTGGATCGAGCAGGCAGCAACGAAAGCGACATCCATCGCCTCGAAACCCTCAAATCTTAATCAAGCGAGGGAGATGCTGGCCAGTGCGAGAACCTTCGAAAAACAGTGCGAAGAACGTCTTCCTCGTGTGCAAGAACTTTCTCAAGTGAGTCAACAGATAGCCGGTAGATCCGGAGCCCCGGACGAGGTCGACGCAGTCTATACGCGTTGGAACTCCATTCACGATGTTGCTGTTCAAACGACGACGAAACTCGACAAGCTTGTGTCGTCTTGGAACACCTTCGAGACTGACGCAAAAGAATTCAATCAGTGGCTCAACGAGAGCGAGAAAACTTCGCTGATTGAGCCTAACGTGCGGACTCCCGAAGCTAGCAAGTTGGAACATGACTTGAATCACCTCAAAGACTTTAACAAAGTTATATCAGATCGTCAGGCTCAGTTAATATCCCTGACTCAGGTTTCTGACCACATAAGCCATGGGTTGTCCTTGGATGGCGCGACCGGCTTGAAGGCACGCGTAGCTGAGATGAAATCGAGGGTTGGCAAGTTGGCAGACACCGTCAGACATCACATAAACCTGGTATCGGACGCCCTGCTCTCTCGTCAAGAACTTCATATGAAGATAACTGATTTTGAAAACTGGATGGCTAGATTGAGATCCAGCATCGCTGAGATCAGCGAAGTCAACGTGGACAATGTAGATGCCAATCTTCAGGCTGTTCACGGCTACCTTCAGGAGCACATGGAGAAGCAATCGGGTTTCAACGCTATTTACGAAGAAGTTAAGCGTCTACTGGGCCAGGCATCCACTCAGGAGGCAGTCACCCTTGACGAAACCTATCAAAACTTGGCGGAGAAGTACAAAGCTCTGGAGGATGATCTTCGCCAGCGAAAGAAGTGCCTGGAAAAGTGGGCGGAGCTGCTCAATTGGCACAACGAGGCCAACGCTCAATTGTCGCATTGCAAGTATCAATTGGAAGGCAGAAAACCAAACATAGGAGATCTAGAGCGACTTTCTAGCGAATTACAAAGCGTGCACTCAAAGATTTGCTCCTGGAAGGAGCAGATCCCCGTCGTGGACAGTTCGATGGGAATTCACATGCGGGATAAGCAGGGAAAACCTCTGACAGCCTCTACGTTGGTCAACGACCTCGAGGCCAAGGCCGTGACGCTCAATACCGAATTATCTTCGAAGCGCGATAAGCTTGAAAACCTCGGAGCTCGCTGGGATAATTTCCGGAAGCTTCAACAGAAATTAACGGAAGAAATCGTCTCCACGCAGACTAAACTGCAACAGGTCACTTACGAGGTTGATACTTGCGAGAAATTAGGACCGGCGGTCGAGAAAATCAGCGATCTTATGGAGGACCATCAGCTGAGGGAACCGGATAAGGATCTTCTTCATCACGAGGGCAACAGTCTCGTCAAAGAGGACCAAAAAGCTATGACGAACGTTCAAGTAGTTGTTTCTTCCGTAGATGCCAATTGGGAGAAGGTCAATGAGCTGCTGACCGAGCAGCGAAAGAAATACGCCGAGATGGAAGCCGACTGGCAAGCTTATACAGAAGCGAGAGAAAAACTCGTCAAGTTCATGGAGGATTCAAGGAACTTAAGCCAGTCGAGCAAGGAAGTTCCTAACGATATTACGCAGGCGACCGCGGCTCTGGAGAAACACAAGAGAGCTTCCGAAATTCTGAAAAAAGGAAAACAATTTTTAGATAAGATGGATTCAAAGGCACAGCAGATTATAAAAGAAGCGTCACTGATGCCGAATTTCAAGTCCGAATCTATAGAATCGGACCTTTCCAAAGTCAGAGGACAGTATCAGGACGCTTACACGAGTATCGTAGAGAGAACCCAGTCTTACGAGACTCAGGTGATCATCTGGAAGCAGATCGAAGACGCGAAGTACGAATTAACGAGATGGTTGAGCGACACGAATGAAGCGTTAAGCGGTGCCTGCGAGCGTCTTACCGACGCCGAAAATGGCCAGGCTAGACTGGCAAGATATCGCGATGAATTACCGCCTCATCAGCTGCTTCATCAAGGCATCGCCACGAAGAGCGAGCAGCTCATGAAAATTAACAAGGAGACGGATATGCCGACACTAAAATCGCTTAATAAGCTTCTCGACGATCAGTTCAATCTCGTAAAGGAATCAGCCGACAAATTAGAGTCCATGACCTCGAGTCTTAGCGAAACTGAGAGAGGAATACGTCAGGATCTTAAGAAATCTGGAGACTCGATATCCAAGATTCGTGAAGATATTATCAAGTGCGATGATCTTACAGGAGAGAATACGAAGATTTTGGGAAGAATTAATAAATGTCAGCAGTTGAAGGCTGAGCTTGAGAGATCTAATACGAAGCTGACGGAGGTTGGAGAGAAGATAAGAGTCGCTTCGAACTCGTATCCGGCGATCGCAAGATCGAGCTTGCCTAAGGAACTTCAAGCTCTCCAGCAGCGAAGGGAGGGAGTCGCGAGCCATGCGGATAAAGTTAGCGCCACCCTTGTAGCTTTTCTCACCAAGTTGTACCACGAAAAATTCAGCGCTCTTCAGAGGATGGTTGGTACCCACAATGAGAAGGTGCTGTGGTGCGAACCCGAGGAAAGCAGCGATCGCTACAATCTTGAAGTGAAAATGGCGTCTCTCATCGATGTGGGAGCTGGTATCGTCGATTGCAATGCGAGGAAGGCCGATACCGATAGTTCACTGAGTTTGTTGGAGACTGTAGAGAGTCCAGAGACTACGATTGCTCTGAGAGTCGAACGGGACAAGGTGGCTGTGGATCTTGAATCTCTGAAGCAAAGTTACGCTCAAATCAAGACAGTTCTCGAGCGAAACATTGCTCTTTGGCAGAGATATGAACTTACATCGGAAAACGTAGTTACCTGGCTCAAGGAGACTGAAAATAAAATCAGAACCGAAGGATCGTTGCTCGTTGATTTGCCTGACGTTGAGGCGAAGATTGCAGAGATCAATAGCTTCCAGAAGACGGTTATTCATTATCAGAAGGAAGTCAAAGATCTGGCGGCCCTCGGGGATGAGATTTTAAAAGTCAGTCCTGAATCCCGAGTTGGACAGTACGTCGGACATTTGAATACTCGTTATCAGGCGATTATCAAGTTCTTGGTGCAGTATCTTAAAAAGTTGCAAGAATTAAAGGATGGCAGAGATGAGTACAAGGGTCACGTGAAGGAACTTGAGGCGTGGATCGAAGATGCTGAGAAGAAACTCAAAGTTTTCGATGAGATTAGCGGACCGAAGCCCATTACGTTCTACCAATCGAGACTCAAGGAGCTCAAAGCTTTTGCTGATGATAGAGAGAAGGGCCAAGCTCTTCTGAACAAAACTGCTGAAGCCGGGGAAGCTCTGTTTCCCCGTATAACACCTGATCACAGAGAAGCCATGAGGGCGGAATTGAGAAACCTTCGCAATCGTGTTGACGCTGTCGCTGATAGGGCTAACGTTATTTACAAAAAGATTGAGAGTGACATGATGCACCGTTCTTCCTTCGAGGACAAGTACTCGCAGGTAGGTTCTTCTTCGCAAATGTTGTTTAATTTTCGAATTGCATCGTTATAATTGTTTCTTAATAGGGTGCTCTTGAGACTTGAGCTGTAGCTTTTTGTAGATTTATTTCATTCGTACGTTTAGTAAAGAAAAAAAAAATACCAAAAGTTAAGGTTTAATATTTTTTCGTTGGATTTCTACGTGAAATTGTATTTGACAAAACTTTGGAATTATTCGTAATCAACTGAAAATCGCCTATAGGATCTCAATCTTAAAAGTATCTTAAGAGGGGGAGGGGTGGGGTGGGGGTGTCTATTAAAGTCAGTAAAAATCCTGTTTTATGTTATTTTTTATAAAATAACTCATATAAAGATTTTTTCACGATTGATTATTCGCAACGATGTTCTGATCATGTAAAAAAATCCCCAAAATCGATTATAAAAAATTATGAAAGGTATTTAATTTCTATAAAAATTTTTTCCATTAAATAAATGTAGAATTACTCAAATTTTTTCTATTCAAATCTGAAGTTTTTTTTTTACATTTTTTTTGATAAATCTTTTTTTTACCGAAAAGAAAGATAAAAAAAAATTTATTTAAATGTCGCCGGTGAATTCTCTCTTAAAATCAAGAATCCCCATTTTTTATCTAAAGCCTGATGCTTCTAATCAAATTCTTCGCTGTTAGTTTGAAAATTCAATGGATTAAAAAAAATGTCAAAGAAATTGGCTGAAATTCAAGGATCGTTCCTGTTCATCGAAGTTTTTGTATCGTTAGGAAATCATTGGAACCTCTTACCAAATAACTTGAAATTTTCAGGTGAAACAATGGCTGATCGACGCTCAGTCGAAGCTCGGGGACAAACAGGATCTCCTGCCAACTCTACAAGAGAAAAAACTCGCCCTACACTCCTATCGCGCGATAGCACAGGACGTTAACGTTCATAGAAACATTCTGCAACAGCTTCAAGAGCGCTTGGGTACAGTGCCGGACGACGAGGCAACCGAGATGTTGTCAAATGTGATCGAAGCTTACGAGAAACTTTCGGGAGACGTGGAGGATCGTATCGGAATCGCGGAGAAGCACGTAGCGAATCACGAAGCATATTTGCAGACCTTCGACAAGACCAAAGATTGGATAAGCACTATCGTGAACGAAGCCTCGGCTCTACTGGAAGCCGATTTATCGGTCGAACGCGAATCTGCCAAGTCGAGAATCTCCCAACTGGACAATATTCTTCAGCAAAAACCAGAAGGCGATCGTATACTCGAGGACTGTAATCAGCAGCTAAACATTATTCTCGAGCAGACCTCCATAGCGGGTCATCCTCTTCTCCTTCAGGGTTTCGAGCGGCAAAAAAAAATCTGGGAAGACTTTCTGGCCCAGTGCATCGTTACTCGGGATAAACTCAATCGCCTTTTCGACCAATGGGCGGAATTCGAGAAGGTCGTGGAGGCCCTTGAGGCCTGGACGAAGAACATAGAGTCCCGGGTGAAAGATCAGAGCCTCAAAAGCACCGAGGAAGCCAAACGAGCAAATTTGCAAAAGTTAAAAAAGCTCGAAGAAGAAATAGCGGCAAAGGGACCGGAATTCAACGCTGCCGTTGAGAGAAGGGAAGCAGGAGTCGAGGCTGAGTCCGAATTGGCTAGCAGGATATCACGACAAGCCACCAAGTACCAGGCGCTGAGGAATCAGGCCAAAGAAGCCGTAGCGCGATACGAACAGTTCGTCAGGGAGCACTATACCTTCAACGAGAGATACAACGACTTCCTCGGCTGGATAAACGACGTCAGGACTGAGCTAAAGAAGCACAGTGAGATCGTAGGTGACCTGGTTGTTCTTCAGAGTCGCCAGAAGAGCATTCGTGATCTCGGAGACACTCGTACCAAGGAAAACGCTCGTTTCGAGTCTGTGGTCGATCTTGGCGAAAAACTGTACGCCCAGACTTCACCGGACGGTCGTGAAATCGTTAGGCAGCAACTGAGAAACCTTCGCACCCTCTGGGACGGTTTTAGCGAGGATCTCCAATCAGCAACGCAAAAATTAGATCAGTGTCTCATGCAATTCGCTGAATTTTCTCTATCGCAGGAACAACTTACCGCTTGGTTGCGCGACGTCGAACGAGCTATGCATCAGCATACAGAGCTCAAATGTACGTTGGAGGAAAAACGCGCTCAGCTTCAGAATCACAAGATTATGCATCAAGAAATAATGTCGCATCAGTCGCTCGTTGAATCGGTCTGCGATAAGGCACAGCAGCTCGTAGATCAGACTAAAGACACTTCCTTGAACGTTTATCTACAATCTATTAAACAATTGTTCCACAATATTGTCGCAAAGTCGCAGGATCTTCTGGAGAATCTTGAGGATTGTGCGGATAAGCATCATCGCTTCAATATACAGTGCAAGAAGTTCCGGGATTGGCTCAACGTTGAGAGAGAAAAATTACTCGAGTGTAATGATATCACTGGCGAACGAAGCGATATCTCTCGAAGAGTTGCTAATTTGGCAGCTTTGAAGACCGGACAGGTACGAGGAGTCGAACAATTGACGAAAATTAAAGAGTTTGTCGACGCCGTGGCGAAGAGCACCGCTCCTAAGGGACAGGGCGCTCTTACGAAAGAAGTTAGCGTGCTTGACGCTAGTCTTCAACAACATCTCGGCGAAATTGGTAAGCGAATTTTATTAATTTAATTACATCAACTGGGTGGATAATAAATTCTCAATGGTACTCGATGGATATTCATAAACGTATAAAAATTCGTCACATACATCAAAGGCGTTATTTAATAAAGTATATTTTACACTGCGAATGATTATATATATTTTTTTTTATGATACAGAATCGATAGAAGCTAAGCAAAATGCAGCTCTACAAAAATGGCAAGATTTCGAAGCTCAGTTGGACGTGCACACTAAGTGGTTCCGTTCGATGGAAGCGGCATTCAGAGATCAACAATTGCAGCCTACTTTGATCGAGAAGGAGGCGAGACTTCGAACTTTCCAGGAGAAACGCGAGATAATATTAAAAGTTGAACAGGAGATCGATGAATTTGTCGACAAGTCTCATAGTCTTCTTCACTCGAGTGGCGTCGAACGTATCAAACCGCTGGTATCGCAAATAAGCAACAGGTAAAAGCTTAATATTATCATGAATTGATATCAATTAGATTTCAGAAATAATAATATTACTCGATTGATCTGAATTCTATGTTTACCGATATTCTAATAATTTACCGATAATATTCCGTCGGAATAGTGTTTTAAATAGTTTTTATGGTTTAAATGGTGCCGATTTATGTTCTAACTTTGATTTTATCTCAATATATTCTTTTATTTTTGCATGAAATAAATGATTTTATTGTTTATCAGATACCAAGCGTTGCACGTATTGAGCAAGGAAGTAGTAAATCGTTGCGAGAGTATCGCTGACGAGCATCGGGCGTACGAGACAAAATTGAAGGCGATAGACGCTTGGTTGATTCCTTTGGAGCAGCATCTCATTGCCTTGAAGAAGGAAGAGATCGGTGGAAATCGCGAGGCAAAGATATCGCGTCTCCAGGTGCTTTTGGCAGAGCGGGAACAAGCTGAGAATCGTCTCGCGAGTCTCAACGCAGCTGGCGAAAGAATTCTTCCAGCAACATCGGCTCAGGGTCGCGAAACTATTCGTCATGAATTGAGACACGCACGTGATAGATGGGACAGCCTTGCCGAGGGTATTCTCGAACAGCAAAAGAAGCAGGACGCTCAGTCACTGCAGTGGTCGAGTTATCAGGAAACTTTGCAGCAGATACTTTCCTGGCTCGACAATATGGAACGTTCGATGAAAGACTCGTCGACTGCTTGGTCCTCGCTGCAAGAGATTCGTTCGAAGCTTCTGAAGGGAAAGGTTTGTCAACCAATTCAGATGATAAAGATAGAAAAGATGGAAAATAAAAAATAAAACATAAAGTTAAATAACAAAAATTTGGAGTAAATAATCGTCGCGTTTTGTCTCTTCGATACTTTCAGGCACTGCATCATGAGATCTTGGCGCACAAACGAATCCTCGAGGCTATTTCCGAAAAAGCAAATGCTCTCGCTCAGGTGGCTCAAGCTCCAACCGACATTCGTGAAACGGTCGCTGCCGTCTCAAACCGCTACGAAAAGCTCGTAGATGCTTCGCAGAAGGGAATTGCAAATCTCGAGGGACTCCTAGAGATATTCCAGCAGTTTCACGACCTGCAGAAGGCTTATCAAGATTACCAGAAGCAACAGTGGGAGAGACTTGCGAATTACAGCGACTATACGGGCAATAAGGCGACTCTGCAAGCTAGATTAGCCAAAGTAATTGAGATTCAAGACAGTCAGTCGGAAGGAGAGCTTAAGCTGAATGTTCTGGAAGAACATCTTGCGCACAGTTCGCAGAGCCTACCACCCAGATCCCAGGAATCCATGGAGAGAGACTTGACGAACTTGAGGTAAAATATTCAACTTGTTCTCTTTGATGAAATAAATTGATAAAATTGATGAAATATCTTATAAGACAAATGAAAATTATTCTGTAGATTCGAACACAAGAAATTTGCCACGGCAGTCAATGACGTCGTTCGCAGTATCGAGGAGAGAATTCAACAATGGAGCGAGTACGAGAATTCTTTGGAACGTCTCCTTGTCTGGCTCTCCGAGGCCGAAGCTTCTCTCAAGAATTACGCTCTGAAAAATACGCTCGATGAGAAACACGAGCAGCTTGAAAAATATCAGGTAATATTCGATAATAATATCGATCGAAAGATATTTATTTTTCGACTGAATTTTCAACCTTTTTTTAAACAAATTCCTCCAGATCATGGAGAACAATTACAGTCATTGCTGAATATATGAGATACTAGCTTAAACTATTCGACGTTATCCAGGCGTAGTCTATGGATGTAATCTTAGCAATTTGCACGTCGCAGTTTTTAAATCAATCGGTTAAATTGTTTGTGCGTGATTGAGCAGCAAGCGGACAACGTTTTATATATATAAGTAGAAGTAGTATAGAATGAGAATTATAAATATTGTAATGTAAAAATAATGCATTATTTATTACCAACATAATTAATAATAGATCTCAGTTTCATTACTCATTAACATAGTAATGGATAATGAATCTGAGTTACTTTACTTATGTATAAAGTAATAGATAATGGATCTTAATTCCGTTACTCAATAATAAAGTAATTGGTATAACGAAAATGATAATGCATTTGAAAAACAATACATACTTATCTATTCTATAGAAAATTAGGGTTAGGGATTTAATTGGGAGCTTTTGGGGATCTTTGGGGGCATTTGGTGTAAGATTATGTCGAATTATATGAATAAACATTTCTTAGGAACTGCAAAAGATAATGGAAACTCGGACAGGGGATGTTAGCGAATTGATCAGCATCGGTGATCATCTGGACCAAGTAAGAGTATAAAAATAAATGGAATCGATTGGTGGAAGGCGCTTGGACGAAAAAATTCTCGGAATCATCTCTGTGTCTATCGCTGCAGCATTAATTCACGAAGGGCTTGGTTTCCATCCTTCTACACTTTACTTCTTGCAGCTTGAAGCTTTTACTTTCAGGGAGAGCGAGCCCGATACGCAACTATATGTTATACTTGTTGCATTTTTCATCAATCATTGAACGTTTCTTTCGCTGATTTTTCAATCTATCGTTCACGTTTCTTTACAGCTTTGTAGCTGCGGCGTTGCAGTGACATTTCGCATGTTAACATTTATCTGAATACGCCGGGGATGATTGCTTTTTAAATGAAATTTCTTGGAGCGTTCTTAACTCTTTTTTCTCTCCTCAAATTTTCGCAGTCCTTGATCACGAGCCTGCGACATCACGAAGCAGAGTTTGACAAGATGAGTGACGATTCTTCAGAACTTATCGAGATCAGCGGAGAAAGTAGATTTTCCGCCAGTGTTCAACAAGTCACTTCCAGATTTCAATCTATTCAAGCGACTGCCAAGGTAGGATGCCACTATCGTCATTTAGGGAGACTTGGTTGGCAAAATCTGATGAAATGAGAACGAAAGTTTAAATAAAATTCCAAGTTTCTCAAAGCTAAACAAAATGATTGATTCTGCTTCTGAAATAAATAAATAAAGATCTTACTAATCAAAGGATATCAATAGCCTTAAATTAGAAGAATTATTATTTTTTAAATAGAAAACAAATAATAAAGTGAGCTTATGGAATCGTTCCTTTCGTTTATAGATCTTTCAGAAGTTAATTGACATAATTATTCGCAATTGACACAGAATTCAAATGAAACCTGAATCAATTTACATTTTACTTTCGATGGAAATAGCTCAAAAAATGTAGAAAAAAAAAGGAAAACTCGTATCCTCTCCTTAAATACAAAAACTCATATGTTTCAAGGTACTTAATAAATTGTTTATTTACAACAGGAGCTTGTGAAGAAGTGCGAGCAAGCGGTATTGGATCACGGAAGCTATCTTGAGCGTTACAAACAGTGCACCGAATGGTTGACAGCTTCTCAGTCACAATTCCAATCAACAAGAGGAAACGCGACGGCAACGCGTCAACAATTGGCCGACAATATTGAAACTCTTCGAGAATTGATATCCCGACAAGCTTCAGCTACGCTGCTGGTAAACAACACGGTCGAAGCTGGAGAGCGATTGTATCCGAGCACCGGAGCGGATGGCAGAGATATTATACGTCAGCAACTCTTGGATCTTCAACAAGCCTTGGAGAGCCTTTACGACGGTGTAACGGCTACAGAACGTGAGATACAAGTGAAAATATCGCGCTGGTCGGGCTTCGACGAGTGCAGCGAGGCTTTCGACGAGTGGCTGGAACAGATGGAAGGCCAACTGAAGACGGAAATCGAGCTGAAAACAACCCTCGACGAAAAACGCGCTCAGCTCCACATCTATCGCACATCTCTTCACGATGTGCAGGCTCATCAACAGGATCTCTTCGATCTCTCCGACAAAGCTGATAATCTGCCTGATCGTACTGAAAAAATTGACAAAATTCTTAACAAATTGACGAAGAGACACGGAACTATATTGAAAAGATTGCTTGGCTTTGTGGAAAGATACGAAGGCATCGTGAGTGATCATCAACAATACAGTAAAGCTGTTTTGGATACTCACGAGTGGCTGGACGCGACTCACAATGCCGTGAATATGTGGGGCGACGCTGAACTCGAAAGAGTTTCGTTGCACACGAATCTCGATCGTTTGAAAAATCTTCAGCAGTGTCTGCCGGAGGAAGAGCCAAGAGTGCAGCAAATTCGTGCGTTAGGTGAAAAAGTTATACCAGGAACTCTAGAGTCCGGACAGGTGAATATTCGATCGCAAATCGACTCGTCGCAACAAGAATGGGAAGGACTTGTATCTGCCATCAAAACTACTATCGATTCATTAGAGAACAAGCTTCAACAGTGGAACGAGTTCGAAGCTATGAAAGAACGCTGTTTGACATGGATACGCGACACCGACACGAAACTTCACGCTGTTGATTTGAAATCTACGTTCGCTGAGAAAAAGGATCAGCTGGAACGCCTTCGGACTCTTCAAGGCGAGGTATGTCTTTCATTCAAAATTTTTGGCAAAGCATAAAGCATTTTTTTCTTAACGGGAGCCTCGTTACCGACTAAAATTCGCCATTGGGGTCTGCAAGAGCGAGAGAGACAGAGTTCAACATTTCTAATACATTTGTCTCAGGCTAAACATTTTTCTCGCTTCATGCCACATTCACGCAGTAAGCTTTATTCTTTCAACGTTCGAGCCTCCACTTCCCCGTAGAGAATTTTAAATGGTTTCATGACTTAGTGCTATGAAATTGAAATAAAAATTGTAAATTAAGTCGTATTATTTATATTAATTGTTCCCAGGGAGTATTTAACTTGTAAATTCAATGAAAAATTCATCTTTTTTAAATAATTTAACTTCCTCAGACGTCATCCATACTTAAAGAGAGAAGCGCAACTCTTTGTTCCATTGGAATCGATATTTATGTCTCATTGGAATTTATTGAATTTTTATTTTACATTAAGCTATTAATTAGAATAATATAATTTGTGTCATTAGGTACGAGCGAAGGAGTTGGAAATTGACGCAGTGAGCGAGCGTGCTCAGCAATTACAGAAAAATATAACGTCACGTACGTCAAATGTCTCGGAGCTCGGTATAAAGTATCAGCAGATATCGAGCAAGGTAAAGGAACTGAACAATCGTTGGCACCAGTATGTCACCAATCACCAGGATTTTGAGAATCAACTGTCCGAAGTCACCAGATGGCTCGAAGGGATAAGAGACAAATTGGATTATTGCTCGGACATGAGCTCATCCTCGCAGAAGGATTTAGAGAGCAAAATGGAGATTGTTCAAGATCTTTTACTCTACAAAGAAGATGGCTTTGCAAAGGTATCAATTGAAAATATAAATATTTCGGAAGATTTTTACTTATTTTTAATTCCAAAATGTATTGTTGGGCAAAATAATGTTATTTACAATAGAAATATTTGACATAACTAAAATAAATAGAAATATTTATGTAAAAAGTTATTAAAATATTTTTCGACCTAATAATTATTTCGAAATGTCAAAAAATAATATATAAAGAATTTTTATTTGATGCGATTAATAGAAATAATGAAATTTCAGGTTCAGGGAATAGTGGAATTGGCCCAGGCGGTTCTGGCAAACACCGCGCCTGCTGGTCATCGTGAGATCAACGAAGCGTTGGCAAATCTCCAAGAGCAATGGAGCGCCTTGGCCTCAAAGATGCTCGAAACTAAAACGAACCTTGACGACTCGATAAACAAATGGGCGGGACTTCTCGAGCAAATACAATCCATCGATAAAACCATGGAATACATGCAGACGTCCATTGACGAAATATCCCAATTCCAGACAACGATGACGGAGAAACGCTCGCAATTGGAACGAATAAAAGCTTTGGAGGAAAAAGTTCGTTGCGAGAACATCGAGGTCGACAGTCTTAAAACTAAAGTCAGTGAAATGATCGCTAGTGGACAGCAGGGAGTCGCCGCGTCGGAGGCTCAAGATATTCTGAACAGATTTGACACTCTCTTCGAGAAGATTAAGTCTTTGTTGTCGGAGCGCGAGGATCAGTACAAAGATCATCGTTTGTACAAAGAAGCTCAGGATGATCTGGTCGCGTGGCTTAGCCGAGCTCGAGAGAAGATACCGTCGGTAAAGCAGCGATCTTTCAGCGATAAATTAGCCATCGAAAACGCCGTCGCGCCTCTGGAAAGTCTTCTTAACAAAAAAGCACAAGGTGAACTGTTGGTCGAGCATTTGCAGCACACTGGACAGGTAGTCTGCGCGAGCACGAGTCCCCAGGGTCAGGAAGTCATCCGCAATGATATCAGAGCCCTCACGGAAAGTTTTGAAAATTTATTCCGCGAAATACAGCTGCAGAAGAATCAACTCGAAGCGACGGTCAGCCAATGGCGGGACTACAAGGACGAATACGAGAGACTGAGCGACTGGTTGCAGCAATTTGATATTCTGATAAAAGCGCAGAAGAACTCGCTTCTGCCGAACGTTAAGGAGAAGGAGAAGCAAGTGAAGGAGGTGAAAGATATTCTGGAAGATATATTGAAAGGTCAGGAGCAGATTGACAAATTTAATAAAACCGCTAGCGCTTTACTTTCGTCGCACTTGGACACCTACATAAACAATCAGCTGCGTCATCTGAACTCCCGCTACCAAGTTCAAGTGAATCTTGCAAAGGACGTGCTTAACAAAGTGGAAACTAATTTGGCTCAACACGAGGAGTACGAGTCGAATTTGGGAAAAGCACGTGGCTGGATCGACAACGCCAAGCAGATAATTCGCCAGGGAACCGAGGCTGCTTCCTCGAGTAGCCGCGAAGAATTGCAGAGCAGATTGGACAAGATTCAAGGACTTTTGCGAAAGCGCGAGGAAGGACAGAATCTCGTTCATCTGACGGTGAATTGCGGTGAGAAAGTCGTGCGCAGTACACGATCCGACGGTCGGGAAGAGATAAATGCTCAATTGAAAGAAATTCAGAGCGATTGGGAACGATTAGTCAAAAAGATTTCCACGACCAAGGTTCATCTCGAGACGAGCCTTTTGCAATGGGCGGATTACAGCTCTTCGTATTCTCAGCTGCAACAATGGATAAACGATCGGGAAGCAAAGCTTCAGCAAGTTTGCGAACACAAAGTCTCGAAAGCGAGAAAGGGACTCGCTGGTCTTAGTTCCTTGGCAATTGGTGAGAGAAAGGCGAATCTTCGTCAGACTAACAGTATAGTTCAAGATATCGTTGCGTTCGAGCCGATGATTCAATCGGTAACGATCAAGGCTGAGGACCTTCAGCAGGCTACGCCTGCTACGGAGATTTCGATAAAATATGAGACGCTGAGCAAACAGGCGCAAGAATTGTATGCGAAGCAGAAGGAGACGGTCGAGCAACATCAAGCGTTCATCGACAGTGGCAACGAGTTTGTACAGTGGATACGAGTCGCCAAGGAACGTCTTGGTAAATGTTCAGAGCCAACGGGTGACAAGGAATCATTGGCGAGCAAGATTAGTCAGCTGAAGGTACTCCAGAGCGAACTTTCCGATGGCCAGAAGAAGCTCGAGAGAGCTTTGGAACGTGGAAATGCTGCGTGTCAAATTGCCGATGCTGAGGACAAGGAAATTATCGAGGAGGAAGTCGCACTGTTGCAGGAGGAATACGACAACTATGTGTAAGTATTGTATTAAGAAAGAATATTTTTTTACTGTGTTTCAAGGCCAATCGATATAGCAGCATCTACATAAATGTCATTCAATTACAGAGATTCGCTCAACAATACGAAGAGCTTGTTAGAAGTAGGAATAGTAAAATGGACTGAATACGAAGATCAGTTCTCCGAGGCATCGGACTGGCTGACACAGACCGAGCAGCTCGTTCAGCCTTTCAACAAACTTCAGGACAGCCTGGAGGAAAAGAAAAACGTTCTGGAGCGATTCCAAGTTCATCTGCAAACGCTTTTCAACTGGCAGAAGGAACTCGATCGTTTGAACATGAAAGCTCTGATGCTTCTCGAAACTTGCGCTGATACGAGAATCTCTCAGGCGATAACTCAGCTTACAACCAAGTACAACGCTCTCTTGTCTCTCGCTAAGGAAATAATGAGACGTTTGGAGTTGCATTACCAGGTTTGTCTTGGTAATTCTATTAGAAAGTACATTTTTATTTCATCAGTATCTAAACTTCTGTTACTCATTGACAGGAGCATCAACAGCACAATACTTTGTACCAAGAGTGCCAAGATTGGATAGAACGTACACGCGATAAGCTCGGCGAATGCAAAGAAGTACCAGCAACGCTTACCGAAGTGAATAACAAATTGCACACCTGCAAAGCCATCAGGCAGACCCTCGAACAGGGACAGAACAAGCTTCGTTACGCTCTCGAACTCAAGGAGAAAGTAATAATGAACACTGAGCAAAATGGCGCAGCTAAGATTCAGGAAGACACTGAGAATCTGAAGGGCGAATTCGATAAGCTTTTGGCTGACGTTGAAGAGGCGAGACAAAGACTTTCCGCTAGAGCTACGGCTCTTGAGGAGATCAACAAACTTCACAGATTGATAACTGATTGGATCGAGGAAGTCGAGGGCAAAGTAAGACCCGAAGAAGTTTACAGGAATGATCTTAGCGAGAAGCGCGCACTTCTTGAGAAGTATCGCACGGCTCAGAGGAATATCCAAGGCCACGCTGATACTATTGATCGCTTGAAATCGCGGCTTAGAGAAGATGAAACCATCCCAAAGGGACCGTACGAAACTACCATAGGAAAGTACGAAGAACTTCGACGTCTTGTGACCGAAAAGATCAACGTAAGTGATGATTAATTCGTAATATTCGTGTTCAAACAAAAATAATGATATCGATTGTTTTAGTATTATAAACAATCAAACTTTTGTATTTTCAGTAAATCATACATTTTTATATTTTCAGAATCTTGAGGATCAAGTAGGCGAGCATGAAAAATTCCAACAGGCGTACAACGATGCTGCCGATTGGGTGCGAAGAACCAAAGTCGAGATCCAGCAGTACAGCATGACTCACGGAGAAAGAGAAAAAGTAGCTGAACGTGAGAAGAAGGTTAATGACATCGCTTCGACGATGCCTAAGGGAGAAGCTTTGATCTCGAAGGTGTCAGATCTGAGCGAGACAGTGGTATCTTCATCGGGTCCGGAAGGCCAAGAAGCCATTAGGCAGGACGTGAGACAATTGCAGTTGGACTGGAAATCTCTTCAAACTCTCTGCCAGGAGTCTCAGCAGACTCTTGGAAATTGCATCAACATGTGGTCTCAGTTTACGACAGCGTTGGACGCTATGAAGATCTGGTTGGATCACTTTCAGAATCGAGTGAATACCGAGCAAGCGAAGGAGAATAAAACGCCGGAAGATCTCGCGCGTTGCAAGCAATTGGTGGAAGAGGCGATTCGCCAGAAACCAGTTCTAGAGGAACTCAATGACAAATGCGAGGCTCTGCTCGAAATGAGTGCCTGCAGCTGGGCTCGGGATAAAACCGTTCAACTTCAGTCAACCTACACGACACTTCTCACAGAAGCTCAGGGTCTCGTTTCCAAAGTCGAAAAGAATCTTTCGGATCACACGGAATTTCTCAAGGCGAAGAAGGAGATGGAGGACTGGCTTCAAACTGCACATGGATCTATTCAGGATTGCGTCGGACAAGGAGACATTGATTGGGCCAAGGACAAACTTGAAACTACGAAGGTCAGTTTTCGGAGCAGTTTTTTATTTGTATATTGTAATTTAATAATAATTAAAGAAAGACTCCGACCAGTCGATAGCTTATTTGCAAAGTCGTTTATTGTTTATGCAATAAAAGGTCGTATGACGAGTTGTGGATGATAATGTACTAAAATTTATTATTTTAACATTTTTCTTTCATCGAGAAGAATACTGAAAATGCTAATAAATTTAATCGACCTGTGGTGTTGGTGAAATTAAAAATATTTATGTCTTACAAAAGTTATCTGTTTTTCTATCATTGCACGATATATATTCATAGAGATATTTTAATTAAAACAGGAACTTTATGAATTATTATTCAATAAAAAATTCCACGAAAGTCTTTGGGGGTTAAATAAATCCTTTAAATTGATTATTACTTTAGGGTTTAGTATAAAATTACTAAAATACTGAATTGAAGTATATTTAGAAAGTTATTTAATTCTTCAATTAATCATTAAGAAGTAATTAATTATAAATGAAGATCAAAATTTTTTCTGAAATGATGATTTGGTTAATCGTAATGAGTCAATAACTGATTTGATATTTTTAAAAAATCGTTCAGATGGTAGCAACACGAATCACCGAGGGTCAGCATCTTCTGTCGACCCTGCAAAACGCTTTTGCAAAAGCAATTAACACAGCGTTACCCGAGCAACAAGAAGTACTGCGCAAGGATATGGCAGCATTACGTTCGAGCTGGGAGCAGCTTAGCATCGATCTGAAAACAGTCCAAGCTCAAGTCAAATCCATCCTAAATAGGTGGGAAGATCACGCCGAGGCGTACGATCGCTTTAAGCAATGGTTGACGGAAACCGAGAGCTCGATACAAAATCTTCCGGACACGAAGGGTGAAATAGGTGAAATGAAAACATCGCTCGAACGTTGCAAACACATTCAGGAGGAAGTAAGAGGCAAAAAATCCGATTTGGATCAACTTCTTGAAGAATCTGCGATCCTCTCTGATTGGGCGAAGAACAATACGACACAGGAGCAAGCCAACATTCTCAAAACTCGATGGATGTCTCTGGGACTTCTCGTTGAGGAACAAAAACAATTAGTCGAGAATGAGATGCAGGAATACAACGGATACCACGCTGCTCTTCAGGATACTGAGAAGTGGCTGCTGCAAATCTCCTTCCAGCTCATGGCCCACAATTCTCTCTACATAACGAACAAGGAACAGACTGTTCAACAAATAAAACAGCACGGATCCTTGTTGGAAGAGATTCGCAAGTATCAGCATGATCTGGATGAGCTTAAGGCCAAGGGACAATCTCAGATCGATCGTTACAAGGCAGTCAACCCCTCGATCGATTCTACGATACAAACGCAATTGCAAAATGTTCGGGAGAGCTATAATTCGCTTTTGGGTACCGCAGTGCAGATTAAGAATCGATTGGACGAGTCCCTAGCTAAATTTGAAGAATACGAAAATACTCTCGAGAGTATTATGAAAAATTTGGATACCTACGAACCGGAAATAGCCAGAGAATTGGAAGCTCCGCTCGATACTTTGGAATCGGCTGAAGAGAGCCTGGAAGGAGCTCGTACGCTTCATAATAAGTTACAGGCTGAAAAGGCTCGACTCGCTGTTGCAGTTGAAGCCTGCGAAGCTGCTGCTGCGTGTGTTTCCAGACCCGGAAGCCCGCTGGACGCTCCACCGGTTCAAATTCCTGCCAGGGAGGTGGAAGTTCGTACTCGACTCGAAGATCTCATCGATCAGGTACCGCTTAGGATCTCATTCTTACAAAATTATTAATGTTTATTATTAATAGTAGACGTAGAAAGGTTTTTGTTGCATTACGTTTATTGCGTACATTCGTCGATGTGAAATTTTATGTCTGCCAGAGTATCTGATGGCGTATGTAGCGTACAATGTGCCATCGACCGAATGCCTTCAGCCCTAATTATTAATGCTGCACTTGCATTTTAGAACAAAAATGCCTGCTTGCCTTGCACGTCTCACGTTTGATTTTTGTGTATTACGTGTTTTTTTTTGTTTTGCTTCCTTTCATGCAGAAAGATAAGGAGGATGAGGGCTGCAGACTCAAAGCTCTTTTAGATAACCTCGAGCGCAATGGTTTCTTAGTGAAATTAAACGGAATGTGTATTAAGGTGTGCATTTATTTATTTTTCTTTTTTATGAATTCTCAGAGAAGACTACAGATTTTTAACTTTATTATATTTTGAGCTATTTGCACAAAATAAAATTGTGCTTTGACGTTTATTTGAATTAAAATCTGTGCAAACTTTATTTCATTCTATGTATTAATCGTTGAGATATTTAGGGACAAAGGGAGAACTTAAATAAATGCCCGGCGTCTTTTTTCTTGAGGTACAAATTAAGGGTCTGTTCGAGATCTTATCGAACTCTTATCTATAATTGAAATTTGCAATATTCTGCCTAAAAATATTTGATTTTCTTGCCTGATCTGATTGAAAAAAAATGTAGTGGAGTCGATTTCAATTGCAAATGTCGTTTATAATTTTCTGAATTGAAAAAGTCTGGTGATTACTGCAAGTTGACGTTACATTTGCCAATATCACAACCAAGTTTCAATCAAATACATTAAATATCAATGCTACAGCGATTATTTAATTTATTTTTCCTTCGTGCTTTAATTTCTCAGTGAATAATGACGAAATGCTTCATAATTTGCAAAGATTTCGAGTTAAAAAATATCTGGAGTCTCCCATCAGGAAAAATAAAAGTTTTATCTGTAGCAGAGTAGCAGATATTTAATATTAAATTCTTTTGAATGGCGTAGATGCAAACGCACTTGGCGAACGTGACAAAGTCAGTGGGCGAGCTGGAGGAGCAAGCTCGTCAGAAGAACGCACTTCGCAGTTGGGTGAACCAGCAGCGTGCATTGTGCTCCGAGTGGAAATCGCGTCCAGCGAAACTTCGATCCGAGGCAGCGCAGGCTGAACTTCAAGCAATGAACGAACTTTTGGGAAGCGTTGGAGAGCGTCGAACTCGGGCATTGACCGAATTGTCCATCAATCGGGACGGACAGGACGACGATCTTGAGGAGGGCTTAAATAAATTGGAGTCAGAACTGATGGAAGCGATTGGGGAAAAACAAGCTGCTCAGGATCTCATTCAGAAATACAGAGCGCAGGTTCAGGACATTCAGTCGTGGTTCGATTCGCTGTCTAAGAAGGTCGACGTGATCGAGAAGGGTAGTGGTTTGACTATCGGACAAAAGATAACGTCCGTGAAAGAGATAACCGGGGAATTTGAGTCGCAGGGACCTTCGCGACTCGACGAAGTTAAGAAACTCGGTGATCAGGTAATGGACGCGGTGAGCAATTTGGATTCTCAACAGATCGAAGAACAAATCAAGTCTGTCGAGAGAAGGTACGCTGACATTGGCAAAAAGCTGCAGAGAAAGTCTCAAGTTCTGGATATGACTGCCCAAGGTATCGAGGCTACCAGGAAAGAAATTCAGGATAATCGCGAATGGATCAGCGAGAAGAAGCTATTGGCCAGAGCCACCGAATTATTAGGATTTGAGAGCAAGCAGGCAGAGGAGAAAGTTTCAGCTTTGAAGGTAATCTAAAATTAATGTAATTTAAATCAAATAATTACATTTTATTAAACAATATAAATATCATTTAAAAATGTAATTTGTACTGGAAAATGCAATTTCATATTTTCGTTTAATGCAGGGAATGTTGAAAGAAGCCGAGGGAAAGAACGTCGTGATCGATAGTCTAGAGAAGCGCGTTGGAAATATGCAAAACGAACTCGAGTCAAGTGAACAGCAGCAGCTGGAGGCCGACACTAAAGCGTTGCGCGTTGAACAAACCGAACTCTGTTCCATCCTGAGAGAGGAAATATCCGGAGCTACCGCAGCAGCGGATGCTCGACGCAAATTGGAGGCCGATCTCGAGAAAGCTCGTCTGTGGATTAAATCCAAGTATAACGATATGAAAAAGCTCAGTGGATATCTACCTCTCAGAGCTTCGAAGGTGGAGCAAGATATCCGTCAGCACAATGGCCTGGAAGCCGACATAAAGTCCTTCAACGAGACCAATCTCAATGACGTTCTCAAACAGGCGACGAATTTGCTGAAGGAGTGCAACGAGGAGGACAGATCTCGACTCCAAGCGCTCTTGGATAGCATTAATCAAGATTACGACACGCTGAAGAAAGAAGCCACCGAGAAGCAAGCGTCTCTCGCTGATTTACTACAAGGACGCAAGGCCTTCGAGAATGAGATTGACAAATGCCAGAGATGGATCAAAGAAGCGGAGACTGCTACTTCGTCGGAAATACGAACGTCCAGCGTTGATGTTCTCCGCGAACAGCTCGTCAAGGTAAACTCTAATTATATTAATCTTTAAACAGTTACTCGGCTGTTAGTGGAGCTTCGTTCGACAAGAAAAAAAGCGATAGAAAATTGAAAATTAATAATTCGGTACTGAAACAATGATTAATGACTGAATAATTAATTCAAATTCATACTCAACCTGCTTATTCTGTGCGTTTTTTTTTTCAAATTTATGAAAAAAAGCAACTTTTGCCAGCAGCTAAAAGTTAAAAATATTTCAAATTCATAAAAGTTTGCATAATTACCATTGTAAGTTCCAAAATTTCCTTCTAGGTTCCATGATATTTCCTTCAAATAACCACAAACGCATTATTTAATTAAAAAACCGCTATTTCAGTACGATCGCCTGAAGCAAGAAGCCAAGGATTTCGGCGAAGACGTAGAAAAGATAATCCAGCAAGGAAAATCAATTCTCCCGACAGTGAGCGACGCGGACAAGCACGAGTTGAGCGATCAGCTTAAGAACATGAAAGATTCGCACAGCCGCGTAGCAGGTATAATAAATGAGCGTGCAGCGGCTCTGGAGAAGAGTATCGCGGAGGCGGAAGAAGCGGCAGCGCGTGTGGCAGAGGCCGTGCAGTTTATGACGAATATCCAGAAGGAACTGCAGGACTTGAACAAACCGATTGGTTCTCGAGTCGAAGACGTGGAGGGAATGCTCGGGGCTTACGAAAGAATTCTCCGTGATCTCAAGGAGAACAAATCGAAGCTGTCGGACCTTCAATCGGCAAACATCGGGGATCTTCACGGTATCGTAGCGCAGCAGGATGATCTGATAAGAGCACTGGAAGCGCAGATCGCAAGGTTGCGCCAGCTTTTATTACTGCGTCAGCAGTTTATCGCTCTCATCACTGAGATTATGACTTTTATCACAAAGTACACGGGGATCGTCCACGACATCGAGAAGAACGATGGGACAACGGAGGAAAAAATCAAGCGCTACGACGACGTAATTTTGAAGATCCAGGAGTGCGAGGCGAGCTTGGCCAGCGCGACCGACAAGGGTCAACAGATCGCTTCCGATGGTTCGGCTGCGGACAGAAACAACGTTACCGAGCAACTACAGTCTTTGAAGCAACAACTACAGTCGCTGAGACGAGCGGTTGAGGGACAACGCGAACAGCACGAACTCGCGGCAGCTGAGCACAGAAGACTCGCCGATGAAATGGCTGATATTCTTGACTGGCTTGAGAGCAAGGAAAAGGAAGTAAAGACGCGACCGCTGTTGGAACGTGCGGTCGACAGTGTCGAGGCGGAAATTGAAAAGCACAAATTATTGTGCGCCAGTGTTAATGAGTATTTGGATAAAATTAGAGCTGTGAAGGAATCGGTTCGTCACGAAGAGGGCATGCCTGGCTCTCTTAAAGAAATGCTCAGCGAAGCTACTTCACTGTTGTCCTCGTTACCCAGAGAAATGGATGATCGTGGTACTTACCTTGAAAATAATCTTCATATGAGACTGGATTATAATATTCTTTCGGATAAACTCCATAGCTGGGTGCACGAAGCTGATATCAGACTCCAGAGCGACAAGGATGGACTTGACTTTGAGAACATTCTCAGCGACCTGGAAGAACACAAGGTTCGTTCATAAAATTCTGATTCTCGATAACTGCGAAAAAAAGCTTTGAATTTTTATATCTATTGAGTTATTTGTAACACAATTGATCCGAGTTTTATGTTTGTTTTCACTTCAAATCTGTTTAACGTTCAGAGCATTCTATCTTGTTCGATTAAACATTTCACGATGAAAAATTAAGGGTCGATGTATCGGTTGTGGTGACCCTTTAGCTTTTTCATCTTTGAACGTTTGCGGTTAGAAAAATAATTATTAAAACGACCTCGTAAGAGAATATCACTTCGCGTTCTCACAATTGAAATCTTAAATTTTCTCTGAAAAATAGCAACATAAGAGAACAACGAATTTCAACATTCTTGAATGCATCTACAACTTTATAGAAATACTAAGTACATTTATGAACTCGCTAAATAACTTTGGTAAAGTTACCAATACTACAAGATTCTAGAAGTGGATAGAAATGTTACATCCACCGTACTCCTCAAATTCTAAAGCTTTGTATTTTCATTGTTTTTTTCTTTTATTACAGATATACTTCAGTTCTGAAACGTCGATTCGCGAGCTTGTATCTCAGCAGATTCAACAGGCTGCTGATAAAATTTGGCCGTCGCTCAATAGTTCCGAACAGGAAGAATTGAGCGCTGAGCAACAGCTGCATACTCAACTGTTGAAAAATACTCTGAATACTGCAAAGTCCCAACGAGCACGTCTCGAACAGGGCGCTGAGACTTGGCGCGATTATACGCAGACTCTTGAACGCGTAAAGGCCGTCATAGCTAGAACAAGATTTACCGATGAGCCAGTCACGACTCTAGCGGGATTGCAATTCAATATTCAGAAAATCACTCACGCCCTAAATGACATCCAGGTAAGGATGATTATGAATGAAGCGTCAATTGACCGATCAATCGAGAAAACAGATTATCGAAATGTACGATTACCGAAACTGTACACGCTTAACGAACAGTATACGGTAAATGGCTTTTTGGCGGAAAAAATAAATATTTTCATGAAGAATAACTGGTTCTTAGGCTCGGTAATAGAATTAAAAGTCGCATTAGAATATTTTATATGTGAATTCAATACTCAAGGAAGGGGGAAGGGAACAATTAATTTTCTTTATTGAATATGATTTAGTTTTTTATGGATAAAAACATTGTATCGAACGTCCCCCACGATCGATTATTCGTAACGGTGTTCTATTCATTTTTTAAAATGTTCAGATCTGAATATCCAAAATTGTAGAAGAAGTTCAAGTTAATCAACTTTATTTTCTATTATATTTATTTATATTCGGATCTAGATTTTTTTCTACATAATCAAAACACCGTTAAGAAAAATCACTCGGTAAAGATATCAAATTGGTTTTTATGTATAGAAAAATATGTTCTTTTGTTTACTGAAATTGGCTGATTCCCCCTCACTCTGAGAATTCCAGTCGCTAATATGTTTTAAGGTTTGATTACATAAAAGCAAATTGAATATCTGTTCGTCAATTCCTTACGCGCATTAACCTAATTTGACTTTGTCCAGAAACATCCTACACCTTTGAAAAAAAAGATAAAGATTTGCCTCAAAGTACCATCAGGCTCGATTTTGCAATCTGTTTTTTTAATTATTTACCTAAAATATCTCATTCATCTAGTATTCTCACGTTTTTAAAATCTTTCTCTATCCAGAACCAGCAATTCGAGCTGGATATGGTAAATGAGCGCGGTCAAGAGGTACTGCATCTTGCGGATGAGGAAAACAAGAAATCCATAGTGTCGCAGTTATCAGAGTCGAGCGCCGAATGGCAAGATCTCGTTTCCGGTCTGGAGGGTCGTCGGGATACCTTGGAAGCTCTTTCGAGACACTGGACGGAACTGGAGTCACGATGGAACCAAACGGAGACGCGAGTGAACGCTACCGAAGAGCGAAGTAAACTGGTGGACAGCGTTGTTCGTTCGAAGCCACAACTTTGCGACACGATAAAAGCTTTGCACGTGAGTTATAAATTTCGATTCTAAAATAATATTAGTTCGGTCTGGGTTGCAATTTAACTTGCCCTGTGAGAATCGGCGTTGAGGGAAAGGGGTGAGGGTGGGAAAGGCAAAGTTGCACGGCCAGGCACCGACGCAGGTGCGTGTTTCCTGTGAACCCCCCCAAGAACCCCCCCAACGAACTCGCTAGGGGTACACGTGGGGAACGCAGCGGGTTTAAACACCGCCAGCGGCTGTTATCCCTTCCCCCCAACATCAATTCTGCTCGTACTTTAATCTAAATCCATCGTTTCGTTTGTTGTACACAGGAATTGATCGAGGAAGCAGAAAAGCTACAACCGGCTACGGAGGAAGTGAAGGCATTGGCGAATCCGGTTCTCGCGTATCTCGCTGCTTTTACCGAAGCAACATCACGCGCCTTGGAAGAACGAATCGATACACTTCAGAAGTCAGCGCAAGCGTGAGTCAATTTTTTCATTTTAATTGGCAATGCTCGATGCGTGAAACGCATCTTTCAGGGGTCTGCTCGTAAATCACTTTTTTACTAGATTAAATATTCTAGAAGCCTATTTTCTATTAGTTTCTTTATCGGATCACCGATAAATTGTTCCGTCAATACGAGTTTCCGTATCATTTGCTACGCGATATAGAATTTTCAAAATAGACAAATTATTTGCAAGGAACATGTAAAATTCCGAGAGAAAAGCTTTGTATCTTGAAACGTGCACAGTCAAAGACCCCATGAGCAGCCAGGCATGCGCATGCTGGTGTGTCGTGTGAGCTTTTACGCTTTATCCTTTGTTTAGATATAAAAATTTTACAGAAAGTATTTATAGATCATTTTATCTGTTCGAGAAAGTATTTATCGTGCTGACACACTATCTGTCTATATTAAATTGAACGGTTCCTGTATCGTCGATGAAATTACACAAAAATCGTTACACACGATGTATTTATATTCAACTTTAATATACAGATCTCTCGTTACTTTGAAATCTACTTTCTATTATTAAAGTATTCTAAAATATCTTTAATTGCAAGTGTTAACTTTTTATCAAAGTGTTTTATTATATTTGCGTTGAATTACATTTTAAAAATAAGTAAAATAATGAAATCAAACGAACAATAGTTGCAATCGCAACTCCGATTACTCTTTACATAATTATTTTACAATTTTCTTCTTGAACTACAGTTTAAAAATAATTTTTCTACTTAATTCGTAAAATGTTGATAGTCGTCGCGTCAATAAAATAATTAATAACAAATACAAGAAGAAATATATGAAATAAATTGGAATTTCAATGTAACGAAAGGCTCTCCGATCTCCGTTCAGTGCCAATCACACTCTACTAGACTCAATTCTATTGATAAAATGAAAGCTACGTTATAAATAATTTTTCGATCAGGGTAAAAGTTCTTTGCCATTTCTTTACAGGATATAACATCTCGGGAAAACCCGTTTTCCCGTGACATAATTTTTTGTGTGAAAATTCTTTCAACAGGTGTAAACTATTTCTAATTAAAATTTATTTACCGACCGAAAATATTTCTAATTGCACGTGTTAACTTTTTATTAAAAAGTTTGATTATCTTTCAACTGAATTTCATGAGAAAATAAATAATAAATAATATGTAACGAGCAATAATTGTTATTGCGACTCCTTACATTTTTATTTTACAATTTTTTTTCCTCCTAAAATACAGTAGAAATATCATTTTTCAAATTATGTCATAAAGAGTTGACACACGTCGCTTCGATAAAATAATTATTAAATACAAGGAGAAATAAAGAAAAAATGATTGCTTTTTCGAAGTAACGAGAAGCTTCTGTATCCGTTCAGTGCCAATCACTCTGCTAAGTCCAATCGATTAATTAAAAAATTACATAATAAATCATTTTTCAATCAGGGTAAAAGTTCATCGCAATTTCTTTACAGGATATTCCATTCCCGGGAAAACTCTTGTCCCGTGATCTAAATTTTATTCATCGTTCTATCGACAGCTGTAAAGCATTTCTAAGTATCTTTTTTTTTTGAGCTCCCAAATATTAATAATGAAACCAGATGGTATAACTCTCGCGACGGTAGTGGTTACCTATAGTCGTTCGCTGTACCGTTGTATCGGTAAGAACTTTTGCTTAACCAAATATAAATGAAGCGAGAAAAGCCCGTGAAGGAATTTTTGACATTGAAAGACACGTAAAGTTGACAGCACGATTAATCTGCGAATGTTTGTCACGTCGGATGAATCGATACTCGAGTAAACGAAGTCTAAGCGACATCGAGTAATACGAAGATATATCTATGCGGTGTGTCAAGTATATAGGGAAGCTTGGATTGCAATCCTCAGGGCAAAACGTCACGACCGAATCGGTCGTATGACGTAATTCGAGTAAACAGTCGTTCAGCCGGTTCGCCAGTGGGGAAGAAGGCCGTGTACTCTCTTGCAACCGAAGGCTGACACGACCGTGGCATTCGTCGCTGCCTCTGCCTTTCGTTCTACCGGCAAATAAATGTTACGCCTATCGTTAATTTAACCAGCGCAGGTATTTTCACCGGTCGGTCACAGTCAACTTTGAATTATCGTACGGGCGGCAAATCGGTTTCTATTTTTGAACGTTTTACGCGTCGGTGCCCCGAGACTGTTTAGTGCATTGTTAGTTCTCGATTCAGTGTATATTCCCTCGAACTATGAAAACTCTGGGACCGGAAAGGGGTCCGGTGAACGGATGATTGTTCATTGCGATTTGACAATGACTCTGAAACAACATTGCACGTTCATATCCTGCAACAGAGGTATTTTCATAAAATAATGTTTCATAAATGAAAAAAATGCAATTATCGTGAACAATAAAACACGATCAATGCTTAGGAAACATAAATTGTTTATCAATGTATTAACTTTCGTTATTTCGAGAGTGTCTATCGACCGTTGAACGTAACTGTAAATACGTTAATTGTAGTTCAATATGATTTATATGGGGAGACAATAATTTCCGAGGTGTCGGTTTTTACAAAAGTTTTTCTTTTAATTCTATTATGATATCCAAGATACCCTGTTTTGACGATAACTTCGCGACTTGAATCGTTAAATTGATTTATTTTCATCAAGCCTGACATTGTCTTCTTCGCATGTGATCTTTCACATGCTCCTCGGTGATCACCATATATTTTCTCTCTTCGATATTTCGGAAAGCCATCGTCGCTACCATTCTACACACTTCCCCGAATTTCCCGTCCGGTCATCGCACGGTGTCAGAAGTATTCGAGCCTATAAAAACACGTCTTCGTATGAACAAATTGTACAGCTGGAGCATAAGAATCCTAACGAGGTACACGCGTATCGCTCCATTACAATCGCATAACGCGAGACCCATCTTATCCGCACAGTTGACGTAGACGTCGAGTACATTGAGTGGAGGTATGTAACGATGACATCCTCGCTTATTAGTAAACAATTCGAATGAGAGAAATGTATATTTGATATCAGCGCAACGATAAGCGCACTTACTACCGAAACAATCCATATATTTTTTCTATTCGATACTTCCGCAGGCTATCGTCGCTACCATTTTACACACTTTTCCGAATTTCCCCTTCGGTCATCGCATGGTGTCAGAAGTATTCGATCCTACAAAAACACATCCTTGTACGCACAAATTGTACAGCTAAAGCATAAGAAACTCAACGAGGTACACACGCATCGCTCCATTACAATCGCGTAACGCGAGACCCATCTTATCCGCACAGTCGACGAAGACGTCGAGTTCATTGAGTGGAGGTATGTAACGATGCCAGTCGCGCTTATTAGTAGACGATTCGAATGAGAGGAATACATATGTGATATCAGCGCAGCGATAAGCGCACTTACTCAGTACCGGAACAATCCGGGTTCGATCCCCGGTGATCATCATATATTGTTTCTCTTCGATACTTCCGCAGGCTATCGTCGCTACCATTTTACACACTTTTCCGAATTTCCTGTTCGGTCATCGCATGGTGTCAGAAGAATTCGAGCCTACAAAAACATGATATCCTCGTACGCACAAATTGTACAGCTAGAGCATAAGAAGCTCAACGAGATACACACGCATCGCTCCATTACAATCGCGTAACGCGAGACCCATCTTATCCGCACAGTCGACGAAGACGTCGAGTTCATTGAGTGGAGGTACATAACGATGCCAGTCGCGCTTATTAGTAGACGATTCGAATGAAAGGAATACATATGTGATATCAGCGCAGCGATAAGCGCATTTACTCAGTACCGAAACAATCCGGGTTCGATCCCGGGTGATCATCATATATTATTTCTCTTCGATACTTCCTTAGGCTATCGTCACTACGATTCTATACGCTCCAAATCCTCCGTCCGGTCATCACAATATATTTAAAAAATTGTCTTGTTCATTAGGTTCCTTAGGCTTAGTTAGTTTCGATGTTATCAACGAGATCAGGGTAATTCGAATAGAGCAAACTCATTCGTATTTTTCAACAGATATACTTTCATAAAATAATGTTTAATAAATTAATTGAATGATATTTATGTTATAAAAAATATATAAACAACGTGTATGAAACATAAATTATGTGTAGCAACGTGTTGACTTTCGTAATTCGAGGACTGTTGACAGAACTATGAGGTAAATATGTTCTTTGTAGTTTCGTATGATTTATTTACGCTATGTGTCAAGGTAGAGTAGCTAGCGAGATGAAGAGATAGAGGTGGGTCATGGACAGTCGCCAATACATTTTAAATTAGGGAAGCACGAAGAATGTTTTAATTGAGTGGTGATAATAAATTCCAAACCAATCTTCGATTATTTAAATAATTCGAGTATTTGCTAATAATTTTAATATTCGAATTTTCATCGTCTTTGGTTATTACATTTTTTTTTTAATCTTAAGAATCAATAATCGTAAAAATGTAGTTTTTCATTCAACGATTTTGGGAATATACAAAAATGAGTATTAACGTGAATCTCATCTACATAATTATTCGGAGTTGACATTTCTTACAATTATTTAATCGCATAATCCGTATTGGAATTGTCATCAAATCAAATGTTGATATTTAATCTAGCAATTTGGTGATTATAAAAATAAATATCAGAGTCTCAACAATAGTTCGGTGTCCTCGGGAAATTGCAAATTGCTGTTCCGCAGTGATTCAAACATCTATATGCTACCATAGCATTCTAAAAATAACTTTCACGACAGAAAGAGACAATACGGTGGCCCGATTCTAAAATTTATGTAGTAACTTTCCATTTCTCCTTTTCATCACGCATATATAACAATACGACGAATATCGTGCATTGAAATTCAAAGGAATGTTTCTTCATTTGAACGTTTATAGTCGAGTGTTAAAGAAATATGCGGTACGCTAGGTAGCGGTCCTCGTTTTCGCTAAGAGATAAGTAACGAGCGAGTGAGCCGGAACGCGTGCGCGCGATATTATTCTTAGTCAGCGGTAGCTGCCTGCAATGAGATTTTCGAAGCCGGCGTAGCGAGGGGCGAGAAGCGCGGTGGCACGCGGCGTGAGCTTTCCTCAAGCTAGATCGAGGCTACGAGCGCTGCGAAAGAGCTTTTCATCCGCATGCGTCGAGGCTAGGCGACTTGCCAGAAAAACCAAAGCGAGGACCCGCGCTTCAATACGTTTCGAACCGCGACCGCTGCTGTTTGGCTTGATTGTGCCGCGCCATACTGTTATCCAATTTACGTTGAAGAAATCGAACAATATTACGGAACAAGTATCCGAAAGAATTTATTTATCGATACAAATATTTTTAAAACACCTATACACACGCAAAAGATCGAAAGGAAGATAAGCGAATACCGGATCGGATCTGTTGACGTGACCGCGAGCTCGAATTATAGGTATTATGATTTTATTTGTCGAATATCGTCCACTTTTATTGATAACATCGTATGGCCAGCTTCATTCGTTACTTTTGCTTTAATTTTTCATTCTACCGGTGTTTCGTCGATGAATTAATAAAAAAAAAAATAAAAAACTGATCGCTGACATAATCACTCGAGTAGTTGTGAATACAGGAAAGTAATGAAATAACTCGAAACTTTAAACCATCGACTTGACAAATGCGTTGCGAAAACATTTTTTGTTCTTGTGATTTTTTAAATACAAATTTGCTCTTCAATTCATATTCAGATACATCGAATTTTATTGAAAAATTAATGCGTTAATACGGAATATTATTTCTTTGGGGTAATGAGAAATAAAGTTTTGTCTGTCTCTGCATCGAACCGATCGACCGAACGTTAAATTCGCGAGTGAATGACATCGACGCTCGGAGAATTGAACGAGGACGTATCTAAAATAATAATGAAAAAAATAAACGATGATGAAACGTGTACTCGAAGATTGGATAGCAATCGAGTGCGATGGATGCGAGAAAAGTGGCAGACGAGTGGCACGTTGCCTCGTTGACCGTTGCTGACCGCACACGGTAGCTGGTGATGTCACGTCGGGTTCTCAGAGGTGAGAAACGGATTGCGAGTCGCGGGGGCACCCGACATTGACACACATGGGATACCGGACTATAGGCAGTAGCTATGTTTTCGCCGATAGTCTAAAAACCGTGATGAAAATCACGAACGCACGAATTCAGTCGTCATCGTATCTATTTCCGTCGACCACTACGGTAGCGCGACGATTTCTTATCCTCTCGGCATTCGTTATGATCGTGATGTCATAGCTTCTTCGAGACATCTCCGTCAAATGAAAAACGTGCCTCCGATATTTTTCAATGAAACGATCTTTGAATTATCAGTCCAAGAAGGTATCGATCGTCTCGTGAAACATAAAACATATCGACGATTGTCTCTCGTTGATCAAAATCGTCTACGGCTTGTTGCGAATATTCCGCAAACCAAAATATAATTGTACAGGACGTGACAGGTGTCGCGAAATATCACTCGATAACTTCTAGAATTTTAGTATTTTATTTCTGCTAAAATTAAATTGAATCTCAAGGGCAGTGAGCTCATGTTTTTTTCAATGATTCGTTGTATCGCGAGGACTTTGCGAGGAGTCACGAATAATATTGCTATTTTTGGCTTGAGACAGTGTTTACGGTTGCGATTGAGGCAAATATAACAATTAAGTACAGAGAATATGATTGTTAATAAATAAAGAAGGAAAAGCTTAGAGCCGACGATGAACTCGAGTGAGTTGTTGCATAGGACACCGTGTACGGTTGTACGGAATTTCGGAGGTGAGAAGCGTGAAGAAGTTGATGCTACGGTAGTTTGGCCAGAGTCAGACAGACGACATGTACACATACACACAAACGTATAGTTACGGTCATCTACTTTTAGCCAAGGCTCTCTCTCTCTCTCTCTCTCTCTCTCTCTCTCTCTCTCTCTCTCTCTCTCTTTAGTTAAACTCTCGGCTCTCAAATCCGCCTGGGATTCTAGCCAGAACGAGGAAGAGAGCAACAGTGGTGAACGTACTACCCGACACGCATTTCCGATTCTAAATTCGTAACGTACCGGCTTGGTTCCTCTCATACTTTTTTCAATTCCCATTGGGTCTCCTCTATATCCGTACCATAAACCAACGAAAAAGCAGATTGGTCCCCGTAGAAAGAATTTTACGACTAAAGACTCCGCCAATTCGATTTATGAGATAATAGCAACTGAGACGAACACTCTTATCCTTCAAATCAATGAATGTCATTCGAAAATGAATTGAATTATAATCAATGAATTAAATACATTTTTTATCTTTATAAATGACATTTATAATCAATATAATTCGATAATGATGTTGAATATTTTTAAACTAAGCTGATATTCACGGACTAGAGAGAGAGACTTATCGTTGTTTATTTTTTCTATCATCGACCAATAATTACATCTACCGTTATCGTAGGCTACATCCAATAGACTTTTTAAATTCCCGGTGAACTGTAAATATTTCCATTATGAAAGTATGAGAATTTTTTATGCATAAACTGGTATATTAAATTTAATATATCGGTACGATGTAAGATTAATTGATTTTAACTTGTTGATTATCTCTGTGTTTTTATTGTAAATTCGGTTAAAAAACAAGTTGGCACTTGTAGAGAGAATTTCGGAATTATCGTCTCTGCTTATTTGTTTTATGATATGATAGCGAGCCAGAACAAGACCAGTTAAATTGAGTAACTTGATTTGTAAATAAAGTTAATTATAGTAATTTCATAAATAATTAATATTTGTTGTGAATATATAAATGAAATAGTAAATATAATTTGATAATTGGGATTGAATATTTTTTAATCAAGTCGATATTCATGGATTTTGGGGTTTTTTTTATAGTGCAGCTTACTTATCGTATATGTTTATCTATTTTTATTATAGATTGTCTCTATATCCGTATCACAAATCGACGAAAAAGCTTATCGAGAGGAACGATAAGTTGTCTTATATAGTCTCTGCCAAATAAATTTCGAATACTATAGGGAACCACTACGCGTGCCAGACGAGTAAATATATTCATAAATGACAAACTAGACTAAAAATCGATGAATTACCGGCATTTACAAATATGACAGATCAATAGAGAATATAATATGACAATGGGCTTGATAAATCCCAAGCGCAGCCGATATTTACGAAGTTGGGGGGGTTCTTTGTATTGCAGGCTCATCGGTTCGCTCCGGGATAAATCGAAAAAAGCTAGAGAAGATCTCGAAGCTCTCGAAAACGACGAGAGCGAAGTGAGACGTCTGAAAGATCGTCTTGACGAGGAGGAGGAAAAAATCTCGAGGCTATACGTGTTTGGCGCGGATCAGGAATCGACGGAGAGCGAACTCTCGGAATTACGATCTAGCCTCGAGAGCCTCGTAGATACAGCAAAGAGATTCTCAGGAAGCACTAAGGCGCGGTACCAAGCTAGCCAGCAGCTGGTACCAAGCGATTTGGCCCAGCAGTTGACGTTGCTCGAATTGACGGCGGAAAATACGACTCAGGTAATGGAGGAAAAACAGAGAGAACAGAAACGTGCCAGAACCATCAGAACGGATTATTTGGCCGACGTTGACGAGTTGCAGACATGGATACGCCAGGCCGAGCTCAAGGTCCAGGATCGATCGGTCGAACCCGTCAAACTTCGCGAATCCTTGCGTCAGATACAGTCGGAGCTCGGTCCTATGTCCGACAAGCTCGAGAGACTCACGAAAAATGGTCAGACGATCGTGGAGAACACGAGAGACGCGGAGGAGAAGGAATTGATTGGCAAGACGATCGGTAATTTGACCGAACAGCTCGGCCAGGTGCGATCCTGGCTCGATGAGAAGAAACAGCAAGTCGGCGATATCTTGGACGCCTGGCAGAGGTTCCTCGTCCTTTACGAAGCCGTCAAGGCATGGACCGAGGAAAAGAGGATTTTCCTCGAGGAGCCTCTCAGTCTGACCAGCCTTATACAGACGAGGCAGAGGTTGCACGATTACTCGGTACGTCGACGATCGCTGGACACGGCTTTCCACGACAATTAGATTCCTCGTTGTTTATACTTTGTTGAATTACAGACCGCGGTTAAGAGCTGCAAACAGGTGAACAAGAATTTAAGCGATATGGGCAGAGAGCTAGAGAGTATCGGTCAGGTTACCAGCGTCGGTGATCTGCCGGAAAAACTTACCGAAGTCGAAGAGGCCAAAGTCCAAGTAGAGGGACAACTGTTGGAAAGAGTGTGTTAAATTTACGTGACGCATCTGCGTTGCAAACGTAGATGGACGTCTCTCGTTTTATCGATATATCAATTTGCCGATTTATTTCACAATTTATTTCATAATTATTTCCATGCAATGTCTATAATTGTATTGATTATTTTTTTCAAGTATTTCCTCGATTATTAACCCGTGTTTGATTAAAAGTCGCATTTGTTTCTGCCAAAGATTTTAATGCGATGGTCGACATTTTTTTAATTATTCAATTCAATTTTATGTTTAGCTGCAGTTGAGATAGAATATTTTCATGAAATAATAACAGTAAATTGTAAGAAAAATACGAAAATTAACGACAGACGTCCATCTCCGGTTATAACGTAGATCAGCTCGTCTCTCGCTAGATATTTATTAGCTAAGATCACTTGGAACCCCCCTTTGCAGAATGCATTACTTCAAGAAACGAGCGAAGAATGGGAGCAGTGCGAAAAGAAAATGAAGGACGTCAAGGGTTGGTTGGAAAAGGCGCGACAGAGTCTTGACTCGGCGCAGAATAAGAAGAAGCCTCTGCGCGATCAGCATGCAATTCGAGAAAAGATGCTGAGCGACATTGCCATTCAAAAGACAAAGATAACGATTTCGGTTGAGAAGCTTCAGGTTCACTTCCGATCGGGTCTCGGCGGTGACAATCGAATAAGCGAGTCCGCCGAGGAGATGATCAACGAGCTCAACACCCTCAACGAAATCGTTAAGGAACAAACGAACTCGTTGGAGGCGTGTCTCGCCCAGATCGACCAATATCAACAGGTCAGAAACGAGACCATTGTCATCTTCGCGCGACAAAACCTTCGAACCCATCGCATCTATCTCGCAAATTTTTATTTTCAGGAAATTCAGCATCTTAGACATCAGATTGTACAGGTGGAGCAGCAGCTAAGGACTGTACTCAGTCCTACGTACCTTCCCAACGACAGGGAGAAGGCTTTACAGGAGCAACAGGTAGGTTTATCAATCTTCTCTTTAAATTATATCCTCTCACCTTGCACCGTGCAATTGTGCTGACGCAGCAATTGATTTGCATTTGATACCAATCCAAAACCACCACCACGATGTTCCGCGCAACGCGATTGTATCATGTTAAAAAAAATCTGTCGTGGATCTACAATGCGTTCAAGAATATTGTTTAGTTTTTTAACCTCGCGATGATGAAACGATTCATTGTAACAAAACCCTTAATATTAATAATAATAATAATAATAATAATAACAATAATAATAATAATAATAACAATAATAATAATAATAATAATAATAATAACAATAATAATAATAATAATAATAATAATAACAATAACAATAATAATAATAATAATAATAATAATAATAATAATAATAATAATAATAATAATAATAATAATAATAATAATAATAATAATAATAATCTTCGAACCCTCTCTCGATGTAACTATTAATTGTGTGATAACTCAATTTAATTTCGATTCTCGAGCATCGACTCGACCATCGCGTGGAAACATTTTGATGTCCCCGACAGCGACAGAGATCGAGAAGAGACGAGAGTTCCTCGTTTCACGTTTATCTACAACTCATCAAGGTGTTTCCATAGCTGCTGAGAAAAAAAAACCTAATAACATCAGACACCGTCCTTTCCAGCTTTCCTCTTGCTTCTTTCTAATCATTCACCGATCTCGCACACTGGCTTTTCACATCGCTAACGTCTTCGCAAGCACACGCACCTATAAACGCTCATGCAATCTCGCACCGATCACTCGATTATCATTCCGACAGGAAATAAACGTCGGATCATCGACCGTATATTGCTATTTCATTAATATTCGAACATCGAATCTCTTCCTACTATAATATTTTTTAAAACCATACTAACACCTGACACGATGGTTCGACATTTTTTTCTCTAATATGAAAATCTATCGACAAAACTATTATCTTGGTGGTACATTGCTTACAAAGGTGTTGGTTGGTATCTTTGATTTAAGGTTTTTCTTTCTCTATCTCCTCTCACTCCTAGCCATTTAAGATCGTTTGTTTGGTATTTTTTTGTATTACAGAGATTACTTGATTTTGCTTGTTTGTGTTAACGTACCTCATTTATTATTATTACTCGTTTATATTTTATTTATCGATAACTAGCGTTGTGTCCAACGATGTGTAAATCGTTGAAAGAAACGTCGTGAAAAAAGCTACTTTTATTACGTTTGTGAAGTTGCTAATCGACAAACGTGGCACAATCAAGTTGGCTCTATACTTACAAACGGCGCAAAAGCGTGAGGGCGCGAGTAGCCGTCACGTGTTTACATCGTCGCAAAACAAAAAAAAAACGACAAACAATTTCATTACTCACATTATTATGCAGGAATTATTTAATTTCTTTTACTCGTCGACTGGCATTTCATTTATGAATTTTGTTTGCTGCATCCCTTCCACCTTCACCGTCCGAACTCTCGATCCGCTCGTGCCCTGTATGCGGTCTACCTTCCGTCAACACAACCGTCGTTCGTCGTTCGTCGTACGTCGTCGTCGTCGTCGTCGTCGTCGTCGTCGTTCATCATGTTCACATCGTCGCGTCATGGATCACTCTGTATCGTCATGTTTCGCCTTTCAATATTTTCCTGCTCCTTCTCCGCCTCTGTCTATCGCCTCATTCTCGCTCTCTCCGTCTCTCTCGCTCTCGACATCACAATAAAAAAAAACCGAATATCTCACCCCCGGTCGCAGATCTATCGCGAGAGGATAAAATCGCTGCATAGTAAGATCCAGGCGCGCGCGGAACGCTCGAAATTGCTGATACAACGAGGAACCCCCGATCTAGATCCGCTTGATCCATAGTCACGCTCGTAGATTACGAAAAATCGATTCAAATGCCGTTTTCGCGGTCTTCGTGGTGGAAGGTCGTCGAAAATTCGAGTCTTTCCCGATTAACGAGAGCCCACGTGCGTCTCGATGACACAATTTTCTTTGAGATCATAGTGTCGTCGTCTTAAGCCTCGATACGCAATTAAGTTATACGATCGTATCCTACGGGGACGCCGAGTATGCCTTAGAGTCCTATACAGTTTTGTATCAATTTTTTTTCTGTTCTTTCTTTCTTATACCAGTGCGATTGTTTACGTAATATAAATATCAGGCTTGTCCTGCAGTTACTATTATAATATAATTTTAATTAATAATGAGATTTTATTCGTCGCGTGTATCTCGCGCGCTCCTCCTCGTCGAGAAGCGCGTCTCGAGAGTGCTAAAATAAATAAAGATCGTTTTCACATAATCTCGCCGTGATTCGTACGCATATTATTATCCAAAAAGCTATCGCAACAATCCTCCGCTACTTTTTTGCATTTAAGATATATAAATTTCATGAGAATAATGATAATCCGCCATAAAAGATACAAAGAGCTGCTAAAGCATAAATAATATCCGCCTCTTCCCCACGATTCTGAATTGATAAATTGAAACAACAACAAAAAAACACATACACATACACACAAAAATGGAAATTGATGTATCCGTGTTCTTTGGCTGTTGCGCGTTGCACGCAGGCCTTACAGACAAGGATCGACAATTGGAGACAGCGCACAAGATTCCTGGTGGATCAGATTCACACTCTGGACCCGTACTATGTACCGCCCGGTGCCGATACGAGCGCATCAGTCAGGCTAGGTGGTCAGATATCTTACGCCGACATAGCGGCCGGCCGTTCGAGTCCGAATTCGCGAACAGCGAGTCCCTACCGTGGTGCACAGCAAGAACAGCTGCCTCCTTCGCTTCTGCTGGAACAGACGGAGCTTCTGCGTTCGATCGCAGCGTCGACGAGCGAACAATCGGTAGACTCTATGGAAACGAGCGTTGGTCATGCAAAGGTTCACCAGCCAAGCAGGGAAACTGCGCATCAATCGAAAGAATCGACGAGTATCGTCGACAGTCCGTCGAGCGTCAAATCTCGTGGCGGTGGTTCTCTTCGTCGTGGGCGTTCTCCGACGAGAAAGCCCATCGTATCGAATCGCAAAGAGGACGCCGCGAACAAGAAAGATCACCCGTTTGTGCAGGTTCGAGTCGAGGAATCCTCCTCGAATCATGGCCACGAGAGGGACAGAAGTAATTCGAGTAAATTGACGGTCACCGATTGTCCTTCGTCTACTTTGGCTCCTCGTGACGACAGGCGAAGATCTCCCAGTCCTTTGTGGATCCCCGGATCTACCTCCTACGCTGATATCCTCCGTGGACGAATGCAGGCCGCTCTCGCTGCTAATATGAAACAACAGGCGAATGAGCTAAGAGAAATGGTTCGATTAACGAGTAGGGAACAAATAAACGTTACCGAGGATACTCGGTACGGAGTGTCGGAGGAAGACGACGCTAGAAACGAGTCACAGACGACCTGCACCATGCAGGAGGTCCAGCCTGAACCTACGCTGCAAGATAGTGAGACCAATGTTCAAGTTTCCTATCAAAACGTTCATCAAGTTCCCATGGAGATGCAGCAGAGTCAATCAAGCGCACCTGTTCACTTGCCAAAGGAAAGTCACTGGGCCAACGAGCCACTGGCAGACTATCAGATAATAAACAGAGGAGGACATCCGCAGACGGAAATGTACGACTATGTTCATCCTATGCCGGAATTGGTTGGTTTTATTAATACTCAGATGGGAGCTTATCCCGTAGGATCTTACGTTTATACGCCGGGTCATCAACAGGCTCAACAGCTTGAGCAGGTTCCTATGCATCCGTACGAGGGTCAGATTACTTACACGAACGAGCATTACGTTACTCAGGGTGGTTATCTGCCCACAACGTCGGAAATTTATCACGGTCACAAAGTTATGCAGCAACAACAACAGCAACAGCAACAGCAACAGCAACAGCAACAGCAACAACAACAGCAACAACAACAGCAACATCCACATGAGCTGATTTACCAGGAAGTGATGGTTCCCCAAACGGATCTGCACTGCCTCGACGAGCAATCCAGTGCGGTTCGTGAGAGTGAAGGGCCTGAGAGGATCACTGAAGTTGCGGAGCCTCCTGAGCAGAGGCGAGTGTCCAATGACGAGGACACCACTGTTGTGGTATCGACTACGACTCAAGAAATTTCTTCTAGTTCGCTGGAAAGTTCTTCAGGTTCGACGATATCGTATGCGAAGATTCTGTCGCAAGGATTGCCAGCTCAGTTGACACCTCTGCCAGCTAAAGGACTCGCTACCGAGCAATTTACAGGAAGATCGCATTCTCCGCATGAGGTAACACCACCGGAAGCTAAGATGGCTAAGAGACTACCTATGAAAGAAGCTGAGCCTCAGACTCAAGCGAAACGGTCCAAGGATCACGACTGGGACACCATAAAAAAGAAGGAATCGAAGAAGAAGCCGCAGGAGGAGAAAATTAAACGAAACGATGAAAAAGAGACGAAGGATCATGGAAAGAAGGGTAAGAAACATAACGAGCGACCGATCGCCCTGAGTAAAGTCGAGAAACAGATGGGAATCGCTATCGAGGAATCGAGCACTACGACTAAAGCCCAAAGGGCTAATGAGACGAGTAAAAAAGATGGAAAGCCTGTGGAACAAATTAAATCCTCGGAGGAACCGATAGACAGCACGCAGGAAAAAAGGCGTAAGTCAAAGAGAAGGAAACACGAAAAGTCTGGAGGTGATGAGATTGACAAAGCGCTGAAGGAGATTGAAGACATGGATAAGCATCAGAAGACCAAGACACAGAAGGAAAAATCCAAGGAGATTCCAAAGACGAAAGACGATGCTGTAGAGACGATAGAGAATGTAAAACAGAAGGAGGTTGCCAAGAAGACAATTCCAACGGCTTTGATAGCCGAGAAGAATGGAGATATCGATAAACCGTTGGATCAATCCAAACAGAAAGACGCTAAACCAAAGAAAACATCTGGCAAAGGCAAAGAGAACAAGGAACGGGATCAAAGTATTATCATTTGTGACAATAAGGAGAGGAAATTGTCGGAAAATAAAATAATTGTTGAAGAGACGTTGTTGACTTCATTAGTTGCGACTAAAGGTAAAGATGATAAGAAACAGAGCGGTAAAGCTAAGAAAACAACGGAAGAAGCGAAGACATTGAGCGCTGTGACATTGGACGATACGACTGTTGTCAAAGAGAAAGAAATTGGTGAGAAATCGACTGAAAAACCAGCACCCAAAGGCAAGGAAAAGAAGGAACATATTTCTGCGTTGAACATTGCTGATTCTAAAGAAAAGAAGCACACGGGGAAGAAAGCTGGTGGTAAAGAATCCTCCCCGCCTATTGTTGCGAATAAAAGCAAAGATGACGAGACAAAAATTGTCGAAGTGAAGACACCGCCATTGTCCAAGTCAGAAAAGAAGAAAGAAATCACAGAAGAATTATCTGAGAAAATAATAGAGAAGCCAGCTGACAAAAACAAGGAGAAGAAGGAACAGATTCAGGAAAAAAAACCAACAGGAAAAAAGAGCGCACCTGAAAAACCTTCGCCTCTCGTAGTTACGGAAAAGAAAGAGGACGCTGATAAGCAAGTTGAAGAGTTCAAAGTCACTTCTGCGGGAAAATCGAATAAAACGAAAGAAGTCACGACTGTTGTTACGGAGAAAACAAGTGAGAGCTTAACGGTAAAACCAACTGGAAAAGGCAAAGGAAAGAAGGAACAAACTCAAGAAAAGAAACAATCGGAAAAGAAAACTGTCGTTGATAAGTTCTCGTCTCCAACTTGCGCAGTTAAGTGTAAAGACGAGAATAAACAAGTAGTTGAGGTTAAGACATCAGCTGCGATAGAAACGGAAGACGCGAAGGAAGATAACGCTGTTATTATAGAGAAACCAAGCGTGGAGAAGTCAATAGAAAAACCAGTCGGTAAAGAAAAAAAAGAAGCGGCTAAAACTGCTCTTTTACAAACTAAAGATAAGAAAGCGTTGGAAAATAAATTGATCGCTGGAGAATCGGAAGCACAAAAGGTGCCCGTTAAAGTGAAACTTCCTTCTATCAAATCGGAAGATAAGAAAGAAGTTACTGCTGTTATCGACGATAAAAAGAACAGCGAAAAATCTACAGAGAAACGAAGCACCGAAGCAACACAGCCACAACCGTCTAAACGTAAGAAGCAATCAAAGAACAAAGACAAGACCATCGTTGAAGCGGAAGAACCTTCCAGGCAGGATGAAAAATCAGTACAACAGACGAAGGAAGAGGTAACAGGAAAGGCAGAAGCAAATAAAACTGCGTCAACGACCGCAATCGTGAAAACTGAGGCGGAATCTGAACCACAGGAGCTGAAATCATTGGGGAAATCACCTCAAACGATCGATCAAGTATCCCAATTCGAGGAAAAGATTGTCAAGGATAAATCGAAGATGGAGCCAACGAAAGTGAAAGTCGAATCTTCGAAAAAGCAAACTGTTAAAGATAAGAAGGTAAAGGAACCTGCTGAAAAGACTGATATTGCCAAGATGGCGGAGGCGAAGCCAACTGAAGCCGAAAGTAAAGATCGGGAGGGCGTCAAGAAGGATGACGTCAAACGACGAGAAGATTCCAAGCTCAAATCGGAAAAACAAAATATTTCGATGGCCACTGTCAAGGATGGGATTACTAAAAACTTAGAAGATACGACAAATGTCTCCAAGGATAATACATCCGTGTCCAAGTCGACGAAAGTCAGTGGAATCGCCACTACTAGCCATGAAACTAATCAAAAAACGACGACCGTCACTACTACTGTCACGGGAATCACTGAATCGGTAGATTCCTCTGTAAAGTCTTTAAAATCGTTTGAAATATTAGAAAACGTAGGTACCACGAAGTTTGAAAATCTTGTAAACTTACGTCCCGAGACTGTAGAGGCTAGTTTGACGACCACTTATGCGATGGTTCCTAGCGATCCCGTCATTATTAGTGAATCAATGCGCGAAACCGTAGATCGGGATGGTAGGATCGACGAATTACAAGTAAGTCAGGCTATTGCGGGTTCGGGACCAGAATTAATTATCGAGAAAGATGAGGAACCTCTGTTCGGTAGTATTCAGGATAGGAAGAAAGTTCACTCGAAAGGCGGAAGTGAATCGTCTGGGGGGATCGTTACCGTAGAGGAACAGCCTATGGTAGAAGTGAATACGGTTACTAAATCAGAACAACAGGTAACGATAGATCTAACACAGGAAGAGGAGCAACTGATGAAGAACATGGAAGATAAACTTAAAAAAAAGAAGAAACGACCTGCATTGCCCGAAGAATTCATTAAGAAAGAGTCACAGAGTTCAATGCCCAGCAAAGAAGAAAGTAAGATGGTTGGCGAGAAACCCGTCCAAGAGTCTTCGCAGATGAAAGGAAAAACTGATACGAAACCTCAGGAATCGAATAAGGACAAGAAAGTTGACAAGACTGTCAATGTTTCTAAAACTCTGCCGATCAAATCTGACGTCAAGGAAGATGTCACTAGGAAAGAGTCCCAGACTCTAGTTGTTGTTGATCAAAAAGAAAAAGCAACAGCAGCTAAAGAGCAAGTAGATACTGCAAAACCAGTTAATACGCCGGCTGAACCATCAAGCAAAGTGCTTTCGAAAAAACAAGAGAAAATAGAAACAAAGTCCCAAAAAATTGGAAAAGAACTGCCGAAAACGAAGGATTTGAATAAAGAATTTATCATGAAAGAATCCCAGGCAACAATTGTTGATACTAAGGAACGTAACCCTGCAGTTACAAAGCCAGAGGAAGCGGGAATAGCAGTAAAGACACCGGCTTCTCCATCAAACAAAACACCTTCGAAAAAACAAGAGAAACCAGATACAAAGTCCCAGAAAACTGAAAAAGAAATGCCGAAAACAAAGGAATTGATTCAAGAGCTTATTACAAAAGAATCTCAGGCGACAATTGTTGATACAAAGGAAAGCAAGCCTGTTGTTACAAAGCAAGAGGATACGGCAAGAAGCACAGATAAAAAGACAGAAAAGGCTTCATCGGGTCCCACGAATTTGCAAGTTAAAGAAGAAATAGAGGCAAAGCCTGAAGACGAAGTAAAAGGACAAAAACCTAACAAGTCTGCGGAAAAATCTAAAGCTTCGCTACCTAAAGTTGATGCGATAAAGGATCTAGTAAAGAAAAATCCAGAAGCTGCAACTACTGATAAAAAAGGAGCCAAGGTTGCAACTAAAGAGACAGCAGATACGCTTAAAACTGAAAAGACACAAAAAGCTGAAACATCTATTACAGTCTCACCAGAGATAAAGAAAAAATTGGATCCAAAGCCTCAGGAACGTGAAAAAGAAGTGGAAGTTGGCAAGTCAGCGAAAACTTCTAAAGTTTCGGTGCTTACGGATGATTTTCTATCGAAAGAGTCACAAGCCGTTGCAGCTGAGAAAACTGAGAGCAAACAGATAACTAAGGAATCAGTAGTAGTTGACAAACCTTTGAAGACATCCACGAACAAACAATCAGCTGTAAAGCAAGATAAAGAGGTAAAAGATTCTAAACCTGAGGACATCAATAAGCACGGAAAAGTCGATACAACCGTAAATGTTTGTCCACCCAAGCTGCCTAAATCTGACGCGTTAAAGAACGAATTTATTGGGAAAGAGACGCAGGCGATAATTGCTGAGAAAACCGAAAGCAAACTACAGGCTGAAGAATCGAAGGACGGTGCCAAGTCTGTGAAGACATCTAAAGACAAACGTACATATACTACGCTGTCAGAGCAAAAAGATAAATTAGATTCTAAGCTTCAAGGCAGCATAAAGGTAGAACAAGTTGAGGCGCTTAAAAAGCAAGTTGAAAAAGACACAACGAAACAAGGAGTGAAAATCGAGAGCGAAATTGTCGCTGGAAGTTATAAGGCAGAAGGAAAACAATCGGAAGTTTTGGAAAAAGATAATATCGAAGAAGTTGATATCACAGGAGTGCCAATTGTTGCAACAGAATTCACAAAACCTTACTGGATCAATTATCACCTTTACGCTGAAGCTGAGAGCGACTTTCACCAAAACTACACGGTTGTTAAAATCGTTAAGGAAGCACAGCCGCCTGCTACTACGGAGAGGCAAAAATCTAGCAGTATCGAGCGAATTGTTCAAGAGTCAGTAATGAAGAAGGAAACTGAAAATAAAAGTGGTCCAACTGTAAATGGTGCTGAATTAAAGATCGCCGCGATCGCCATAGAAGCACCAAAATACTTGACTTCGGATATATGTAAGATGGAATCGCAGTGGGTGCAAACTAAGACTGAAGATAAAGTTGTTGGAGAACAAATAGCTTTGCCTCAACGGGAGCCACCTGCCCCACTAGTTGTAAAACAAACGACAACGGAGACTAAAGTCACAGAAAAATCACAAGTCAAGGAAGAAAAGAAGGTCCAGCCTTCCGCAAAGACTGAAATCGTTAGTCCAAAGGCGCCGGCATTAATCGAGCCTGCTGTGCAATCGTCTGCTAAACAACAAACGTCTGAGACTAAAATCACAGAGAAATCAGAAGAGTCTACTAAGCCATTGTCCACAAAACAAACAACCACTGAGGTAAAAGTTACAGAGAAATGTGAAGTTACGAAAGAAAAGAAAGCACAGCCGCCTGCTAAATCTGAAGATGCAAGTGTTTGCCCAAAGCCATCAGCATCGTCTGAACCCACTAAGGCATCGCCCACGAAACAAACAACCCCTGAGACAAAAGTCACAGAGAAATGTGAAGTTAAGAAAGAAAAGAAAACACAGCCACCTGCTAAGCCTGAAGATGCAAATGTTTGCTCAAAGCCGCCAGCATCGACTGAGCCTACTAAACCATCGTCTACAAAACAAACAGCCACTGAGACAAAAGTCACAGAGAAATGTGAAGTTAAGAAAGAGAAGAAAAAACAGCCGCCTGCTAAGCCTGAAGATGTAAATGTTTGCCCAAAGCCGTCACCACCGACTGAGCCTACTAAAACATCGCTCACGGAACAAACAACCACTGAGACAAAAGTCATGGAGACATGTGAAGTTAAGAAAGAACAGAAAGCACCGCCACCTGCTAAGCCGGAAGATGCAAATGTTTGCCCAAAGCCGTCAGCTCTGATTGAGTCTACTAAGCCATCGTCCACAAAACAAATAACAACTGAGGTAAAAGTTACAGAGGAATGTGAAGTTACGAAAGAAAGGAAAGCACAGCCACTTGCTAAGTCTGAAGATGCAAATGTTTGCCCAAAGCCGACAGCATCGACTGAGCCCATTAAGCCATCGTCTACAAAACAAACAACTACTGAGACAAAAGTTGCAGAGAAATGTGAAGTTAAGAAAGAAAAGAAAGCACAGCCGCCTGGTAAGCCCGAAGATGCGAATGTTTGCCTAAAGCCATCAGCATCGACTGAACCCACCAAGACATCGCCCACGAAACAAACAACCACTGAGACAAAAGTCACAGAGAAATGTGAAGTTAAGAAAGAAAAGAAAGCACAGCCACCTACTAAGCTTGAAGATGCAAATGTTTGCTCAAAGCCGCCAGCATCGACTGAGCTTACTAAGCCATCGTCTATAAAAGAAACAACCACTGAGACAAAAGTCACAGAGAAATGTGAAGTTAAGAAAGAGAAGAAAAAACAGCCGCCTGCTAAGCCTGAAGATGTAAATGTTTGCCCAAAGCCGTCACCACCGACTGAGCCTACTAAAACATCGCTCACGGAACAAACAACCCCTGAGACAAAAGTCATGGAGACATGTGAAGTTAAGAAAGAAAAGAAAGCACCGCCACCTGCTAAGCCGGAAGATGCAAATGTTTGCCCAAAGCCGTCAGCTCTGATTGAGCCCATTAAGCCATCGTCTACAAAACAAATAACTACTGAGACAAAAGTTGCAGAGAAATGTGAAGTTAAGAAAGAAAAGAAAGCACAGCCACCTGCTAAGCTTGAAGATGCAAATGTTTGCCTAAAGCCATCAGCATCGACTGAACCCACTAAGACATCGCCCACGAAACAAACAACCACTGAGACAAAAGTCACAGAGAAATGTGAAGTTAAGAAAGAGAAGAAAGAACAGTCGCCTGCTAAGCCTGAAGATGTTTGCTCAAAGCCGTCAGTATCGACTGAACCTACTAAACCATCATCTATAAAAGAAACAACCACTGAGACAAAAGTCACAGAGAAATGTGAAATTAAGAAAGAGAAGAAAAAACAGCCGCCTGCTAAGCCTGAAGATGCAAATGTTTGCCCAAAGCCAACAGCGCAGACTGAGCCTATTAAGCCATCGTCTACAAAACAAACAACTACTGAGACGAAAGTCACAGAGAAATGTGAAGTTAAGAAAGAGAAGAAAGAACAGCCGCCTGCTAAGCCTGAAGATGTTTGCTCAAAGCCATCAGTATCGACTGAACCTACTAAACCATCATCTATAAAAGAAACAACCACTGAGACAAAAGTCACAGAGAAATGTGAAATTAAGAAAGAGAAGAAAAAACAGCCGCCTGCTAAGCCTGAAGATGCAAATGTTTGCCCTAAGCCGTCAGCGCCGACTGAGCCTACTAAGCCATCGTCTATGAAAGAAACAACCACTGAGACAAAAGTCACAGAGAAAAGTGAAGTTAAGAAAGAAACGAAAGGGCAGCTTCCTGCTAAGTTTGAAGAAGTTAATGTTTGCCCACAGTCTTTAGTACCAACTGAGCCTACTAAGCCATCGTCTATAAAACAAACAACCACTGAGACAAAAGTTGCAGCGAAAAGTGAAGTTAAGAAAGAAAAGAAAGTACAGTCTCCTGTTAAGCTTGAAGATGCAAATGTTTGCCCAAAATCTTCAGCACCGATTGAATCTGCTAAAATAAAGGATAATTCACAACTCGAAAAAGAAAAGAAAACTCAGTCTGTTCCTAAGCCTAAAGAGACAAAGGCCAGCTCACAACCGTCAGCACCGCCTGAGCCTGTTGTTTCAACAGCTTCAAAGAAACAAACGGTGGAAACTAAGCCGGATAAGAAATTGGCTGTCAAGGAAACAAAGGAGACACAGCAACCGACTCAGCCAGTTATTCCATCAACTCCGAAACAACAGGGAATTAAAAGTAAAGTGGAAAACAAATCAGATGCAAAGGTCATAGAGAAGACACGAGAATCTTCAACGACGGAAGATAAAAATATTTCCGTGAATCAGCCAGAATCAATCGACCCTACCCCATCGACAGTGAAACCACAGACGGAATTACAGAAAAGGCAGCAATCTACTGATTCTAAAGATTCCAAACAAACAGAGGAAAAACTGCCCATCACTCAGACCTCATTTTCTCCAATTCAAGTGCAACAGACTACGACAGTAGAGGACATCAAAAAGATTCACTTAGTGGCTGACGATTCATGGATGGCCATCTTGGACGAACCAATGCCAATCGACGATGATGATTTTGAAGATATTCCCAAACAGAGCGAGAATATCACGCCGAAACCGGAAGTATTCACCGATACTGAGGTTAAAACAAAAAAAGCAAAAGCACAATCAGAAAAACCCGTTGGACAATGCTCGCGTACAGAACAAATCAAACCAATAGATATTCCCACAGTCGCTAAAAATGAAATTAAGAAAGCATCGACTGAATCTTCTATTATTTCGCCACAAGAAATCGGTACAAAGTCATCCGTGGATTCTAAGATACTCCAACAAACACAAGTTGAATCGACTGAAAAGAAAGCACCGACTACTGTCAATCTTTCATCTGATGATACGTGGACAAGCATTTTGGACGATGAAATCGTCGTTGACGATGATGGATTTGAATTCCTCGAGATACCAACGTCGGAATCGGTTGAGAAAGAATTAGAAGCCAAGCAGAATGTAAAATCAGAAGATAAAAAAGAAACAATTCAGCAGGACTTTAAAGCTAAAGTATCGACAGAAGTGAAAGAAAATATCGATGTTAAGAAACTCGATATAATTGAAGAAACGAAACAAAGGACAATTCCATTCTCTCCTGTCTCTGATACTGTGCCAGAGCAAAAGGTCGTCGAAGAAAAGTCTCCGGCTGATAGCAAACTACAGAGAGAAGACCAGCTAAAACCCAATAAAACTTATCCTGAAGAAAAATCAAAGAAACGAGATAATCAGCGGAAACAACAACAGAAACAAAACACTGAAGATGCTCGTAAGACGAATATCGGAACAACGGTAGTATCGACCGAAGAAGAAGCGAAAGCTTCGTTAGAAAAGGAATCTAAGGGTTCACAAAAAGGGCAAAAGACCAAAGGAAAATCAACGAAAACGGAATCAGCTCCTGCTAAAACAAAGACCGAAACTACATTGGTTAAAAATCCCGAAGAAAAATCTGTAACACTGCCGGAAAAATCGTCGATAGAGCGAGAGCCAGTGAAAGAGTTGGACAGGCGGCTGAATCCAAATGCAAAATCTTGGGCTTCGATTGTTGGCACGACGGAATTAGCCGACAGTGCTGATGATGATGCGGAGGTCGCCAGGACTGTGGAAGCAATGACTCTGACGACAGCTCAAGTCGTAAGCGAGTATGGGACACCCAGTTCAGCGTCCGATTTGTCGGTTGTCAACGAGGCGAATAATGCGACGGCCATTGTGACTAAAGCATCGACACAGGAGGACACGACTCGTCGAAAAAAGGATAAGAAACAGAAGAAGAAGGAGGCTGTCGTTGAATCAAAAAAGCAGCAGTCGATCGGAGGCGTAACTACAGAAATACAAGCTACCGCCTCGCCAGTTCCAGTCGAATCCCCGGATTCGCATAGCAAAACTTCATACGCTAAAGTTCTCGCTAAATCTGACAGCTCTTCGCCTCAACCATTGCCTATGGAGCACGAAATCTTAAAACCTGAACCCATTAGACCACAGAAACCTACTTCTACGCAAGATAGCCTTCCCACTGAAATTAAAGAATATTCGTTGAACGCCTCTGCAGTAGAATTTGTGTTTCCGGTCAAAGAACCTTTGGTGCATGATCCAAAATCTGTTGAGACCCCAGGGCTTGTCGTTTCGACGCTACCAGCGATTCCGTTAAACTGGTCCGAAGAAGTCGAAGAATTTTCTCTAGCTGACTCTACCACGAAAACTCAACCTGAAAAATCTGCCCTGCCTGACTCGAGTAACATTTATCGATCCGATGATAACTCTTGGGCCGCGATTGTCGCGAAAAATCAACATGAAATCACAGATTCTATGGTTGTAACTACTACTGAGCCTAGTTTTGTTAGGAAAGAGCCAATTTCGTTAGATCATCACGTTCAGATTGTCGTTGAGGAGGTCCCTGAACCGGAGCCTATAGAAAATGTCGTTCAGGTAGATTCGCAAGGTTTTATGGAGTTTGTTAATAGGCGAGAATTGCGCTCGAGACGATCGAGGTCGCGATCGAGGAGTAGGAGACGCGAGGACAAACCTGCGAGTTCTCCGATTCGTGAAGAAATTCATGAAAGAGCCGATGATGGTAAGACTGAAAGGAATTCGAAGAAGGACAAAGCTCTAGCTACGCCAGCTAAGGTTGTACTCGAGACGGAAGATAAAGAAAAGCCACAGGAAAAAGAGGAATCCATCGACAATCAGAAGCCTTCGAAGCTACCTGAAAGGAGCAAGGCAAAGTCGAAGGGCAAGGGAACCAGCGACAAAATAGATACGCCAAACAAAACTGAAGAGCTCGTCGTGGATAAGACTCCTTTGCCTGATGACTCCAAGAAGGCCGGCAAGAAAGAAACCTCGACTGAAAAATCGACCATTGCAGAACATAAAGCACCTGAAGTTAAATCCGAGGCTACAGTGGAATCCAAGAAAGAAACGTCAATAAAATCTCATGAAGTAACAGTGAGAGACAAGATCGAGAATGATAAATCGAAAAAAAGTGGCAAAAAAGGGACACCAGTAGAAAAAGTAAAGGATGCGGATAACAAATACAAAGAAATTAAATCCGAAACTGTTGTGGAATCACCCAAGCAAGCTACAGTACAATCTACGAAAGAGTCATCGATAAAAACTAACGAATTGCCAGTGGGTGATAAGAGCGATACAGCACCTACTGATAAATCGAAGAAAGGTGGCAAAAAAGGAACACCAGCACCTGCGGAAAAAACAAAGATTGCCGAGAAAAAATCAACGGAGATCGAAACCAAAACTACCGTAGAATCTACAAATCAGACATCTGCTTCATCTGTTATTCCATCTGAAATATTGAAAGAAGAAGAGAAGAAATGTGTAGTAGTTAAGTCCGAGACTGCAGCTAAGTCAATCGATGAGCCGAAGCCTGCTGAAAAAGAAAAATCGAAAAACAAACGTAAGCAGAAAGATAAGCAGCCGGCTGACACCGAGGCGCCGAAGATTGCTTCTAAAGAGACGGAATTAGAAGTTTCCGAACAGAAAGACCCGATCGTTGTACAGGAAGTTAAAGCAACAGAGCCCGAGACAAAAGCTCTTGATACCACGACAAAATCAAAAGGAAAGAATAAAGCAAGTCAAAAGAAAGGAAAGGTTGAACCTGAAAAAGACGAATGCAAGGATCTTTCCGGTGACAAAGTAAAAAAACCAGTCACGGATTCGACGATGACAACAATGGAGAAACCCGTTTCAACCGTCCTCGTGGTTAAAGAAACCCATCAGTCGACGGAGAAGGCCCCGTTGAAAACTAAGCTAGAAGCGAAAGAAAAATCTATCGTTGAACCAACTTCTTCACCTGTCAGCGATTCGAAGAGTAAGAAGCAAAAGAAAGAAGAAAAATCGGCAAAGGTGGATCAAGGACCTGCGGTTGAAACTAAAGCTCCTGAAGAAATAGTGAAACTGCCCACTGAGAGCATTCCTCAAACAACGAAATGCGTAACTCCAGCAACACTTGCTGAACAAAATGTTGCAGGCCATTCGTCAGAGATATCGGTAGCTATGAAATCTGTAGTGAGCACTGCTGTAGAAAAGACTGAGATGAAAACTGTTAAACTTTCTGCATCTGAATCAGCGAAGACTAAAGAATTGACCGAGACGAAAGAATCTACTAAACCTGGAAAAGCACCTGCAGCAGAAAAGAAGCTGGAGAAAACTAAAGTCGATCAGACAAAAGTACCAGAACAAGATGTGAAAGGTAAGAAAACTGGAATTGAATCGAAATCAACAAGCTGCAAAGATACGAAAAAACAAGCCGTCGACAAAGCTAAACCTGACGCACGAGTAAAGGATTCTGTAAAATCTGATAGTAAGAACGAAAGTTCTCGCACTGAACTGACGGAAACTGACATTTCGTTGTCTCAGGAGACAAAGCCCGATGTTTCACCTAAAGTAACATCGGCAGCCAAAAATAAGCCAGAAAAATCCAAGATCGACGAGAAAAAAGTGACGGAAGTACAAGTGGAAACAAAGAAAAGCAGCTCGGACGCTGAATCTACGTCAAAGAACGATAAGAAAAAATCTGCTGAAAATCCCAAAGTCAAGACCATTGAGATATTCACTGACAAATCTACCGACAAGGACACCAAGATCGAAGTGAATAAATTCACTGACGATAAAGCAACAGCAGTAGTTAAACTAACCGCGGAATCAAAAGAAAATGTAGAACCATTGGCAAAGACTGAAGAACCTAAATCTGTTATCACGAAAGAAAAGACAGACAGTCCCAGTGCGGTTGATAAAGGCAAGGAAAAGGTCGTTAAATCTCCATCCATCGAAAGTAAAAAAATAGAAAAAGTTCAGGCAACGGCATCACCGAAAGACGAGGTAGACGGGATTGTACGCTCTGCACTTCCAACTCCGACAACAACAAAAATTGAAACAGATCCCGTCGTTATCAAAGAAAAGTCTGAAACCGATGGAACGCCAACTTCGAAAAGTGCGAAGGCAGGTTCATCGCCGGAACTAGCAGCAGGGCAGAACCTCCACGTAGAAGAGGAAAAAGGCAGTGCACCGAAGCTGAGCACTGTACTTTCCTCCGAAGCGATGCCAAAAACCGACAAGAAATCTCTCGCAAAGTCGGAGGCTTCGTCGGATCTCGCGTTGCTGGGTGCAACGGTTGGTCACGAGACTCCAGCGGAGCCTAGATCAAAGGTTCACTTCTACATAGACGAAGACGACATTGTCGTGGTGAGCCACGATACGACAGATGCCGAAGATCTGGAAGCGAAGGAAGTAACCACCGATAAACTCTCGAGTTACATCTCCCAAGACGGAGGTTTCTGGCTGAACAAACGTCATTACGACGAGGCCGAGCGAAATCTCTTCGAGAGCCTGGCAGCTTTATCAAAAAAGAACCCCGTTAAGAGGAAACCCGATTCTAGCAAGGATGATAAACGCGATCGCGATGACGATTCCCACGGGGATAATTCGGGGGGTGGAGGCGGACCGAAAGGCAATTCAAACGGCGATTCACATTCAAATTCCTCGTCACCACGAACCGAACGTCTAGTCGCGGATTTACCGGGCGGCATGTGTAGCTGGAACGACTATAGCACGTATTTAGCGATTGAACGCGACGACACACGGGACGATCCCAGGCTCGATCACACATCCCAACTCGTACATAGGATGACCGAGGATCTTATAACTGATCTGGACTCGCCTGATTCCGACCCCCAAACATCCACCTCGTCCTTCTCCTTCCCCGTTTTCGCGGAGACGAGCTCAACGGAAGGCTCTTCTACCTTTTCTATCCTCGCAAACAGCAGCACCACCCTTTCTCCACAATCCACAATGCATTTAGGTATACAGACAGGGGAATCTGTGCAGCAGTGGAGCACCGTACGGGAGGTGGAGAGAGAGACTGAGGCAGCAACCGCTGAAGCTAAAAGGATCCAAGGGATCAAGGTGCGACAAATCCCGTCAGTCCTCTTGGTCTTGTTGCATTATAACTATTATTACTATTTATTATTTTATAAAACTTCGAGCGTTATTGCCGCCTCTTTCTATACTACGTTCTTATTACGTATTACGATGTTTTTGTTTTGTTCGATTGGTTTTATTTGTTCGCTCTCTCTCTATCATTTGTTCATGTCGCCACTGGTGTGTTGCTCGTTTCAGTATACATACATTCTCGCTTTTTCTCTATATGGACCTCTCGCCTTACTATCCTCATCCGCCCAGCCGCATGCTTTTATTATCTTCGCACAGCTGTAGCACTTAACATGTTGCATTCTTACGCCTCTTTGTATGCTTGATTCGAACCGAACGTAACGTGGAAGTAGCCCGTTGAATCTTGGATCAAGCATACGCAATGTCTCATTCGCATTGTTGTCTTCGTCATTGTTTACCGCAGTTTAGTTAAAATTTTCAGAATTAACCAGTTGGAGTCCTGATCGTCATACCGAAGGTCTTGAAATTAGTTTGATTAACGACGGAATCGTTCAACTCTTTCGTTAATAAAGTTAGAGGATAAATCGGTGTGACGAATTTTTTTGAAATAGTATTTGTTCTCGTAATGCGTTTTTTCTTTTCCTTTTTGACGTTGCGTTCTTCACAGGTTTGGTAAATTTGTTTCGAGCTAATAAAAACAGTTCAATACGCCATGTGAACTTGTTACCGGAGAGTTCGCCATGAGCACGGCATGGTCAACCTGGTGTTATACGCTTAGTTATGTTGTGGCCTGGAGTAAAGCGCGGTTTCAATGACAAAGTATCCGTTACAGGCTTCCGTGGAAGAGGAAATCTGCGATCTGAGAGCGGCTGTCGTGGGTTTGGAAAGTTCTTTGGGCGACTTGCCGAGCGACAGTTTACAGTCGATGCTCTCTGCACTTGCGGTAAGATTACATCGTCGAGAAGGTAGCAACGACCCTTAACAAAGTCTTCGGTAGCTTTTGTGCCTTTCAATGTAAATAAATCTAAGTTGAATTTTTACTCGAGACTCTTTAACACAGGCAATAATGGATGAACTGCGTCGTCTCGATTCAATCGCTTCGAAACTCCACGATGCGTTGACCAAGAACTTCACGGATGCCGAATGGCAAAAACTTTCGGCCGCCCTGGCTGGAGTTCGTACGCGGATAGTGACGCTCATGTCCCAAGCGGAACAAGGAAATTCGGCTCTTCGAGAAGCGCAAAAGATTCAGTACAGACGTCAACTGGAGGTCGTCGCCTATAAACAATTCCTCGACGATACCGACGCCTGGTTGAGGAAAATGATTGTTACGCTCAACGAGCAACACTCGTCGTCTTCCTACAAGGTTTGTTCTATTTTTAATCGTTCGAATTTCTGCTTTTTTTCTATTTCTTTTTACCGTCGATCTGTCTTAAGCGAGACGTTAATTTAAATAAAAACGTACAATTTTGGTATCGCTGTTGTGTACAGGCATTCGAAGAAGAGTTGTCTAGCCGAACGAAGAGGGTAATGGAGCTTGAAACGTTGCCCGAAGTTAACGCACTGGCGAGAAGTCTCAAAGAAACATTGCTGGAAATGGCCACGCGCCTACAGCAAAAGCAGAAGGTACTCGAGGCTTACGACAAATCAGGAGCTTTCGCGCTGTTCGTTGCACTTCACGCTACGGTTGCGGGACTAGCTTTGAATAATAAACCGGAATTGGAACTTTCGGGCGTCTTGTTGAAGCAAGAAAGCTTGTAGAGTATCCAAAACCGACGCGACGATACCTCGTTTTAAAATCATCGTCATCCCCGTACTTTCACTCGTTTTGCATAAATATAATTTTCACGTAATCGTCTCTCGTCGCCATTCCATTCCATCAATGGCGCATGTCATGAGGAATATATTGATTCGGTAGATTAAAATCTATAGACATTTCAAGCTGTGGTGTAACAGAAGAAGTAATCGGCTGCTCAGGCACGCGAAAAAGTATGTTAGAAAAATGAAAACAATTGGAGTTTATGTAATCCATTGGTATCAAGTAGAACATCATTTTTGGAATTGTTTGAATGAGGGATTGTACTCTTAACATTCTTTCATTTATTTCCACCAAAATTGTACTTTGAATGAGGTGAAACCTAACATCTTTGGAAATTTCAAAGTATTCGATCGATTATTTATTGAACTATTGAGATACGAAGGGAAGAAATGGTTTGAACTTTTAATGAATTATCCTGACATTTTGTCAAGATGTTTAAAAGATGCTAAATACGGTGTAACGCATTGACTGTGAGTCACATTATTATAGATTTTCTATTTTCTCAAAGACGTTTAATATTTCCGATCGAAGCAAAGGTTCCAATGGGTCATCCTACACGTAAATCTAATTACTTTTTGCCCAAAATATCAACTGTTTCTGAGAAAATAGTGATAACAGATATACGATAGGGGTAGCCTCAAATACGCTAGCTCCGTCGGTATATCGCATTGCCTTTAATTTTTTTTAAATACAGAAGATATTTGTATCTCATAAACGATTATGCAGCATTATATTGTCACTTTGAACAGAAGTTTTTAAAATCTTTGCAAATAATTGATGGAACGCTCTGAAATTTATAAAAATTTCCGTTAAAACCAAACTCAAAGTGCAGTGTAAATTCGATGCAACAGATGTCAAAAAACAAAGCCTTCTCCGCAGTCTTCCCTTAATAATTTTGTTCGAGCACTGTATAGACACGACACAATGCGTTATTTTGTTTTATATTAAAATTTTATTGAACGGATCGCTTTTTCGTCTCTGACAGACTATCGTTTGTTCACTGTATCTATTACGTTTTGCACGTTTTCTGTAGAAAGAATTTGAGGATCTGTTTACAACAAGTTCTGTTAATTTTTCTATCTCTTACGCACTATTATTGTACTATTATCACCCCTCACACGCGTCATCATTATCTATTATCATCATCATTATCATCATCATCGCCATAGATCGTTCTACCCTACATCACCTGTATTATTTCATCATTTTATGTAGCTCGCTACCATTATTTTTCTCGTATCGTAAATAAATATCGCATCTCTCGTCTCTATTACTTGTTTTATTAGCTTAAGGTGATGGATATATTGTCATAGATAGGCGTTGCATGTATTTAAGGAATGTTAATACACCTCTGTAATATTTGGGCATTATTAAACTTTGATCATTAATTTTCTTCAGTTTATTTATTATGTGCTACTATGTTACTCTTTGTTGGGTAAAGAGATAAATAATGTACGATTTCGATGTGACGTTCAACGTGTCCACCGAAACTCTGCTGGATGCTGACACGAGCGTAAATCCTACGTTTATCGTCGTTGCCATTGTCTTATACATACAAATCGTCAATAATAATTCATCTTCGCGTAATAACAAATAATTCGCCAATGGACATAATTTATTTTTCTAATTTCAAACTATTTTCATTATTTGTGTAATTTAACGTTTATTGATTCTTGAATAAAAGTATCGAGTCAGTACCGCAGATATTAAAGGAAACAATTCTTGAATCGTTAAGTACTGCAGTAAAAAAAAATCAAGATTATTAGTCATTGAGAGCTAAATGTAATTAGAAAATAATTTTTTGCCCATTCACGAGTTAAGTCGCTTACTCATCGACGACAATCATTTGATCGATCCTTTTGGGAAACGGGAGCTAACAATCATCAATTCATCGCATATTTACAATACGAAACAACGAGTCATCTGATATTAATAACTATCGCTTGTTCGCCGTATAGATAATAAAATAAAATTGTACTTGTTAACGAGAGAGCAACGTTCTTCGAGCAGCGGGTCCTTGCAACCGGGGTTTCCCTTTCGCGAAAATAAAGCATTTTCCTTACCCAAACCTCCTGGTGGTGTTCACAGGAAGTTATTGAGGAGGATGAATCGGAAGAGGTCTACGACGTAATGACGGATCACGACGATGCGACTTTAGATCAGGCTCCCTCCATTCATTCGCTCGAGGGCGACGCACCCTCGTGGGCCGACGTGTCGTTACAAACTGGACAAAGTCTACTCATCGATGAGAAAGTCGTGATTCAGGAGCAGCAAAAACCAGCTCAGCTTACGAAGCAAACATCGACGACTCAGGTAGCAGCAGTATCGACATCCTGCCAGAGCTTAATGACAGAGCCCGTGGTTCGATCATCGAGCGAAGCAATACCGAGCCAGGAGAGCATCAAGGTCTCAAAAAGAACCGATGGTACTCACGACGTCATTGAAATTGCAACGAAAAACATTTCAAAATCCTCGGAGAAGCCTCTTTCGCTTCATATCGACGATATAGTCGTCGACATGAAGTACAAGGACGCTGAAGTGCAAAAAAGCGCGACTTCTGAGCTGAATATTCAGCATGCAGCGCCTCAGTCCTTCGAGACGCTTTTAGTCGAGCCTGACGACGTGACAACGGAAGTCGTCGTCGACGCGGACGGTACTAAGAGGATTATCGTTCGTAAGCTTCGAAGAACGCTCGTAACTAGCAGCGAAACGAGCCAACAACACGTTTCCACTTTATCGACAGCGATCGGCGATGCTCTACCGACGATCCAAGCAGTTTCCGAAGCGACTATGAGAGGCCAACACGTAACTGTGACGCGAACGAGACCCGATGGCTCCATAGAAACCTCCACCCGACAAACTTACGGCGGTAGAGTCGCTACAGGCACCCCTGGTGATCAGATCAATGTCCAGGAGTTCGAAATTGCACCGCAGTACACTCACAGAGTAATTCAGGGTGAAATCGGTGATCTCGGTGCGGATATCAATCTGCAAGGACCGGAATTGAACATCGACGAGGCTGGGTACACGACAAAAACTTCCAGCGTTCACGCAACTGTTCAGCAAGTCACCAGACGAGTGATTAGAAAAACTAGAAGGATAATACGAAAAACAACGATCATTGATGGTAAAGAGACGACTACTGAGGAAATTATCGAAGAACCGGAAGAAATTGAAGTCGACGAGCAGGATATACCGCACATAAGCATCAACGTCGTTAAGAGGGAAGATGAACGAGGATTTCACCCTGAAGGGAAGGATATTCATCGCGAGGAGTTGACTTTACTACGAACTCCAGGCAGTCCACTTCAGGGACCTTTCTTCGGACCTTTCGCAAAGGAAATGACTCCTGAAGGTTCTTCCCAGACCGAAGAGAAGATCATTCTAAGTGTTGAACATTCGAACGTTGATTTGAGACCCACTGATACATCGGGAGAGGAATTGGTGCCTTCACCTCCAGAATCTTCACGACAGATTGAAACTCCGAAATTCGAGATACCCGAAATACCGAGAGACAGTCCAGCTTCACAACCAACGGACTTCCGCCTAGAAGAGACGAAAATTCATTCATCGGAAAAACCCGAACGTGAATACGTTCCGGTTGAGGTAAATAAAGGAAAATCATCGGAAATTTCAACGAGTCAGAGTTTGATTGATGCTGAACGATTCGCCGTTTTACAGACGCCAGTGGAGGAAGTATCAGTGGCTGATACAGTTGCTGAGGCTTCTCTCGACTTCGCTCGAGAGCCGTGCGATGTCGTCGAAGATACACGTGCAACCTGTAAGTCTTACGTTGCACCAATTAAGAGTGAAACTGTCGAAGTAGAGCGAGGCACGGTAGAAGTAGAACAGCACAAAAAGCATAGAAGCACCGTAGAAGCTGATGATAAACCGCAGGATGTCGTTCTCTTAGAGGAAGATAGAGTGTACGACAAGGAAGGATCGATGATCGTCGAACCTTCAACGACATCGGTTACGCCGAAAAACAGCGGAGACGATAACGTTTTTGTAAAGAGCGATGTAGTTTATGACGAGGGAGGATTGACTATCGTTGAACCTTCAACGACATCGATTACGCCGAAAGACAGCGGAGACAATATCGTTCTGGTAAAGAGCGATGTAGTTTACGATGAGGGAGGATTGACTATCGTTGAACCTTCAATGACATCGATTTCGCCGAAAGACAGCGGAGACGATATCGTTCTTGTAGAGAGCGATGTAGTTTATGACATAGGAGAATTGACCATCGTTGAAGATTCGACGACAGACGCTGAGCCGAAGGACAGCGAAGCCAATGTCGTTTTCGTAGAGAGCGATATAGTCTATGACAGAGGAGAATTGACCATTGTTGAAGAGTCTGTAACATCCGTAAAATCGAAAAACAGCGAAGGTAGCAACAACGAAGTCGTTGCAGAGTGCGATACGAATGTAGTGATGATTCCCGAAGCTTCTATCACTCCTGTTGAGCCTAAGGACCGTAGTCCCTCGAAATTTGACAAAGAGGGTACTCCACCTTCGCAAGAAGAGTCGCCGGAAGGACGTACACCAGCTGAAATACCATCTAAACGGTCAGACAACGACGACTTTTTGGACGGAGAACGAAGGGACGCGAGGCAACCGACTGAGATGGAAATCAAGAAGTCAGAAGATCACAAATCGATTATGGAAAAAGTGGAGATTAGTCTGTCGGTAGAGAAAAGAGACGGAGAGGCAGGATCCTCGGTTTCGATGGTAACTCAGACAGAACATCCGGAAGCTACTCTGCATCGTCTAGTTAAGGAAGGTGTAGACATCAGGCTGCCAGCCGACAAAGAAACCATCCAAACCATCAACAACAAAGTAGTGCAGACATCAGGTTTAATAACCGCTGACAAGGAGACGGCGACCCGTCCTTCGAAATTTGACAAAGAGGGTACTCCACGTTCAAAAGAAGAGTCACCGGAAGGACGTACACCAGCTGAAATACCATCTAAACGGTCAGGCAACGACGACTTTTTGGACGGAGAACGAAGGGAAGCGAGGCAACCGACTGAGATGGAAATCAAGAAGTCAGAAGATCACAAATCGATTATGGAAAAAGTGGAGATTAGTCTGTCGGTAGAGAAAAGAGACGGAGAGGCAGGATCCTCGGTTTCGATGGTAACTCAGACAGAACATCCGGAAGCTACTCTGCATCGTCTAGTTAAGGAAGATGTAGACATCAGGCTACCAGCCGACAAAGAAACCATCCAAACCATCAACAACAAAGTAGTACAGACATCAGGTTTGATAACCGCTGAAAAGGAGACTGCGACCAGTCCTTTCCAGAAAGAGAAACAGCAAATGCCACTCGTTGTAGCCAAGGAAGACAAAGAGACCGAAACATTCATCGAGGTTTGCGAAAAGAGCGAAACCGACTCAACGACAGACAGTAGAAGAGGCAGAAAAAAGAAAAAGCGCAGAGAAAGAACGGATTCCGGGTCGAAGACACCGATCGATAACGACGTCGCTTCAGGAAGCTCGATAGCAACCACCATCGGCGAATCCACCGACCTAAACATTCCACTCTCGGATTCGACTAAACAACCTAGCGAACAACCACAACCAGACATAATGGATATCACTGACCATTCTTCGCTGACTCTATCAGTACGTAGGGACGATAGTTTGAATGAGGAGAGTGGCTATGAACCTGACGACAAGCAGAGTACTCTGGACGAACTTTCGTCGAGACAAGACGACCCGAAGAGGCGAAAGAAAAAGACGAGGAAGCAACAAAAGGTGAAGGACGCACCAGACTACGAAGACGAGGATTCGATCGCACCAAAAAGTACTCCCAGTGAAGGCATCCAAGTTTTGAGTGACGAAGAGGTTACCTCAACACCAAATGCCCCTGAATCAACTATGCAACATGACAAGAAGAGAGGAAGTAAGAGAGGTAAAAGAATTAAGAAGGAAAAGGAACTCGAGCCAGAAACAATCCAAGACACTGTCCAGGGAATTGAAGTGGATACACAGACCACCGTGGACACTAGAGATATTTCAGCGGGCAATATCACCCCGGAAGAGTCACAGGTCGTCGAGACTTCGTTACAAACTTCACCGGAAGCGATTCTTCAGACTCAGGAGCAGGAAATTCAGACGATAGTTGTCGAGGACGTCCATACGGAAATTCAGACTTCACCTACTTCTGTACTTGATACTGGGATTCAAACCATCGAAATCAAGTCTCCGGATCACGAGCACTCTTCGATGCAGACAGAGTCTCCAGTGCCGACAATCACGGAGGAAGGGGCTGTCCAGACGAGCCCCGTTGAGACTCCTGTAGTTCGGAGTCCGGTAGAAGAAAAGGTTGAAGAAACACCCAAAGAAGTTGCAGAGATTCACGTTCAGACCGTAGAGATCGACGTGGATTCTACGCAGGTTCAAACTTCACCAATCGAGGCGGTTTCCACAACGGAGATTGAAACACAGACATTCCAAGAAGAAGAAACATCGCTAGACGCGGAACAGCAGACATCGCCTCCACCGATGCCGCAAGAACTGTCGCTGCAGGAGAGCTCTATGCAAACTTCGCAAGAAATCATCGAAACTGCGGAAGTTGACGTTCAAACTAGTAAACCAACGAGTCCTGAAACTCCAGAAATGCAACACTTTGAAGTTCAAACTGATGTCGTCGAGCCAGTTTCTTTGGGTACGACGGAAACGCAGACTATACCGGAAGAAGCGAAGGTTGAGGAGAGCTCGGTGCAAACAGATGTGCAGGAGGTAGATACGAGTGAACGAGACGTTCAGACGAGCAAACCAACGACTCCGGAGCTTCCGGCGTCAGAAAACTTCGAGATGCAGGTCGATATAGTCGCAGAGGTACCTTCCGGCAGCGTTGAAACGCAAACAACACCGCGGGAGAGCCCTCGAGCAGTGGAAACCCAGGACCTTGAGATACAAACGAAATCCCCGGAACCAACGACCGAAAATATCGTGCAGACGAGTCCTATCGCTAGTCCAGAGCTTATCAAACGCGTAGAACTTTCCGCGCAAACCAGCATTGAAGAACCGGTCGTCACTATCGAGGAAGAATCACAAACGACCGCTCCAGAGAAAGCGGAAACTCTCGATACTTATGTTCAAATAAAAACTGAAGAGTTGGTGCCAACGAGCGAAGAAAGCGCACAAATTATTCCAGATACCACCGAGATAAGCTTGCAGACTGCAGACTTTGAAAAACCACAGATCTCCGTTGGACAGCAAACTTTTGTGGAATCTGTTGAAATTGCCACCATGCCTGATTCTGAGATGACATTTACAATCCTAAAAGAACCAGCGGAGCCAACACAGCCTTCTCAGGTCGTAAACCAACAGCAAGAAGAGCCGATTGTCTCGCAAGAGAGTGAAAGTGCGGAAACTTTGAGTACAATTGAACCAACGCAGATCGCAATCATAGAAAAACCTCAGCCAATACCTCAGGAGGAGTCGTTCACTCGAGTCGTCTGGGAACGAGATTCAACACCAGACACTTCCTTTGAGATTCACGTTCAAGCAACTATAGAATTATGCGGAAGTACGACACCGGACAGTTCATTCGCTTTGGAAAGTCAATCGACGACGGAACCGACTCCGGACAGCAGCAGCACGGCTACAGAAGAATCAATGGGTCATCAAGGACTCGAGGACACGAGATCCACCAAAAGACACAAGAAAAAGAGGAAACATAAGCACATCGAGGGTCGAGAATCTTTGGATAGAGATCAGAGGACAGAGAGCAGTGATCTTGATGCGATATTCGGTCAGGCGCCACAAACGACCGATGCTTTTCTTAGGATGTCTTACTCGGAGGTGGCGAAGAAAAATGCCAGTGGAAAACAAACTTATGGCCACCAGAGTACGGAGAGCGGAGATGAAGACCAAAGTCCTGATAACGTTGTCATTGGCCGAATGTATACGGATCTGAAGCTCAGCAACATTAAAATTCGTGAGCAAACGAGATCAGAATTCGCAGAAGAGTTTGAAGTATCTCGAGGAGAAGTTTCAATGGTTCAGGAACACCCTATCGAAAAACAAATTAAGAGAGAAACAGAAATTATTGTTGGTGCCAGCGTCCACGTCGATACGACTTACGACATTGATAACGCCAATTCACATCTGAGAAATCAAGGATACGAAGCTGTTGGAGTGCCTAGAAAGGAAATAGCCTCCAGCGGCTTTCCGGAGGCTATTAGAATTGAAACTTCACCGGAGCCTATGGACACTAGCGAGGAACCACTCTCGCCTACAGAATCTGTATTAAGAAAGAAAGAAAAGCAAGAGAGGAAAAAGCACGAGATCAAGAGCTACGCCGAAGCGATTGCCGAGGATTCTAGCAGAAAATTTACTACGATTTCGTCGAAAGACCCGGAACACGGGGCAACAACCGGTTCTTCGGCTTCTTGGGAAGATGGTGGACTTCTCAATCTACAGAATGTTTCTGCTAGGAAGCCACCGAGTTCCAGTGCTTCGTGGAGTAGTTTTATCCTTGCGGAGACTCACGATTATGGCACGAAGCAACGGAATGCGGTGGCGCAAAGAACACAGGCGACTAGAATGATCTCCGAACGTTTGATTAATCTGCCAAAGGCGAATCAGACGAGTCATCTGTCGAATATTCTCCATGTGGCGACACTCGAGGATGTGAGGACGACCAAACCTATGGAAGAACGCATTTCCGAAATTCAAAAGAACCTCGCTCATCTCAGCAACGCTGTCGAAGAAGAATATATCGGTGTTGTGGAGGAGAGTCTTATTACGGTTGTTGAGACGATTTCTACGTGGTTGGAGACTATCGAGTATCGAATATTCTTGGGAAGAGAAAGTACGAGTGGACCTAGCCACGATGACACGCGCACCTTCATCGATCTCAGAGACGAAGTCAATCATGTGGAAGGCAGCATTAAGGAATTCGACAGAGTTTGGACGAAACTCGAAGGGGAATATCCTACGGAGGTGAGAGAGAGAATTCGCGAGTGCATGGAGGCACTGGAGCATCAAGTAAAAGCTATCGAGGATGTAACGAGCGACGGTGAACGTTACACCAACGCGGAACTTGCACGCTGGGACGAATTTATTAATGGAGTTAACAACGTTTATAGGTAATTAGCTCTGCGGATTTTTTCACATTATAATATTTTAAATGTCAGTGAAACTTTTAAATAGTTATTGAAGTACTTAAGGTACTTTGGTCGTGAAAAGCTTGATAGATGTCTTTTTTTTAATTTCTTATATCGAAAGTTATCGATTGAGATCAGAGAAATAAAATTTTACCGTCCCGTTCGCATAAAATAAAATATTGAAGGTAGCTCCTTTGTCACGGATCTCGTACAGAAAGAATTGCTTTTTCATAAATAATTGAAGCTTGCGGAAGCCTTATGCACAAAGTGTATTTATATAAAATGCCATTGGAAGGAGGAAACTGTAAGGAATATGTCCAATTTAAACACGATTCACCATACAATTTTTGAGATATCATTAGTGAATGAAGAATTTGCGACTCCCGTCTCTTTCTTTATCGTAAAAGTTCGAACATGCCCGGACCGTCACCACTAATTTATACGAATAGATAATTTATCTTTGTTGTTGAGATCCAATGAGAAATTCTCCTGCTGATAACAAATCCTTTCAAGCTTTTGGCAAAACCTCAAAGTTTTTATAAATAGAAACACAAAATCTGTTTTTATCGAACAAAATTGGTCAATTATTCATATTTTTTCAAATATTAAACTCAGCACCGCAGGTGCATTGCCAAAAAAAAAGTGCATCACGTATTTTTATAAATTTCCGCAAACTTTTCTAATTATCTTATCTTTTTTTTATTTTTCAATGAATCATTTTTAGACTCGTCGAGGAACAACGAAATCAGCTCGACAGCATAGTCGAGAGCGAAGCGTCGACCGCGTGGAAACTTGAAGAGCTTGAGAAACTGGAAAATACGAATCGTTGTCACATGTGGAAGACCGGAAAGCTCGTAGCTGCGGCTCGAGGATTGCTCAGAGATTATCCCAGTAAAGTGATACCGGAGGAAACGTACGACGCTCACGAGACAACCAGCCGCATCGAGCATAGCATTTGCGTGGAGCGTGAACGACTTCTTCAGTTACTGTCGTTGGCAGAAGAGTATGAACAGACACTTCAAGAATTTGCTCAGATCACTGAAATAGCCGAAGAACTCTTGGCCAGTCCGATATCCGTTATGAGTCTGGAACAGCTTCAGGAGGAGATGCAGAAGCACCGAAAATTCTTTGTAAATCTAAATCACTGTCGAGCGATTCTCGAATCGTTGGAGGGCAACCTTGATCCGGAAACGAGAATGAAGCACTCCAATCTCCATGAGCGTCTTCACAGTCGGGCAATCGCTCTGCTGGACTTGGCAGCTTCGAAAGCACAGCAAATGTCTCTTGCCGCCTCCCGCTGGATCGTTCTCGAGCAAGGCGTCAAGGAAGAAAGGGGATGGTTGCAGGTCGCTCACCAACGAGTACCCGACTTGCAGACCGTCACATCCACCGACTACGATCAGTACATTTCGCTTTACCAGGTCAGTTTTCTTGAATAATAACGTCAATGTTTTTCTGTTCTTCTTTTTAATCGGAAAGATGAATCGTGACTGAGAAATTCATGATATTTGCAGTTGCGCATGGTCTTGAGATAAAATGGCACACGCTTCCTTCATTCTTGAAAAACGTAATCCGTATTTTATCAAAAAGTCTAATCGGAGTCGATTCAACTTTGCGCGCTAACGCAGAATAAGTGCGCAAACTAAATGAACGCTTCGAGTTTGTCCTTCTGTTGCAAATAAAAGTTTATAATTTGATTATCGACCGAGTCTTGCTCTTAGAGATGATAACAAATTTAAATAGCTCCTGAGCAACACTGTGTCTGGAAGGGTTAAAGTAACTTCCACAGTGCAATAGGAGGATGACTCATATACGTAAGACTCAATCGTCTTTTGATTTGCAGGCTTTATCGTCGGATATAGCTACGCATCACGCTCGCCTCGTGAAACTGTTAGGATTGGCCAGTGGTCTACAAGAATTGATAAACATCGAGGATCCCGAAGATCGATACGGCGAAGCGCTGGACGTAATTGTCAAGCTGCAGGACGACGTCGAGTCGTCACTGCGACGACTACTATCATTCCGCGATAGTTGGGGCATGCAGGAAGTCCTTGTGAACAGATTGGAGAAATGGATGTCGACGGCAGAGCGGAAGCTAACTTCTGTGGAAGATCAGCCGGATGGACACATGCGTCAGTTCTGGGTAAGGATCCCAATTCATTCGACTAAACCATCGAGTATTCGTCTGCATATTTATAAAACTGAATCGAAATGATTACTCGAAAAAGTAACGATAGCGAATATACGAACAGCACTCGAGAAGCAGACTAAACGCATTTGGGTCAAATTATTCCATTAGCTTTGGCTTCTTGCCACACCAGCATGCAGAACATCTGGAGATAAGAATCATTCCCCGCCTAGTCCTCTATCCAACGAAACAGCGCTCTGTATTTCAAAACTTTCTCGTTAAATAGTCTCAGTCTTTATCAAAGGAATAATTAACCGTGTCTTGGTGTGTTCTATTGATTGCAGGAGTTGAAGGCGCAGTACGAATTGCACAACAATATGCGGAATGAGGCGAACAATTGTTTCGAGCAGGCTTTGCGAATCGTGCCGCTGTCGGACGAGATGCTGCAGAGGCGATTCCACGGAGAATTGCAAGATCGTTGGCACGGAATTGCGGGGAGAATCGGCGCGATACAGAAAGCTATTGTGGATACAATATCCGCCGAAGATGTGCCAGTCAACGACAAACTTCGTCTTCTGGAGAGAGAGCTCAATGAGCTGCGAGTTACCATAGACGGATTTCACGGGGTTTTGAAGACGGAGGAGGAGCTCGAACTTTACGTCGAAAGATTAACGGTTTTGTTCGAACGAGTTTGCCTCATTCAGAATGAACTTGGAAGACTGGGAATGTTACCGGCTGCGGAAAGCGAAAGAGTGGGAGTTTTACTCTCACTGGCTAGTCGCATCGAAAGCCAGATTGGCGAGGAACTCGACGCCGCGCAACTTCTTCGCGAAAGACTTCAATCCTTGCAACGTGGACTCGCCCGCGTGCGAAAAGCTCACGCGAGACAGTCGATACTTCTCGATCAATGCGAAGAATCGGTCAAACAGGGAAGCGAGGTCGTCGCGACGGGCGTCGATCGTTGTCAATCAGTTGCCGAGGAACTGGAGTTTCTCTGGCAAGACATTATGGCTCTTCGACAGCTTCTCCACACCCTGCCCGGCGGAACGAGAGTCTCCGTGTCACCGGTTGGAATCGAACGCGATATTTCCAATCTACAGGACGTTCACACGGAATTGGAGTCCCGATGCGCCAGGCTTTTAGTTTTACTGAAGAATCGACTCGGTCTGTGGAGACGATTCGAGAGACAACTGGAAATGGTGCAACAATCGGTTCAAGAAGCCGATTACATGATGGAACTGCTTACCGTTCAGGGCACCGTCGATTACGAGAGATTGCTCAAGGCCACCGAGCGTTTAGAGGTGAGTCGAGCTTGAAATTGCATTTCTCTCATCCATCCAGATTTTTCACATTAAGAGGGTCACTCAGCCTTCGCTTGGCCCTAAGAAATCTTATAAATTATCCAAAGTTATCGTGTATTTGATACGTTGGTTAAAAAGAAATTCGTAAAATGAGTCTTTTCGTAATTTTCAATAATACATTTTCGAAAGTTGCTCCGATTTTCTAGAAGAATTGACGAATTATTTCAAATTTTATCGATTCCGATCAGTGTTTGTTTCCATTTATTTTCGAGTAAATTACGTGATTGAAAAATCATAAATAATTTCTCGTTAATTTTTAGCCAGAAATTAATTTATAAAAATATTTTATCTATTTTTTGGTGTAATCTCAAGACAGAAAGGCTTGATTGACGCGAAACGACTCTATTGTCAACTTTTTGTGTAATTAATTCTCGTAATTTTCTTATTTCCTTCCTACCTCCACATCCGTTCAACTTCGAGCGCCTTACATGAATCAAAGTAAATTCCTGACACACATATTGCATATAAAATACTTGAAAAGATACGAAACAAGTACCAAACGCATGCGCGCGTACACGGCTAGGACTTAATCGCTCGGGACAAGTATCATGCTCAGCGTTATATCAGTAACAGACGAACCGTGCGTGGGGTCACTTCGCCCAGAAACTGCGAGACGGGTCAACGCGATCGTTTCCGTCGTTGTTATCAAATTGGATGTAAGATATCGGTGTTATTTCAATGAACTTGAAGCCGACAATGGTGACATAACTTTATGTCCAACTTGGGTTATAACACTCATGAAACGAAGGAAACGAAGAAAACTTAGGTAAGAATTGCGAAATATTCTATTTCGTGGAATAAAAGTTATTTCAGTCATAGAAGTATCGTGATGCGTAGAGATTGCGCGTGTGTATACGAATCCTTTTTGGCTCTATGTTTAGACGATACTCCTCCAGAATCTATTTAAAACCATGACATCCGTTCGAGAACCGCTAATACAAACTTTTCATTTTTAACCATGAGCACACACAGCTCTGGAATCGTTGCAAAATGCAAAAGGCAATGCGTAGCCGGCTCGTCGCGCCATACACTCGAACCGATCATTGCCGCGCGAGCGCAGTTACAACGCGTACATTTATAATCGTATATATCGGTCTAGGCTCATTTTCATGCATATATAGCAACCGACAAACACCGTTCGACCGTCTCGAGAGTTATAAAAATTTCAGTAGATGATGTCACTCGATTCTGTTCGATTCATCGACCGACCGTGTGACATTTCTTTACTCGCTCGCGATAGCCGCGTTACTAAACCGAGTAACACCAAATAAGTTAGCGCGAAGCCCTCGTTTAACGCGTTAACTCAAGTTGAGTATATAACGGCAAGCCTCTAATAACTAACCATGTGTTTAGTACCATGCCGCAGGTACTTGACTTAACAACCACTCGAAAATGAATTACAGTCAGAGTTTACCGAAGATGCCAATTATGGTTCAAACGAACGAGGTCTTCGTGTTTCCATTGAGCACATACTACAATTTTCTTAATCGTCTCAAGTTTTAAAGAATTTTAACTTTATTTTCGATCAACGATTCGGGGTTTCATCTTTCAAGTAAAAATGTTTGTTTTTACGAGATATTAAAAAAAAAAAAATTTTATATGAGTATAATCAAAATTGTTCAAAACGTTGAAGAGAGAGAGAGAGAGAGAGAGAGAGAGAGAGAGAGAGAGAGAGAGAGAGAGAGAGAGAGAGAGAGAGAGAGAGAGAGAGAGAGAGAGAGAGAGAGAGAGAGAGAGAGTGTGTGTACACGCGAGCTGAAATTTCGTATATAATTGAAGTTGTTATGCTTTGAACAATGTTCTACTTTGCATCTATTTTTAAAAATGATTATAATGTTTGCTCGTAGTTAAATTTTATTGCATTATTGGCATTGAAATTAATATTTATTTTGATCGCCATAACTTTTGTTGTTTCATTCAATTTTATTCAGATATTGTTATCTTTCGCAGAATCGAGAAAATATTATATACCAAGTGATAATTCGTTTATTTTCCTATTAAATCGCATTTCATTAAAAACTTGCTGAATCAGTAGAAGCCTAAAACAGCTTCGTGATGCATATTAACGTCGGTGTTTCGCGTTATCTGATCGCGCATTAATTCCAATAGTTGGAGGCCCGCGCTCAAGAAATCATGCACATGGAATTAAAACGCCTAGTTGCAGCGAAGCAGCTTTGTAATTTTTGTTGCTTTTTTTTTATCTTTATTTCTTTACCTCCGATCAACTGGGTCAGTCAGTTCGACGTGTAAACCCACGTGCACGTGGGAAGCAAGTCAGGCGCGTGCGTGGTAATTGTTGTTGAAAAGAGTACATAGAGGTCCGCTTATATCGATAGTCACCGATGTCGTGTGTCGTCCGTCAGTAAAGCGCAAACTGTTGACGCGGTTTGAGGTATCGCGTTCGATGAAGCTCAAGCATGAGAATATCGAGGACACGTGGTGCTGTAAACACTCATTGCTTACTGTAATAACATATCTTTACGAAAATCGTACGTAGAATTTAACGCAAACAGTCAAGCGTATCGTAACGAGAATCGTACGTAGAATTTAACGTAAACAGTCAAACGTATCAATGACTTGTTGTAATCGTTGGAACGAGGTATGAATGATGAAACGACAGCCAGGAACTCGAGCTGCGACGAAAAATGTTGCACGAAAGGGACGCATGATAAATTAAATAAAATTTTTCCAAGGTTAAAGCTACAAGTAGTATGCTCTACGCGTATAATAACTTTTGTTAAATAATTCGTATCCGATGAAGAGCGAAAAAGAGAAAGAGAGGTTCCGACACTTCCGGAGATTCGCGTTTATTTAACATGCTGCAAGCCGCCCATCGCTATATTACTGACTTTTCTCTCTCTCTCTCTCTCTCTTTCTCTCGTTCTCTCTATCTCTCTCGAAGTGTCTAATCGTTCGTGCAGTAAATTCCTCCGTGCTGAGGAGTTGCGCGCTTATATCCTGTCCGGAAACGAGGCTTCCGTGCTTCACAATCTCAATGAACTGTATGTGTGTGTACGCGTACCCTCTCTTCCGGGAGACATTTCTCGTTTCTTCGAAGAGTTTCCCAATTCCCAAGGATTTTTAGACATAAAAAAAAAAATTATAACAACCAAGCCGTCTTGTCTGACGAACGAGAACGCGAGTGCATCGGGAGAGCTTGGAATTTACTGAGAAAGTGAGAATTGTAATCGCGATTCCCGGCAATGAGTCGCGTTCTGGGTTTAATGAACTATTTATAGGTGCAGCGCAAACCAGCCAACAGAGAAATATACCGGATGTATCTGCTCGTGCGGGACCTGCATACTGTGCGAGCCTCGATCATTGTATTTAGTGCATTGTTTCACATCGTCGAAACTTGGTACGATAACGAATAACGTTCGCCCGATTAGTCGCCGCGTTTTCACCGTTTCGTATATTTGCAACGCTTTATTCATCGTGTAAAAAAATTCACGGATCTTATTATAAAATGTTGTAGAAGTCCCATTTTTTTTAACTATTACTAAACATAGAACTCTTTTTAGAATTTGTTATATTGTGATCGGAAAAATTTGTCGCATGATCAAAAGACAGCTTCAAACTTTTAATCGCATGGAATTTTTTATATAATTGTTTTTCTCGATAAAAAAGTAAATTAAATACGTTTTCTATTGTAATTGATGAAATAAAAAAACTAAATGGCCCCCTTCCCTTAAATGGTACACTCCGAAACCTTAATATTTTTTTATTCAGCCTCTAAATTGGCCCAAAAAATTCATTTAACAACTCGTCCTTGACCTTTATTCGTAAAGAAATAGCTTTCGTCTTCGAAAGAGTATTATCGGCAAACTCATAGAATTAATATCAGGAAGAAAAAAAAAATAAGCTATCAAGCATAAAAATCGGATAAGCGATGTGCTTAATGATCAAAAGAGTATCATTTTGTACGATTAGATAATCGTACAAACAGTGGGTACGACGATAATTAATGCTAACACTACCTTAAGTGCACATTTAGTATTTCCTTCGCGGCTTTATTAATGATGCCTTGTTTTCAAAACTTCGTGATAAAAAAAGAATTATAAAAAAAACTTAATGCAGTAGTATGCGTCGACGAGCCTGATCGACTGGAAATTTTCTGAACCAGTAAACAGCAAGATTTCTGAATAATTGAATCAATAACAAAAAAATCGTGCGTCTGGATAAGTGCACCCGTGCATATATAAAATCAAGGCTGACCGAGTTAATCCACTTTGGAAATAATTACTCAAAGCGTACAAGGATGATACAATAACAGCTACCGCACATACATACGAAACACGTGTGTATAGTATTTCAATAATGTACCCGCTGCATTAGCGACTGATAAGAAATCAACTGGGTTTATATTCATCGTGTTCGCGTAGAAGGCGAGAGACGGGTGAACGAACTCTGGCACACGCGAACTAAATTAGTTGACCAGCTGACCGAATTCACGTGACATCGCTTCCCGTACCAATAATGTATTTATAGGCTAAGTAGTTTAACACGAAATGCTTTTTTTCTTGTTGTTTTCGCGCCTATTTTATTTAAAGATTTTTTATTTTATAATCTACGTCCGCAATATAAACAGATTTAATCGATTTTCTAACCTGAGAAACCGCTGTTTATATAAAGCGAGGAAAAAGTTTAATTGCTACAAAACAAAAAACTGACTGTTGGATTGAGATTTCACGTATTTTATTTTGTTTTGTATATTACAGGGCCTCAGCGGAGATTTGGGGGCACGGGAGGTTCTTATTGGCGAATTAAAAGCAGCGGCTGAACCTTTGCGGGAGTGTTGCACAGCGGAGGTCGGCGAAAGAGTTGACGCGGCGGTTAATGAGGCTGTTCAAGCTTGGGAAGATACGAGGGCCGAATTAGACGCCCTTTGCACGAAATATCAACACGCTGTCAGACTCTGGGAGCAGTACCGAGACTCGAGCGCCGCGGTTAAAGCTTGGGTCGACACACAAATGGGAAGCGTGACCGACTTATCGCCCGAAGAAGCCCTTAAGCAAATCAAGGTAAGAACCCTCGAGGAATCAAAATGTTTTTTTTTCTATTAATATAATAACAGCAGTTTCAGGATCAATCGATAAACAGCGTTTGAAAGATTCTATAACTGAAATAAAATTAATGGAGTAATAGATGCAAAACTATCGGGAAGCTAAAACTAAATTTAATTTAAACGAGAAAACAACGTAGAACGTTTGACATTACTTTCTCATTATTTTCCACATTTCACGAAGCTACCGATACGAGGAAGTATGTTGATAAATTGTATGTTGCTCATGGAGAAAGCTTTGTAAAAGATGGAAAAGAGTGAGGAAATAAATTCAACTTTCTAGTTATCAAGCTTGTTTACAAAAAAAAAATTGTAAAAATTGAAATTAAACGAAATTTGAGTGATCAAGAGATGAAAAAAATAATTCAAAATTCTCTAAAATCTCATCGTTACAATATATCTTAATCATTATTGTAGCCAATAAGAAGAATTTACGACGTAAACCTCGTGTAACAAACTTTTTGTGAAAGGTTCGAACACGATGTCGCGACTGATACCACCATCCGTAGAAATTCTAATAAAATTTACTCTACGCAATCATTTTTATATGATAAATGTATGCTTCGATACACAAAACTTTACGAAGTTACCAATACACATTTTGTGACATAGAGCTAATAACAATGGCGGTAAACTAAACGTCATTACGGATCTTTACACTACAGCATATGGTTGTCAAAGATGAAAATTATCTTGAGAAAAATTAATTACTACGAAATTACAAATGAAGGCAGGAAGTACTCACAAGGTCCGCAACGGTTTTTCTACCCTGGACCGATCAGCCATCGCCGAGCAGTAAACACGGCGTCCTCTCAACTCTCATTTTCATATAAATAATCCATGCAGTGGATTAAATCCTAGAAAATTGCATTTAGAAGGTTCGATATTTGACCACAATGAGGCACGCGTATCGCGTCTCAGAGATACTCTTTCATCGTGTAATCGAATGATCATACTCGCTATGCCCCAAAGAGGGTGCTAGTCAATAAAACAAGTAGCAAAAGACAACTGAGATGTTATACTTGTGACATTGTGACTTTACGCGAGTAGCAGATGCCAAGTTCTGTATTTTTTACTTCGTGAAATACCATAAATAGCGTTTAGTCTCTCCGTAAATATGTCTATCGTCAATTGGATTATTATTAAGGTAAACCTTTAACTATTTATGTATTATCAATATGACTCGTGGCTTTTTAAACAGTGCAGGAATTTATAAATGTTGACATATGATTCGTCATTCGTATACTCAGAGCATGAGGATCAGTGCAATGTTTGTTGTCGATTAGCAAAGTCCTTCGCACACTGTCGTCGTCGTCATCGTCTCGTTATCTATGTACCTTTCGGTTACTGCCAAACTGTTCTTCTTTCCTTCGCTTTTCTTTGCTGGGTATACTTATAATTTATAATATACGCGACGTGTACTGTACATTTTTATTCCTGCCAGTTACGAAAAGCGAATAATGAAACAGCTCCTTAAGATACATGACACGTATCATAGATTTGACAGCACGGCCAGTAACGAAAAGCGAATAATGGAACAGCCTCTTAATATACGTGACACTTACTATAGATTTCACAGTAAGGCCAGTAATAAAAAACGAATAATGGAACAACCCCCTAAGATACGTGACACGTGCTATAGATTTGACATTGCGGCCAGTAACGAAAAACGAATAATGGAACAACTCCTTAAAATACATGAGCCGTACTATAGATTTGACAGTACGGCCAGTAACGAAAAACGAATAAAGGTAGACACTGTTTACTTTACCAAGTGTACTCGTAGATTGCAAGTTTCGAAATATCGCGCGTATAGGATAAATTAAAGGTGCACAAAGGACTGATTCATCATTGCACAGAGCTCGATGATCCATTCAAGAAAATCAGTCAGTGGACGTTTAATTTGTGATCAATTTTTTTTCATCTATTTCTTATCGTTATGACGTAGTTAGCGGTTCGAACGAAACAATGCTTGAAGGGCAACACTTTCTTATCACTTTATCATGCATTATCATATCGGCAGTCACGAATTTTAGACAGGAATTGGCTATATAACTGTGTTTGGCAATGTTTACACGAGATACCACTCGCAACGATAAGTCTTATCAAAGATTTGAACTTGCTGTACAAAGAGACAGTTGGAATTTTGTTGAACGAATTATTCACGAGTGAAAGTAGTCGAGACTCTTGATCAAATAAAGAAAATTCGTAAGAGTATGTGCGGAGGCGAGCACGGAATGATAATACTTATCTGAATTTCGACAGTGCTCACTAAAAAGTGTGTTATCTCTTATTCAAATGATAGTTTTTAAAAAATTTTTCGGTACACAAAGAGTCGAGCAAATATTTTTGCACTCTAACAAGCTTTTGATCAATAAGATTTGCGCGCTAAAAGATGCGTTTATCAATGAGGACCGATATCATATGGTATCGTATGGTTGGCGAAAAAAAAAAACAATTTTAAATAATTTTCCTACAAACAACGTTACGATGATCATACAATTTCGTGACTGAAGCCAGGTGTTCGTATTCGTTGATGATAAACATAGCATATATGATCTACTACGATACTAATATTTCGGATCTACTTCCGAAAAATAATTTATCACTCAATTTGCAATTTCATTTATTATAAATTCACTCAATTTATCATTTGTTATAGCTCGAGTGGTTCGAGCTCTCGCGATGTTTTTTATTTGAAATTTTGACTTTAAATACAAAATATTTTATTTAAAAAATTTTTATATTGACACTCCTGGTCCACGATATCAGGTATCATCAATACATAGAATTTTTTAATTTTGAAAAGAATATCAAACTTGAAAAGCGATATTTAGAATTCAAAACTCTGGGGATTCCCCGTCGTGATGTCATCGATCTATGTGTGAGATTTACGTTGCATATTAAAACTTTAATAAAAATTTACTCATGCCTTTCAAGTTTAAAAAGCAAATTAAACTATAAGAGAGAACCATAGTTATTCTATAGGCAAGCGAACGTTTAAACTTAACATTTATATAAAAATAGCGTCTAGCTTCCGTCGGTAGGATGAATATTTTTGCGAAACACAACGCAGGGTGCGAGATACGTGATTGCGATTCTAAGCGCGTAAATGAGATGGCTCATTCAAATACCGCATTTGCGAATCATTATTAATAACGGGTCAAATTACTTGAACCTATTAAATAAAAATTGATCAACCCTTTATAAGTCACAAGAATAGTCCCACTCCTCGGACAGGTTGAGGAGAATCTTAGAACAAAATTTTAAAGGATAATCCAATTTCGTGGATCATTGGAGGTGCCTTTGCTTACTGGTTTATTTCATTCCTCTATCATTTGAAAAGATTTAATAAACATTTTCACCACGCGAGTTTTCACTCGTTAAGCACTTTTGAAAATAATATTTTCTACCGGAAATCATCCGAAGAAAAGGTGAAAAAAGTACGAGCGATTACTTCCCAACGTGAAGGAAATTTTAAAACACGATAGCAATTCTATCCGATCGAACAATGGTATGTTATCAAATAGGGAGATTCATGTCCAACTAAAAAATGATCAAAGTCAGCTAAAATATCCTTAAGAAAATTAATTTGTTAAAAAAATGTATTATTTATTCAAATAATCATTTGGAATATTTTATAATTGAGAATAGCGTCTACCGCGGTTCCGAAATCCTCGGAACATCGTTCAAAGTATCGTGATCGTAGTAAATAAACTTTTCGGCAGCGTATACCCACTTTTGGCTTTCGAAATATAATTTATAACAATTAATCGTAGAAAAATTAATTGCCCGAAAAATATTATTTATTAAAAAAATCATGAAAAATGTATCATCGTTAAAAACAGCGTTTATCGTAGGCCCAAAGCCTCGAATCATCGTTCAAATGATTATTTTCGAAGTAATTAAGCAGATGAGTCGAGGACCATTGTAGGCAGACAGTACGATAGTATTAGTGTTTGCGACTATGCGTGGCTTAGTCAGAGGGTCAGGGTGCGATAACGTACGACATCTGGAGAATTTAAGGCCTGCCCCGTCGTCCGGGCCCCTACAAAATTTGCCGGCTCTGCACACCCCAAAAATATAAAGCTTTTAGCCGAGGACGCTTCATAATTCCTGTGAAGCATCGCGAACGTGTTGTCAGAGGAAGTGGACGTTTGCGTATGATGCATCATCCGCTTGTCTTGGGGCGAGATCGACGCCACGCGATACTCGGTCGGTAGCTCATGCGCTTCGTGGTGCAAAGAGTCGAACATTGTATCGAAGGGAGTAGCACGCTGGGGTTTATACAATTTATCTATATATTGCTCTCTGTCTCTCTATTATACACGACGTACGTTGTTCTACCCTTGCGTCAGAGCTGAGGGGGCGGATGTACGAGAGCACGAGGCTGTAGGGAGCGTTCGTCGCATCGATCCTAAACTAGCAGACGCGTCAGTTCGGTCCAGACTACCGTAACGCCAGCACGTGTTCGTCTCCTCAACTTCCATCGACTCTCAACGAGAGAATTTTCCGAGCAATTGCATTTGTATCAAGAGCCCGTAACGCATCATTTATTCGTACTTAGTATTATAACAATAAGTGATTTGTGAAAATAAACATTTCGGCACAAGGAGATAATATTGTGTCGAGCTAAATAACGATAGTGACAAACCGAGTGCTTGTGATTTAACGTTTTGACACAAATAATGTTATCTTGAAATTATTTATAAAAATTCTAGTTTGGAGGAATTGGACAATTTTTTTTTTGTTTTTTTTTCTAGTGATATCAATGAAAATAATTACTTTTAGAAAAATATTGTGCTCTTGCATCTTTTTTAGTTTCGTTTGTGACGGAGGAAGGATACGCAACTAATATCCTTTGAAATAAACAGTGTTAGTTCTCGGAACAATTTTAAACAGTGATTTTCGTCCAAGTAGCTAAAAGATATTGAATCGGAAAGTGCATTGGTTTCACGAAATGGGTACACGTGCGTGGAAATGCATAACGATGAAGCAAACGTATTTATGCTTACGGTGGAATATCGGGCGTAGAGATTGCGTGGTTGAGCACATGTGCGCGATCTACTCGCTATAGTACGGGAATGCTATATTTAAAAAGAAAAACAAAGCTATATTCGTACAACAAATTATTATGACGCGGTTCAAAGCTTAAATTCCACCAACTATCATGTGCACTCCTGAAGAATTAAAGGTAAAATATAATGTTTAAAAAATTATTAAATATTTCTACAATTAACGATGTTGGTGCGATTATTTTCTAAATTTGATTCGACCAAATATCACGTGTACTCCTGGAAAATTAAAGTTAAAATAACATATTTAAAAAAGTGATTGCGATATTTATACAATCAGTAACGATGACACGGGTTGCAAGCTTAAATCCCACGAAATATCGCGCGCACGACTAAACAATTAAGGGTGAACTAATATATTTAGAAGAAAAAAAAAACAATGAGTCATATTGAATCCCGCCAAATATAACGTAAACTTGTAAAGAATGCGATATTTGTACAACCGTTAATGATGACACGAGTCGCAAGCTTGAATCCCATCAAATATCATTCGGATTTCTAAAAAATTAGACGTTAAATAGTCCAAAAAAAAAGTGTACAGTCAGCATCAGGGAGCGGTTTTCGAGCTTAAATTCCGCCAAATATCATTCCCACTCCTAAAGAATTAAAAGTTAATTACTCCAAACGAATAAATTGTACCGCCAATGCTGAGGGAGCGGTTTCGAGCTTAATTCTTACCAAATATAATGTTCACTACTAAAGAATTAAGGGTGAACTAGTATATTTAGAAGAAAAAAAAAATAATGAGATATTTGTATAGTCAACTATGATGACACGGTTGTCATCTTGAATCCCGTAAAACATCACGTAAACTTCTAAAGAATGCGATATTTGTACAACCGTTAATGATGACACGAGTCGCAAGCTTGAATCCCATCAAATATCATTCGGATTTCTAAAAAATTAGACGTTAAATAGTCCAAAAAAAAGTGTACAGTCAGCATCAGGGAGCGGTTTTCGAGCTTAAATTCCGCCAAATATCATTCCCACTCCTAAAGAATTAAAAGTTAATTACTCCAAACGAATAAATTGTACCGCCAATGCTGAGGGAGCGGTTGCGAGCTTAATTCTTACCAAATATCATGTTCACTACTTAAGATTTAAGGGTGAACTAGTATATTTAGAAGAAAAAAAAAATAATGAGATATTTGTATAGTCAACTATGATGACACGGTTGTCATCTTGAATCCCGTAAAACATCACGTAAACTTCTAAAGAATGCGATATTTGTACAACCGTTAATGATGACACGGGTCGCAAACTTGAATCCCACCAAATATCATTTGCACTCCTAAAGAATTAAAGGTTAAATAGTCCAAAAAAAATGTGTACAGCCAATATTCAAGGAGCGATTGCGAGCTTCAATCCCATCACATATCACGTGCACTTCTGGAGAATTAAAGGTTAAATTACTGTTTCGTACAATAGATATCCAGAGTTTTCTAATTAGATATATATATTTCTTTGATTGTGCGAAATATTTCTTATCTGGGTCGGGTCAGAAATAAATATAACCCTCGAGATATGTGGGTCACGATTGGCACGTGTATTTTTTTGACGTCATCCTCTGGAAAAAGTTGTATTTATAGGTTTTACAAAAACAACGAATTGTCGGGAGAGTCAGGGACAATTTTGTTAATCTGCTAGTATGGATTACGTAAACTTTGATCGAATTCTACATCGTTTTTCCTTATCAGTCACCAATTATTATTATTTCGTATTCTGGAGGTTCTAAATTCGAAGTTTAGCTTTTGTTCAATTTTAACGTACAATTAACGTATCTGATCGAAAATTATTCATTTATTATGAATTCAACAAAGAACATTTTTCAAAAAATTAAGAATTGCATATAAAAACGTGAGAAACATTTTAAAAATACTCTTTTTTCTTCGTTATTATAATTTTTAAAGTTGCAATACATCGTAACGAAGCCTGGCGTACTGAGACGCGAATGATTATTTCATTGATAACCCGATGCTATGTTTAGTTATTAATTTGAACTCGTGCGTATCCGGAAAACGTCGTGGAAGCGTTAAAAAAAGTTTTCGATTTTATAAAAATTTCAAAGTTGACATCAATTTATTAAGAGAGAAATTAGATTGAATACAAATTAAAAGAATGAAAAATTCAGTTAATCGAATAACGTTGTAGTTGCATGAATAAAATAATATAATAAATAAAACTTGATCGATTCAAAGAAATTTGAATGAAATTCAGAAAAATTAAACTCAATCGAAACGATGAAATTTCTTCCGTTGATAAGAAATTTTATATTTCGTATGTAAACCGTCTACACAACATTAACAATAAACAGAAAACCGGTGAAGCAGCTACTAGAAATATTATGATAGCCTATGTCGCAATTTGCCGCTTGTCGGCTGCACAACAAAATATTTCAATAAAAAATAAGCCGAAAATATATTTTCCGAGGAAACAGAACGAAGGCATGTTTTGTCAGTGACAACGATAAGACGATAGCAGTTGCGCAGGCTGAGCCAAGACAGGCGGGTTCGTTCGTTTACCAAGGTCTAATATATTTCTCACCGGGTGTTCAGCGTTGGAGGAATAAGTATCGGTAATAATTTTATCGTATCGAACGCTCAACGATATAAAAATTGACTTGGAATTAGAAGAAAAGCTCAGAAGGGTGCCTTGCTGTCTATATCGCTTGACGTGTAACGTGAATTCATCGTTTGCAGTTTAGTTAGTAAGTAGACTCGGTAGATTTGCAAATTACAGGAATGGAATGGAATGGGCGAAGAGAAAGAGGAAAAAAAAGATAATGGAGGCTTAAGTTCGAGTGTAAATTATGCCCGTTCGTAGACGGTACAGAGGGAATGCCATGTGGATCTATAAATATCACATCGCTGCAGCATAATGAACACGCGGACTGTACGCTTATACTTACACCACGAAAGATGTGTCTACAGAGTATAAGTAAGCTCTCGCGGTTAGTGTTTCACGCGTCTTCGACTTTCTCTCCGTACCTAACATACTTAGGCTGTTGCTACGAGCGCTTTCACCATCCCCTTTGCCAAAAACTTCCCCTTTGCTCATAAAATATCTAATAATAATAATAATAATATTATTATTAAAGTTACAGGCAATCAGTGTTGGAATAAGAAACTAATAAAAATTGTATTTTTTATTTATATCAAGTGCTGTTCAATAAAAATGTAATTTTTTAAGGAAAAATTTTACACGACGTTAGTGAATATTATTATTAAGAAATATTTGTTTCAAATACTTTTATTGATATTAATATATTCCGAGAGTTATGGGAAATTATTATTTTAATTGATACTTGATATTGAAAGTTTTTCAAATTATTTGAAATAATAAGGTTTCTGGATACTATTTTTGAATAATTTTCAATACTTTTTCTCTGGAGCTCACGATATGCTTTTTCCCGAAATCTCATAAAATTACATTAAAAATTCTCAAAACGTATAATTTCTTAAGTTTTTTTTTTTTTTATTTTGCTTTATTCTCACTTTGTTCTCACGAAAACATTTTGATTTTTAAATTTTCATGTCAACGTGTTGACAATGTCAGGATGTATGTGTATACGTGTGTACCAGTTTCGAAAAATATCATCTTCTACAACTCGAGAACACCTTGAGATATCAAGCTGATAATTGTCACGCAGATAGAGGGATCAATCCTCATTGTTTGTTCTAATTTTCGGCATAATGCTTGCAGTTGTTAAGATTCAACGCGATTTTGAATTTTGTTAAAGATTTCGTTTGTTTGCTGTTACAATTTTTGGGTTATCAGGATAAATAGTTTTATACAAATGGACTAATATCGGCCGATAAACGAAATTTGGTGTAAGAATCGAATAAACCGCTTCAATTATATAAGATTTTGTATTTTTTTAATTTCATGGAAAATTACTATAAAGATTTTGAGTCTATCAAATCTATAGCTATTGAAATTTTTGGACAATCAATCTGATATATAGTTTTATGCTTTCTCATTATTTTCCACATTTCACAAAACTTTATCCACGATGAAGCCAAAAGCGATCATCATCCTTTGCTTTTTCGATGCTTTTGTAAAAGTTGGAAAATAATGAGAAAGCAATACTCTACCCGCATCCTTGTCTTTACTACGATTGATTGAAATATTCTAAAAAAAAAAAAAAATGTTGCAATTAATGTATGATTAATGAAGTGAATTTTTGTTTTTTCATCAGGATTGCAAAGAAACGCTAACCGAGCATAACGAACGATTGGCAGAGCTGCATGGACTGGTGGCTCAGATAGCATCCGATGTCGGTCTCGACGCTGGCGTTCCGCTCCAATGCGAAGTCGAGGCACTCGGACGTCGTCTCGAAGACGTTCGGGAGTCTTTGACGACGCTCGCTGATACGGCAGACGCGAGAGCACTCAATCAAGAGCTCGCACGAGGTGATCTTCGTCAGACGAAAAACTTCTTGGACTCTGTTCAGCAGGTGGGAATCTTCACATCCACTCATCTCTTTTCACTTAGTTTTGTTTGTTTATCTAGACGATATAAGCAATTTTCTCTCAAGGATTCGATTCCGCGATTATATCACTTTTCCCTGAGTTCAGTCAGGGCGTCTCTCGACGTTTCTCGCGAGGTGAGCTCGGCTGGTGCTTGGCACAGCTCAATCATCCTCGCACGGGCATATATTTTAATTGTAGTTTCGAAACAATTTGTTGTGTCAAGGTCGAAGGGCTTATCCAACGGCAATTACATTGGTCACGAAATCCGCAACAGCTGAATGGCCTGCTGCTGCTGCTGCTGCTGCAGCTGCTGCTGTTGGCGCGGAACTGATCGCGCGCGTATATCTTGTACTTTAACGCAAACTTTCCAAGTCGAGGAGTAGTATATTTCACGAGAGCGTATTTTCTCGATAGGATTTACGAAGCTCGCGCGTATGTTAGCCTCGTGGGGAACCTCGATTACGCAGATAAAACCACCGATTAAAATTAAATGCATGTATAGTGTTTCGGTGGGCTCTCCGCGCCATTACTAGAGTATAAGGCAAGCTCAAGACTGATGAGACAGTTTTCTATAAGCTGCTAAAAACCTTTCGGTATTCTATATTATTAGGTAGCTTGTAAAGCTTTGTCATGTTTTTACCTTAAATTTCTTGCCAAGAACGACTCGATGCTTTAAGAATTCCAAGTCGTTTGAGGAGAGACTATAGATATATTTTTTATTTGACATCTGTAAAGCTATTTGTTCATGATTTGGACAATATTTTAAGTTTTTCTTTACCTTAAAATCTGTCAACTCCGTCTCTTCTGAAATTACTTTATTTAGACATTAGAAAAATATCTACAAGAAAATTTCCAATTGAAATACTGACATTTTCGGAATTAACCACAGAGTCTAACAACCGTGGGCCAAGGAGAATCAAAGGAACAGTTGAACATGCTGCGAAATCACTTGTTGGCATTGACGCGAACAGAACCACAATTGCAATCCATCAAAGACCGAGTGCTCGAAGTCGTGCCCCAAGAAACATCCGTCGTTGAGGTTCTTCAATTGTGGCAGCGAGTTTTTCGCGAAACATTCCAACAGTATCATCGCCTGTCTGCTCGTTTGGTTAAATCGGAAGATGTGTCCGCGGCGCTGCGTCTCTGGCAAGATCACCTCGGTCACGTGCAGGAATTCTTGTCTAACGATGTCCCCGCCGACTACAATGGTCTCTCGGAGCACAGAAACCTCTGCGAGGTCCACAGGAACCTCCTCACGGACCAGCAGAACCTCATACTTTCGATCAGAACGGAAAAGACTCGTGATTTATCGGTGACCGAGCAATTCAACGTCCTAACGAACCTCCACAATGAAACTCTGGCAAGAATCATGGAGAGACACGCGGCAGTCCGCGACAGACTCGACGCTTGGGACAAATACAGAGCTGACCAGACGAAACTTTTCACCTGGCTGAAAGACATCGAACGAGAACGTAGCAGACTTCAACTGCGTTTCATTCAACTCCGCAGACTCGACAAGATACTCTCAGGGATCGAAGCTCTCCTCGATAAAGTCCCCAACGGCGAGGCGCAGATCGATTCCCTCACATCTCAGCAAGAATTCTTGCTAATTGACTGTGAGGTAGCCCTCGCGGTTTCTATTCGCATGGAACACGCGGCGAACACTCAACGAATCACGAATCTTCGCGCCAGTCTCAATATGTGGAAAGATTTCTTACTGAGAATCCGTAAATTAAATATTAAACACGTAGATCAAACGGCGAGTATAACCAAAGTGTTCCAGCATGTTTCGGATATTATTAGAGACGCTTTTCACGCTGCGCCAACCAGCCTCGCGCATACACGAGAAAAATTGGATTCTCTTCACGAACTAAAGACAAAACTCGTCGGCGCCGCCACGGATCTTGAAAATCTAGGCGTCACGGCCAAACAACTGCGAGAATGTCTCAGTACATCGGACATGAAGTCGCTCAACCAGCAGAGCTCGCTTCTATGGCAAAGACATGGCGATTTGGAGCACCAGTTGGCTTTACTTTCCTACAGACTTACAGAACGTTGCGCTCTTCGTAGTCGCTGGGACAGCAGACTCGCCCGACTCCTCGTCTGGCTTCAAGACGCAGAGATCAGAATTCACATCTGCGACGACGCTTTCGGTCTCGAGGAACCCGAGGAGGCACTGAAAAGGCTCGAAGCGGAGCTGCAAGCCGAAATGGCGCTAAAACAACGCGAACTCGAGTGGCTTCGTACGACTGGGCGACAACTGATCGACGTCGCCGAGTACGACGAGAGGGAAGACCTTCAACGATCGTTGGACGAAGTTAACGAGCGATGGAGTCGTTTGATGACAGCAGGAAAGGCCAGAGCGAATAAACTCGTCGATCTTATGCACACGATGAGTTCTCTCGAGAAGAGAATAGCAGAAATACGGAGCTGGATCGGAGGCGTCGAGTTGGAGCTATCGCAGCCGACAGTCGTAGATTCCAAGACTCAGAACGCGATAGACCGTAAACTCGAGGATCACGATCTTCTGCAGAAGACGATCGAGGCAGAAAGCGGCAACGTAGGTGAAGTTTTGAATCTTTGCGAAATTCTCTTGAACGATTGCGACGCTTGGAAAGCGTCTTTCAATACGGATGCGCTTAAAACTGGAATGGAGGGCTTGGAAAGACGGTGGACAGCTACCTGCGTGCGATCTGCGGAGCGTAAGCGAAAGATCATTATGTCATGGAAATTGATACAAGAGTTGGAAAAAGTGAAGAAAGAGCAGGACAAGTGGGTCGAGGAGACGGAGGAGACTTTGCACGGGCTCGAGGAGAGTCTCGACAAAATTTCCAAAGAGGGCAGCGAGCAGACGATGGCGAGTACGAGGAGCGTGCTTAAGGACATAGAAGCTCACAAAGCCGCTCTTGGCGTAATCGAACAGAGTTACAGTCGCCTGGCGAAGGGTGGATTGGAGCCAGAGAACTTTAAGACTCTCACTGCCGACGTTCGAGAGTTTATCGAGCGATGGAAGGCTTTGAAACCGAGAGCCAACGTGATCCTCGCGTCTATTCAAAGGGAACAGAAAGCCTATCGAGAATTTATAAAAGCTCATGGCGCGGCGGTCGTAGGATTAACGGAGGTTGATGTAAGGCTGACGCAGTTTCAACACCTGACGACGCCTGAGGAGAAGGCCTCGCCGAGGCGAAGATTGCGGCAGGTCGAGAATATCGAGGAGGAACTCACGGTTCAAAGTAAAACTCTGGAAAGAGCCGACGAGCTGGCACTCGTCGTGATGCAAGAATGTCACGAGGACGACGTTGCCGCGATACAGGAACTCGTGGACGAGTATCAACTACTCTGGCAGGATATCAAAGCGCGAGTTACGGTTCTAAGGACAGATCTTGAGGCGCGATGTCACAAAACTGAAGTAGACGAAGCCGTACAGGTGGAAACTCTCAAATTTGAGCAGGATTCTGCTGTTCAGGTTGACACTTTGCCCAGACTCGTGAGAATAACTTCTTGCGACGCCTATCAGATGGAACTCGAATCCGCGATCATGGAATGCAGGAATGCACTGGAAGCGCTGGAAATCGCTGTCGAACCGGAACCAACCGCTGGCACTGGACTCACCGCTTCTGCCAAAAATATTGTATGCATCGTTTTTAGTGACGAGAAGCTTGCTTCTTCGTTGAGGATCATTAATATAACAAATTTTTGTAATTTTTTAGGCCAAACTAATCGCCAGTTGTCAATCGACGATCGAGCTCGCTCGGCACTTGCACTCGCTTCTCGTGCAGGATGGGAAGATAAGCAAAGAAGCTGCAAGGAGTGCGGACTTGTCGATACTCGTCGTCCGTTCCGAGAGTCTCGTGAGCCGAGCGAGAGCTCGTGAACAACAAATCAGAGAAATAAGGTTCGCTATTTACAATTTTTATCCAGTTTCTATCATTATAGTTACAAACTATCAAGGATGCATCGATATTTATCTGTGAACTAAACTAATACGATTCCTCTTGCTTATACTAATCGACTCGTACTCCTTTTCGTATCTGCAGGTCGCCTCTAATCGAAGCTTATTCTCTTCCCTGTGAACAGTGAGTGTTTCCCTTTTACAAACTAATACCGACTTTGCATCTTCTTACTTTTTGTCGCGATGCATTATTAACCCTTCTCGACTGTTTGCCCACGAATTATTAATCAAGTATGTTTTTTTTTTGTTTCCACGAATATAGCGACGGAGGAAGACTGACCTGCCCGTTGTGCTCGAACCGCAACTGGGCGCAACTAGACATCGACCTCTGGCGCTTGGAAAAATGGCTCGAATTCGCAGAAGGAACGCAAAGTGAGCAGGACTCACCGCCGAGCGAAATCGAAGAACTTGAGGATATAATTCAAGATCACAGGGAGTTCCTTCTCGACTTGGATAGCCACAAGAGCATCGTCGTCAGCCTTAATATCGTTGGTACACATCTAGCCGACCATACGGAAGACAATGACCGCGCTCAAGAACTTCGCAGAAGATTGGCGACTGCAAATTCACGATGGGAGAGAGTCTGTCGTTCGGCTGGAACGTGGCAGACTGCTCTTCAATCAGCTCTAATGGGAAATCAAAAATTCCATCGTATCGTCGAAGAATTACTCATGTGGCTCGGGAAAACCGAAGATTCGATACGTGCCAGCGAACCCATTGATTTGACAGAGGATATTGCCATCATTCAAGCGAAATATAACAAATTCCGGTAAGTTTATCATTAATTACCGTTTATTAATAATTCACTTTTTATTTTCAGCAATTAATAAATTATTAATTAACCTCTCACGTCTGTCATTTTTGACTAATCGTTACCTTTAAATTATCCCTTTATCCGAAACATATCGTCAAAATATTCTGAAAAAATTCGTAAACTAACCTTGAAGCGTTGTTTCTTTGACGGTTCGAAAAGAAATTCATTACACACATTCGTATTGTTGTCACGAACAAGAGAAGCCAGTGCCATTCGCTGCTGACAAAAAGTTTTTCGTGCGTGACGGCTTAATAATTAATCGATTGCTAATTGATTTTGTAATAATAATAACAGATTCAACTTTTTTTTTTTAATTAACAGGGAATTACGCAGTGATTTGGAGAGATGCGAACCTCGCGTTCTATCTTTGCAAGAAACAGCCAATCACTTACTCGAAGAACATGGAGAAACTCGGAGTCGTCTTCAAGAGCTCAGACTGAGGCTTCAATCGTTGCGCAGACTAACCGGAATATACGCCCTTAAATTGGGTGCTGCCCTAGGACTGGATCCGAAGGACGTTGGTCTCGCTGCAACCTCTTCCTCTCTTGCTTCTCTATCCCACGACGTAAGTTACAGCATCGTGAATAATAAACTTTTATCCTTAATTTGCATAAAAGTAACTTGATACCAAAGAAGAAAAAAAAATATTGTAGAATTAATAGAACGCACTGTTGTTAGAACCACGTGGTTAATTATATATTGGGCTTAAAGTTGTGAAATTCAGATAACTTTGATCTTTCAAATCTTATTAAAAATTCTCGAAAGTTTGAAGATTCGCTGAATCTTAATCGAAAGTGAATATTTTTATAATTAAAAACAGCAAGTTCAATATGAATAAAAATAGAAACTCCTTACAAATGAATTTGAAGAAACACAAAATGTTTGCAAGCAAATATTTATAAGTTAAATTTATAAAAATGTTTTGGAGTTTTCGTCTTGTCTGGAATTCACACATTGAGCTCAATAACTATAAGCGTAAACTAGAGTAGCACCACACTTGCACCGTACCTTATGGTTTGTGTTTTTTCTTTTGCTGAATTACAGCTACTCGACGGAGCGGAATCCGCAACGGGGCAAGCCCACGACGCCTCCGCCGCTGAGTATGTTTCTTCACTTTTCCTGAATAATACTAAAAAAAAAAAACAAAAAACAAAAAAACAAAACGTAATATTCATGGATCTGGGTGTAATAGACGTAGATAAATATTTATGCGTTACGTTTGATAATCGAATGATGAATGAATACTGACGTTTGGATAAAAATGTTTTGTTGCAGTGGTGACGAGAGCGATCGAAGGGTATTAGCACGTGGATATCGCTTCCTCGGCCGAGTCTTACGGGCTTCCCTTCCAATCCAGGCGTTAATGCTGCTTTTACTCGGCGTGGCCTCGCTGGTCCCGGCAGCGGAAGATGATTACAGTTGTATGCTCTCTAACAACTTCGCTAGAACCTTCACTCCGATGGTTGACTACCCCAACGGCCCGCCGCCGCTTTAAGAAACGCTAGGGCCTTGTGTAAACGCGAGCGACATAATTTAAAAAAAAAAAAAACGCAATTTACGAAGCTAGCAGCGATTATTGAGAAAAATACCTTGGCCGTACGGAAGCGAGGCAATCTACTCCATTGAAACGATAATTTCCGCGTGCTTTACTACTTAACGATTCTACTGGCCTACATCTACCGTTTTTCCATTCAGTAATAAGTAACAGCGCCCCGGCTTTACCACGTATATTTGTACATATTATTAACAATCGATATTGGACCAATCCATGGCCCGTCGACCAGTGTCATTATTTATTATTACTTATCTTTTGTTTATTGTTATAAATGTTTATTGTTGTGCAATATTGTATTAACTTGCAACGAGTATCGCGAGGATTCTATACATTCAACTGTAGCGACTAGGCCTAACTGAACGGCCGAGGGAACGCTCGCCCGGGTTATATTATATTCACGACGTGTTCCCTGCAACCTTTGCTCTTGATTGTATATCAATCTACCAAAGCGACTAAACTTTGTTGCGTGCTTGACACGCAAAGACGATTATCGTGACTTATGGATATGTTCCTTCGATTGCTCGATGCAATCGCTTAGGAATTGGACGGATACTTAAATATTTAAAGAAAAAAAGAAAAGAAAACCCCTCACATTATTTTTTTATACCTCTTTGTTTACTTCGTTGAATCAATTTTTGGAGAGCACAACATTCATAATTTCGATTATACGTGCTGAGAAACTATCTCCGCCCTCCGCTCCGAAAGTTATTTGACAATGTTCACGGCTGTTGCTACGACGATGTATTGATCGAAACGAAAAAAAAAGATATATATTGATACAATAACTACGTCGAATGAGACAAGGACGAAATGTGAGTCCAAGTGATTCCAAACGAATACGATTAATATAATAACGCGCAGGTTTTTTCCTATTATTTTTCTTTTTTTTTGTCGATGAAAAAGTCCTGGCGACGTACGAAATGTATTTAGAGGACCTAAGATGCCCGCTAGTTACGCTTCATCATTTACAAATCTCTCTTGCTTATTGCACAGTGAGCTTCGTTGTGTATTTTTATAAAGAAAGAGCATATAATGAGATGTATATCTATCGATATTACAATATATTACTATGAACGCCATTAAATATTGTGCATTTATTTTCCTTTTGCACTATGCTTCTCTATCTATAATAAACAATCTTGAGCGAAGATGGACACGAACAAAAATATAAGTTAAAAAATATCCGTATTTCGTAATTGAAAAAAAAAAAAAAAAAACAAAAAACAAGGTCGTAAGATAACAAAACCCATTGAAGAGAGGTTTCGCGTAATCAGAGAATGTACAAGTACAAGATGGACACAGATAAAACTTTTCTCGGACACAGATTTTCTGATAAATGTCGGATCTGTAAAACTCATTCAACGCTACATAGATGCATCGAGCCTCGCTTTTCTGGCGTCTCTACAAAAGTCTGAATTCGAGAAAAATGTATTGATATTTTTAATGCTTATCGTCGGTATCGAGTGTGAATTTGATTTTGTCTAAAATATTAAACACGCACTAAATAAATTGGATTACAGTTTCCGAAAGTGTGTCATATCATCTTAAGGTGATTGGGAGGCACCCTTCTTCTCATTCATCCGGGCTCAGCTGGTATCAAAAACTGTAATCCAATTTACTCAAGGACGATTAATGTTTCAGAAAAAAGTAAACTTTATTCCACTGTAGACTAGATAGACAAAGTGAAACTGCATTAGCTTTTTTCTGAAACAGCGATCAATTATTAGCATATTGAATTACAACGATCGGCAACGATTGGAATTTCTGAATCTGTGTCACATCACCTTAAGACATATGTGGTACATGTTTTTATCGTTATTTTCCATCACGCCACGATAGCTGATAGCGCCATCTTTTTAACACTCATGGTGGCTTAATCGATGTATCACATCACCTTGATTAAAGTAACGGTCTAACATTTATTAATCGATTAACAAACGAACCATTTCGTTAACTTCCAATTAGCGTTAAATTGATTTTTATCGAAAAATAATTTTACGTGTTTTGCGTAAATTCTATCTGTCGTCCGAAATTTAACATCGCAGGTGCAGGCATGGAAGAGGTTCGTAATCTACAAGTATTTCTCGTTAATAAAGTCATATGGATACTTAACAATAATTTATTTCAATTATCACACAGCGTAATATATAAAAAAAGATTTGTACAGTCTTAATTGTTTCGTTTGTGTTTTTTGTTCCTTTCTCTTTTTGTTACCAAGGTAATATACAGATAGTCAAAATATAAATTGCCTTTATTGTACGATTACGTATTTGACGATCTAGTTCTAATTACTTTGATTCTTGAGCACGAGTAACTGTTCTGAGTATTCGAGATACAATCTCTGCCACCTGAGATGACCACCGATTATCCCTAAAACGTCGTTCAGAAGTTTGTGCTTTCGCATACCTAAGATCATGGGATCCCACGTGCTTTTCGAGGCCGATGCATGGCTCGGTCCCATCAGATCATCAAGTATAATTCTCAAACGTTTCTCTAAGCCATCTGAAATAAATTTAAAAAAATTAAGTTACAAATCACGCAAAGTCAAAAGGAAAAAGTTGCAAAGCTTTCGCAATATCATAGAACTCTGACGGCTGATGATACCTTGAGTCAAGAGAAACGATACCAGAGCCATGAGCCAGTGAACGAATTCTTGCGAGCTGCCGAGGGCCTTTGAAGCTAACAACTGCTGTTCGAGGTAAGAAACAACGCTCGGAGCACTGTGAGGTGGTCTTGGATTTGGTAAAGAACTACCGGCAGTTCTCTGCAAGGCTTCCTGAAGCGACGAAAGCGGTCCTCTTGGCGCTCTACCGCCCGTAACGGTAGAAGCGTTTTGCGAAGACCATCGCCAAACTGGATCTTGACTGTCGCCGATCAACAGCCAAGTGCCTGCGAAATTGATGATGTGACAAAAGTTTTAATGGTGACAAAAGCTATAATGCAAATTTCTTCGCCACAATTGATCTTTCGGATAAAAGAGACGAATGGTGAACGGACAAATCTACGATTCCTTTTCCTCTTCTACACGAAAAATCAATTGCAGCGAATAAATTCGATGGAACATTTCTGCTCATCTCTCTAGGACGTAAGACGACCTGAGAGAGAGACAGACATCGTGGAGCTCATTGCCTTAATACTAAAGGAACCTCAATTACCAAATATGTAATAAGTTAGGTATAATCAACTGCTCAATTACCAAATACTAGAATAATATAGATAAATCGTGATTAAAAAGCTATTTACCCATTTCCTTGTGATAAATGTAAGCCCTTGCATTAGTAAAAGCTAAATGAGGCATCCCATTGTACAGAGTACACGATAATAAGGAGGCGCCTGGTGCTGCTAAGTGACTAGCCGATGTCGAGACAATAAGCCGACAAGTATTGCCAATTTCCCATACTCGTACAGCGCCGCAACACGATATCACCATTACCTGGAGAATGAAATATTGATGAATAACAAATAAATTAATTGAAAAACAACAATTAATTGAAAGTATAACTCGCGGATATTGAAAAGTCGATAATTTTGGGGGGGATGAAACGTAAAAACAAAAGATACGGAGCTCAGTTATTAAGAAGAATCATAAAATATTATCAAAGAAAATAAATTATAATAGGAAAACATGAGAAAATAGATATTTTGATGAATGTTTTTGGGTTCTTTTTACGAGTTTTTTTTAACAGAAAGAGTACTTACTGCATTGCCGACAGCGTGTACTTTGGCCAGAGGAGCCGGAGGCGCGAGAGGCGGTGCTGGCCGAGATCCTTTCGCCGGATAGAAGGTGTGAACGCTTCCATCCTCGAGGCCGAGCGCTATGACCGAGGGCGAAGCCGCTAGAGCGACCGCGCTGTATCCTAAATACAAATCCCACGTTGGCTCCGAATCTGTACCCCGGAATACTTGTAGATGTGCTAAACTCTGACTGCTGGTTACCGTAACGGCGTAATGGCCGGCTTGCTGAGACAACGAACTGGACGGCTTCAGTGCAGGCAAAACTATGTGGCTACCACTCCGTTCCGCTACAACTTTTGGTCTCTTGTGGTGAGACGTGTGATGCTGCTTCGGTGCTGTTTGCTCTCGGCGCTTGAGCGTCAGAGCCGTAGCTGCTGAGTTTGTCGCGGATGAACTTACGGTAGATGAAACGTTAGGTCGCACGACATCGTCTCGTTTTTCGATTACTATCGTGCTCTTAGTTTGCGATGTACTTGTAAACGTAGGAGTACCGACTCCACCGCCCATCGAGGTATCCCTGAACATTCGTATTTCATTATAGAGATTGAAAAAATGTATTTTTCGTTGCATTTTCTTAAATTTTTAAGTTTTAAGAATAGTTTAAGAAATGCAGGATGTTAAAATACTAAAAATTAGTTAAATTGTAGCAATTTTAGTATTTTTTGTCGAAACACATGTTTCTCTGTGCGTTAACTCTAAATAATATCTATTTGTGACAAAAGAAAACCATTTGCCATAAGCAAACGCCTATTTTGCGGCAAAATGATTACGCTTATCGCAAATACGTTTTTTCAAATGTGTTGTACTTAATATCTCAAATGCTAATAACCCAATTTACTTGGAATATTCTTGGTAAAATGACCTATCGTCTTACAAAGCATTTCGATCGATTCGTTTTCATGATTAGATAAAATGTAAGTAGCTAACATTGTGTCCGGTGGAGCGGGGATGAACATCGGAGTTATTCTTCTCCTTCCGTCCGAAGTCTTAGTCTCAATTTGTTTATTAGTAGGCCCCTTAACCGGTGTGCTAGGCGCTGATATCGGTGTCGTAGGAGTAACGCTATTGGAAATCGGCTGCTGTGAAACGGGGGTAGCCGGCGTTACAGGCGCCGGGGGTTTTAGATTCAACAACTCTGGGGCTTCCATTACGGTGTAACCACCCTGGACCAAAGGTTTGCCGTACAGGCGTTCGTGAAGAATACTCTGAAAGGTGAAAAACAGTTGCTCTTGAAAATTCTTTTTAAAAATTATAACTCTTTGTTAAAATATGAGAGCTTGAACGTACTTGTTCCGCTGGGTCCAGCGGTTGGCCAAGCTCCTGTTGCGTAAATTCGATAAATACGACAGAGCCGTCCCAAGAGCATGCAGCTAATCGTAAACCACAGGGCGACCAACTGGCATCCAGTACGGAATGTGTGAACAACTCGTGAATTACTACCAGAGGTCTTTTAAGTGACGTCAACCAAACTGATAAGGAACGATCTCGCGAACCAATCGCTACGCAACAATATTGTTGTGGTTTAGAGGCACCTGGTTGTTTCTTTTGTAATATGTTTCCGTTGAAACGCTAATAACAAACATCCATAATGTTTAAATTCGAGGCTGCGTTATACAAAATCGTGTAAAACTACATTAACGTCAACATTAAGAAAATGTTGATTCATTGAAATTAGTAGAATTTTCAATTATAAAATATCAAATACTTTAATATATTTTCCAACTAATCAAGTATTACTTTCGGAATTGCAAAAAGTTTCAATACACGATACCAATTGATATTACGGAAAATATAATTTTTAATTGAGAGAAATATTTTAAATAGTTTTTATTTTAATTACGTTCAAAGCTATTTGTTTATCGTCCAGATGACGGAGAAAATGTGGATTAAAGGCAACGTACAACGCATGTAACGGCTTTTCGATGTCCAACGAAATCTTTATCCTGCGTCCAACCGTCCCGCTCAATAATCTGAGCGGTTGGTCCACCACCGTTCATAGCATGAGCAGATACTAAATACTGTCCATCGGGACTCCACGACAGTCTCAAAACGTGAGTCGTACCGCCGCAATCGTCGAAAGGCTCGGAAATTAATGCAGCCTCGGCCCAGTCCGTCGTTCTCCAAACTCTAAGAGTTTTGTCATCCGATTGCGAAGCCAGATATTTACCCACCGGATCCCACGTGATTCCTTTCACCAAACCAGTGTGCCCTTTCAACACTGCTACTATCGCTGGAAACTTCGAGGCATCCCAGACTATAACACTGTTGTCTACCGAAGCTGATGCTAGCCACGGGCTATGCGGTGCCCAAGCCAGGTCCAGTACGTCACCTTCGTGAGAGCGCAATGTTGCTATACAGCGCCAAGTCTCCACTCCTGCTTTCCCACCAAAAATCGAGCTTCCTCCTGCTCCTCCCGCTAATCTCCAGATCATTATCAACTTGTCGTCACCACCAGATGCTAAGAGTCCTCCGCTGCTCCATCGAACGCAATTGACGCAAGCTATGGTTCAAGACTTTTCTCATTATTATTATTCTTAAGTCCCAGAGGGCAAGAATTATTAAAATACTTATTATCATCATTCCAAATAAAAAAAAAAAAACAAAATTTATATGATTTGCTTCTATGTTTGATGCATTTTATATTAAAGAAATTAGGCCAAATAACTTAAATTTCATATTAATGAATAGAAGTGAGCGAGCGCCATTGTCAAAATGAACTATCGGAGCAATTCGCTCAAGCAGAATACGATGGTTTACGTACCAAGATGATTGTCCAGTTGACATAACATTTTTGGAACTTTGTCATCTAGTTCGGCAGCTTCATTTTTAATGGGCTCCATACTCCATATCACAACCCTCCCAGAGTCGCCACCTACGATGAACAATCATCGGAACCAATCTTATCATGAAACAAATACATTTTAACCACAAACCCCTACAATAGACTCACCCTGGCCTCCGGTGGCAAATTTTTTTCCATCGGGATGTATATCCACCGAGAATATCGGATTATCTGATTAACAGTAATAGAAATGCACATTTTAACCACAGATATACTTGTAAAAATAACACTTCAGTATTCTGTACGTACCATCGTGGCTAACCCAATTTGGCTTCACCAACTTCATTTCCACGATATTTTTTCCCGCTTCGACACTCTGCGATTATCCAATTAACGTATCATTTATCGTAGAATACGCTAAAGCGCATTACTATTAAATTAATATAAAGTTATTTGTCTTATCGTTGTATTAATAAACTGGGTTTTCGCGTTCATGCCGGGATCCATCAACACTCTGAAAACATTCTGCTACTACTACAACAGTAGCTAAGTAAGTGTGACAAGTATTTGTGAAAGAAGCGACGGGAGAAAGAGAATTGCGCAAGCGCCCCTGATGTTCCGACCGCAAATATTTAAATTTAATTGTTACAATCACGGTAGATTCTACTAGCATCAAAAATACTATTCAAGGAATATCCAATGATGACTTGTTCGATTAAATGCGTGGCGTATAATACTTGAATCGAGGTAGGGCGAATTCCCGGTGGAATATTCTATCGAAGGGTTGACCAGCACCGTCCCTACGCTATACATTTTACAGTGTCACGTGTACCTAACCCTTGCACGTTCATATATACACGAAGATGTCACGTTCATTCTTCGTAAAAAAAAGATAAAAATTTTACTATAGATAAAATGCAAATGAATAATCTCAGCTGCAGAGCAGTCTGTCCGATACAGCACTTGTTAACGAAACGGATGTTTTTACTAATGTAAATTCCATCTAATCGAACTCTGTATAAGTAATAAGAATAAAACATAAGTAATAAGAGTACAGCATAAGTAATTGATATTTATTTTGCTTTGATATCTGTATCGAACTGATAAGAGAAAGAATTTTAATAAAGAGGTTTTTTTTTCTCCTGATGTATCTATGCGTGGATATTATTCTTTGGTATAAATATCATCGCAACGATGTAATACAAATATTTAAAATATAATACTGTAAATTCATGAGATCTTTTGCAGGTTCAATCGAAATCTATGGAAATTACGAGCATTCGTAACATGTGGTACCGAGACATTGCCGAATCACAGGAGCGGAAATTCTTGGAATGGAATAAGCTGCGTTGCCACGCACACCCCCATTGTGGTACGAATACGCATGCGTACGACGGAAGGAGGAGGAGGAGGAGGAATAAGAAACATGCTTAACACTTGTACCTAGTGCATTTGCTACATGACCCAAACCTACCACAGTGTAGAGATCACCGTCGAGACCAATCGAATGAATGAAACAAATGTTTACTTCTACCGAATGAAATTTCACCGGTTGCGACGTTGCCACATTTACGCGCATTGAGTTTTGATGTCGTGTACGATGTCACGAGCACTCTGCAGTCTGAGTGCGACGGGGACGTAACATAAATGGAAAGAGGGTTGCAGCACTCGGTTAACATCGTGCGTCCCTGATTGATAATAATTTTTTTTTCTCTTGTCTTTCTCTGATCCTGCTGTACTATTCGGCTTAGACGTGGAGTCACTGGATAGAAAAGATAAAATACATGAGAGCTTGTCTGGATGCGGTTGATTATTGATGCTAATCACCGAGACTTCCCCTGGTTAATAAATACTCAACGCAAGAGGCACGCACGGTGACAGTTTATCCGCAGGATCGGAGAAGACTGACTACTGCACAATCGAGGTATGATTTCATTCGTATTAAATCCTGCGTCAATAACAAATTAAAGTACAGCAACGACAGTTCGGGAAATAAAAATTTGCGGCAGAGCCGAAGGTAAATGGTCAGATCGATCGTGCGCGCGCGCGAGCTTCGTTCTCAAAATCTCGACGTTTATCCTCTATGATTGGTACATCGATCCTCTAATTCTTATTTTTCTAATAATTAACAAGTTTCTCTGATTCTCGCTTCTTTGTTTTTGGAATCGAATTTCTTTTCTTTTACTCTTGATTTATATCTTTTGAGTGACGGTTATGGAAACTTTAGGGATTGTAAAAAAAGTTGTGTCTTGTAAACAATTGTTTGTATATACCGCGCGTAAATTTACTCGGATATTTAAAATAGTTTCGAGCATTCCGATTTTATTGCGAAACTCTAGTGTCGGCTCGAAGGCATAAGATGTAATTCCATTAACGGAATAATGAAAAGTAATTACTTTCACCTGTGGAGATGATTGCACACTTTGACGGAGATGCTTGATTCTCGGTTGCCGAGATTTTAATTGACTTTTTCATTTTACGCAATGAGTTTCATTCGATATGTACTGTTACGGTGTAACCACACATTGTACAGGATGATTAAAAAAACTGTTTATAGCTGTCAAGCCAGATCGTCTCGCGTGCCAATAACATACCGATGCATCTTAATGTTCGCTGCGTTATCAAGGCTTTAATAATAAATATTTACTACTTGTCACAAAGAAAAATAATGTTCTACATATTTATGAATCAATGTACATGACGAGACGTTTCTATCGCTCGTGCAGACCTACAGCTACGTCCGGTTTTTTAATATCTTCGCTCGGCCGCAAGAACAAATTAACACTTAATCTAATCTCAAACCGATTGTCTTGTTATCGTTCCGGCTTTCTTTAACCGGATGTTCAATTGGTGTATATTGAAAAATAAGTTCGTGAAATAGAGAAATGAATCGAAATTTCGTAAAATGTCAAGATGCGTTTTATTCATTTTTGACAAAGTGCTGTTTTTTTTTTTTAACTTGGACAATTAAAAAGATAATAAGCATCGAATACAATGAGAAATCCGGAAAGCAAAGTTACACCAATTTATGTGATTATAAATAAAATTTGTTGCAATAACATTGCTTCATAGAGGGAGATTTTGTTTATAGGAAAACAAACATCATTGCAGGTGGGAGTTGAGTTCCATAAATTAAACAAACATTTTAATACAATTCGGCTGACAATGCGATCTTATTTGCTTTTATCGGCGCCACAGAGTGAGAATGCTGTTCAAATAAACGTTCAAATCTGTGAGGCATTTATTCATTGTGCAACCGTGTAGATGTGTGCGGTTAAAGGTAAATACTCATTAGCGACAGTGTGTAGTCGACATCGTTTTTTCTTTACATTATTTGACTGCTTCGTTGACTGATGCAATAATTCCAAATAGTTTTCGACATATGCCTATCGTTAACGTATCTTACAACTAGTAAGCTTATAATACTAAGCGACATTCTTAATTTGGAGGCACTCACTCCCTTAGATGAGGGCCTATACTACAATTGCTTTCCTGAATGTGTCTCGTCGGTTGTCCGTCCGAAGTGACATCTCAAGAACTATCGAACCGATTTGGTTGTCTTTGACAGGGTTCCTTCGCTCGGTTAAAACTCATAATCCATAGAGTATAAATCCATTTGGCGCATGTCAAATTTAGAATTCGTAGAAAAAACAATGATTTTTAGCTAAAATTAGCCAAGTTTGTACAAAACATAGAAAAACTTCCCCTTTAGATGCAACAAGAAAGTTGCAAAGTAGAACCTTGCGTGTTGCTTCCTCATTTTTTTGATCCGTCATCCACAAAGCTTCTTCTATGAGATTCTCTATTGTTTCCATGTTTTATCTTTACTTTTATCATGTTTCACCAGCTTTTGCATCATCAAGACGGATGCTGCTGGGTTTTTTTTTGTTACTTTCAATAGGTAATGTTCTCTGCTCTGTAAATAAATCTTTGCGAATATTTCAAGACGTGTTTCACGTCGATAGATTCTCCGGAAGGCCTTCGTATCGCGACAAAATTCAGAGTCTCTTTTGCGTTTGTCTTAAGTTTTTTATTACATTTTTTTATTAATGATAGAGCTTTCCTCATTACAACTAAAATATTTTCTAAAAAGAAAAGGTCTTCCGGAGATTGAGAGTATCCGCTATTAGTTTTGGTGATTTCGCATTTAATGAAAAAAAAATGAACATTTTGTAAATTAATGTAACAATAAAACCTTTTATGAAATTTTCAGTTACTTTTAATGTCCGAATGTTTTCATTTCCTCAAATTTGTAGTTATTAAATGCAGCTGGGGTATACAGGCTAAGAACAAGCCTGCAAGGTATAGAACCTTGCAAATTGCTTCCTCATTATTGTACATCGTTAACAAAGTTTCCTCTATGAAAAAGCTAAAATTAATCAACATACTTACATCCTCATTTAGGTTGTTATGCGAAGGATGTAAAGTAATGAAAAAGCAATTTGCAGGGTTCCCTTTTGCAGATTTGCTTCGTTGAATATCATAGAACTTTGCAAATAAATCTATATCGTGCCATTTCGATGTATTATCTCATATATGTATAATATTTTTGTTTAAACAGAAATCGTTCCTCAATAAAACGAACCATACTCGTTAAAAAAGAAAAAAAAACCGAAGAATGACGATAAAAAAGATTTGCGGAATCGGCGCAGGTTACGTTGGTGGACCGACGTGCGGTGTGATAGCGTTGAAATGTCCAGACATTCAGGTGACGGTGGTTGACAAGAGTAAGGAGAGGATAGCGCAATGGAACTCGGACAAACTCCCGATTTACGAGCCGAGACTGGACGAGGTGGTTGCTGAATGTCGAGGGAAGAATCTCTTCTTCTCGACGGATATAGAGACTGCAATAAGGGAGGCTGATTTAATATTCATATCGGTAAACACACCGACGAAAACGTTTGGCAATGGAAAAGGTAGAGCTGCCGATCTGAAGTACGTCGAGAGCGCGGCTAGAATGATTGCGGAAATAGCGACTGGAAATAAAATCGTCGTGGAAAAAAGCACGGTTCCTGTGCGAGCTGCCGAGAGTATAATGAATATCTTACGAGCGAATCACAAACCCGGCGTTTCCTATCAGGTAACTAAAACTATTTTAGTCCTCCCTCTTTAAACGTAACTATTTAACAATTATGAGTCGGAGGGAGCTTACGAGCCGGCCTATCTATCTATTCGGGAATGGCGTTCACTAATGCGCTATCGAGCTATAGCGTTACTAGCTCGTATGCAGGTCGAGGTAAACGTTTCACGCATCTACGAATTACGACGTGCCTTCAACAGTTGCAAATACAATCGCATCACGTCAGCTTCTAGTGTATGTGACACGTATGTCCAATTCTTTTTACATTGACTATTTGCTTGCAGTTGGATCATATCTTTGACATATTTTTAAAAAAATTTTAATGCAAAAATTGATTCTTCTATACGTAAGACGTAGGCTATGTTCGTTACTTATTTGCAAGTTTGACGACAATAGCTAGTCACTTTTTCTTGATATTAAATGATAAAAAATGAGAACTTTTTTACTGGAATGTTTTTTTTTTTTAATTAAGGAGCTCTGGTTAGTAAAGTTTGATTAAATATCTTCTAAAAGTAAATAATTCGTTGTACAAACTTTGAATAAGGGAACGAATGACGGGAAATGTTAAAGTCCGAAGAAGGCATACGCATATTGCGATAAGCTACTTCGTGACAAATAAATGGAATGTGAAATGCATAACAATAATATTTTTACTAAGGTGAGACGAAACATGTATGAGTGCGAGAGAAATTGAACTAAATGGCCATCATGACCTTGTAAGCAAAAAAACAGTTAATGTGTGTCAGTATCGAGGTTTTGCTTCATCTTAAAATGATGCAACATATCAACGGTCAGCTTTCCTCAGAGACGGTTAATGTTTCGCTAATTTCTTTTCATCTGAAACTTTAAACATCTATGAAAAAATAGTAAATTTATAATCTTTTGACTCAGTCGGTGCGTCACACCGCCTTAAGGTATTTATATCGGTAGATCGTGATGGTATAATAACGAATAGACATGGTGCTGCGTGTCACGTGAGACAAGCATTGATACGCAAGCGAGAGAACGAGTACAGAACGTGTCAGAGTTTCGCTTTCGTTGTTCGTATTTTTCTCAAATATTCGGTGAGCCTATGTTTTTTCAAAACTTATTATAATCCTTATTAACTCAAGAGTATGTAGTACTTAATATATATTTTCTGTGAATTTGTTCAAAGTATAAAAATTCTTCAGTTTAGTACAGAATCCGCTAATTTTTCTCATAAACGCTATGCTGAAAACTTTTATTTTCAAGATTTTATTTCCTTTTTTGATAAACTAGCTTGCGCTTTATATACTGCCATGTACTAAATACCTTAAGGTAGTCGTTATGTTCCAATAGGTATTTCATAAACGGTTAAATCTGCGCTGACAAAATTTAACGTTCCTTATTCGATCATTTCCGAAAGAAATTTCGGCTAAAAAACCATAAAAATTAAGAGTGTGAGCAAGACAGTCGCTCAATCAACAAGGTATTACGGAATGAAATGCATGTTTGGATTAAATCGCTGAAACAGCCGTTTGATAGTAAACTGATTTAGAAAATATCGAAAATTTGTTTACATTTTTTGAAACGACATTTCTATCTGATCTCAACTTGATTAACGCACATTACGACGATTACTTTAAGGGTAAACTAACAGGGCAATATATACGTGTGGACAGACGGTTTGAGAATAAACCATGTTAATTGACAGATAACAAAAGCAATTATATCGGTTAGTCTTCATTCGAATTTCTACAACGCAGAAATCACAATAAAAAATCATTTAACGATGCAAACTTTCGATAATCAATAGAGTAGCTATTGGAATACTAAATACTCTATTGAAAACTTGAATATAAATTTGTAGAATTTTAATATATCACCAGTAAGAACGAATCTCCTTTGGATATCAAAGAAATTACGAAGTTAACAATTGATAAGGCTCGATAAGAATGGGAAACGTAGTACAATGCAATTTATACATTTTATTCTATCATATTATAATGGCTAATCTTTAAAGAATTAGCTTTGCTTGCAGTGTTATCCTAACGTCTAATTGTCGATAATATGTATTGTCTAGCTCAGGGGTCTCCAAACTACGGCCCGAGGTCCACATTCGGCCCGCGGACAGATTTTGGACTATTTCACTTTTTACCACCGGCAACAATGATAATATGGTTTTGGCCCTCGGAACTTACTGGAGTAATCAGTATGGCCCTAAGGCTGGAAAGTTTGGAGACCCCTGGTCTAGCTCATTAGATCGTTACTCGTCGTTAAATCACACATTTTTAGTTTGAAATTTATAAACGAAGGAAATTATTAAACTCTCACGCATCTGTGAAAACGCTTGTGATTTTTATAAAATCTAAGACGGGCAAACAGTGATTTATGAGAAACAATCAGAAGAAATGCGGAACTTCTTAGTCAGGATTCGAACTCAGGATCTAACGATTGCCGATCAACTGTTTGGACCACTGAGCTACGCTAGGCCGTTTACACGTTTACTTATAAATTGAATATTCCGCAATTATTTCAAACCGTATATAAAATTGAAATATCTCATTTTTTCTACAGATTCTCTCGAATCCTGAATTCCTGGCAGAGGGCACAGCGATCGACGATTTATTGCATGCTGATCGCGTTCTAATAGGCGGCGAGGATTCACCCGAAGGTCACGCCGCTATAGAGGAACTGTGCAAAGTTTACGAGCACTGGATACCAAGAAAAAATATTTTAACTACAAACACATGGAGTTCGGAGCTCTCGAAGCTGGTGGGTTGATCACAGTACGCGCAATTAGCTGCTATTTATCGCTGCATCTATTTATACATTGTTAATTAAATAGCTCAGTAAATATTTTGGGTACCTCTGTTAATCCGGGATTCACGATATTTCAGGCTGCCAACGCATTTTTGGCTGAGCGTATATCGAGCATAAATTCATTGTCAGCGGTGTGCGAAGCGACAGGTGCAGACGTCTCGGAGGTAGCCCGTGCCGTCGGTCTTGATTCGCGTATCGGCTCAAAGTTCCTTCAAGCATCCGTTGGCTTTGGTGGCTCTTGTTTCCAAAAAGATATTCTCAATCTTGTCTACATATGCGAATGTCTCAATTTACCGGAAGTCGCCGTCTACTGGCAACGGGTTATCGACATGAACGAGTACCAAAAATCACGATTTTCCGCCAAAGTCATCGAGTCCCTGTTCAATACCGTCACTGACAAACATATCGCCATTCTTGGCTTTGCATTTAAAAAGAATACCGGGGATACACGCGAATCTGCCGCTATTCACGTCGCTAAAACACTGCTTGACGAAGGCGCTGTTTTACATATATACGATCCCAAGGCAAGTAAAAGTCAGCTAAATCTGTCATACGCTCTGAACTATTATTATCTTTATAAATTTAATTTTCTCAGGTCGAAGAGTCTCAAATAATGGAAGATCTATCGGTACCTGAAGTGCCGAATTTAAAGAATCGCATCAGCATTTACAAAGACGCCTACTCCGCGACGAACGGTACCCACGCAATTGTTCTCTGTACAGAGTGGGACGAATTTATGGTAATTTTGAGCATCCGACTCAACATTGCTTTCTAAAAATATGCAAAATTTACTTGCGTCTTCGTTATCTGTTTTCATCAAATCTTATAAAATTAATTACTAAAGGAATTGGACTACAAACGGATATACACGGAAATGACGAAGCCCGCGTATATCTTTGACGGCCGAAAGATTCTTCAGCACGATCGGCTGCAGGCAATCGGTTTTATCGTACAAACGATTGGCAAGAAGCTCATGAGAACGGCAACGTCAAGAGCGTGGGGTAGCCAAACTCAGATCTAGCCGTTATCCAATTAGTTAGAGTTACACAGAAATTTTATACGAAATTATAGATGACCAACGCGACTTTTATTCAATTGAAACAAAATATTTTATACACGAATTATTCTTCAAAAACATTCCTGAAGAGTAATCCGGGCTTTCCGAGTGCGCGATATACGCGATAAGAACAAGTTACATTTTTTTTTGTAACGCAATGACAATACACTTCCGAGTACAAGAACTCGCGGGATATATTTAAAAGTATATCGATTAAGTATTACGTGTGGCATTCATTTTATTCTAATCGTCGAAATGTGCAAATATCACAAACAATGTTGAGGCGCATTTCGATACATATTTTTATCACTGTGCAAATGGCATTTTACTCGAATATTCTAATATTATTATAATTTTCTCGAATTTCTCAAATTCGATTCTTTTTAAATTATCAAACGATTCGAATTACTTTTAATATACGGGACTTTCAATTACGAAGCAAATAACACGTATTAGATTGATCATCAATCAATAAAAATTACAATAAATTACAAATATTTTCACATCAATAACGTTTATCCTAGATAAATCCCCAGAAACCGAATTGGGAAATTTTAATGATACATCGATAGAATATTACTACGAGTATCAAATCCTATTTTTTAATATCATTACTGTATAAAAATGACGCTAATCATGATTGTCGACTTGTATAATTACCAATAGGCATCAAAGATATTAAATTAAAAAGTCATTCATTCAAATACATGGAAGAAGCGGCTGCTAACGATCCAATATTACGTCTACTGTTTAAGTAAAAGCAATGTAGGATCGACATGCTATTCAAAAGGTATTTACAAAGCACGATATGAACGAAAGTTGCAAATAAAATTCCTGGAGGAGTTTATACCGATAATCGCAGATCCTCGTTTAATCGGAAACCTTCCCATATGGTACGAGGCAGTGACGACCTTGCGACGCAGGTTCGTTTCAAAATCAACAGAGATTATGAAGAATCGCATTTGGAAGAATCTCGTGCGAATTATCTTTCGCAACTCTTCGTGAGACCCGTCTCTCGGAAATGGCCACCACGCCACTGGCATACAAATAAAAATTGTGAGCCACTTATAGAACGAAATTATATTGCAACCATCAAAATATTAATAAAATTTGTTAATAGTTGCATTTCGTTGTAGTTAATCATTGAACTACAATAATAATTTTGGTTTCTTCATAGTTAAAGATAAATAAATAAATATTGATATCCCTAAGTATAGTTTGCAATACAATTTTACAAATTGTATTGCAATACAAAATTTGCAATACAAATTTATTCTTTAAATCATTAATTTATTCGGTTACCTAAATAATGTGCTTGACACCAGTGAGCAATTTTATATAATTCAAGCAATTATATCAGAATCAGATTTGAAAAAAAAAAAGCAATTAATTTTTTTATGAAGAAGCGCAAGCAAAATATATGCGGCCGTGAACATAGACATTTGGCTGCTAGCAACAATAACGTGTGTACATGGCGGCGTGTGACGAATCATTGGGTTTGGGACACAGCAGGTAGAATAATCGTTGGTTCGTTGAGTGGTGCTGCTCGGGTAATGTAGCAGATGTCAAGCTCGTCGAGTATTGGCGAGATCTCGACAAAGAGAGAGAGAGAGAGAGTAGCGAGGTGTCCGCGTGACAGGAAAGTTCGAACCACGAAAGAGCCGATGCCCGAGAGAATGACGCGTTGCTGGTGCTGCTCCTGTCCCGTCAAGTTTTCTTCACGAGGAGCGGTTCGACAGTGTGTAACATAGAGAGAGAGAGAGAGTCGCTGGCTTCGCACGCGCGATACATCAGTTCCTCCGCGAGAGCGATACAGTTAAAACATCGCGTTTGTTCCTCGATTCGCAAACTAGCCTGGCTCGTAGCGGTTCTATCCTCGCGCGCCTGTGTAAAATGGCCGCGTCGTGTTGCCGTCAACTTGAACGATCGTACCACGAAATTGAAAGATTGTCGGCGTTAGTTTCTTCTTATATTCCGTGATTACGACGAAGAAAAGATTGGCGAACGAGATATTTTCGAGAGAGAAACGAAAAACCAACCAAGCGAACCAGCCACCGTACGAGCTGCACTCGGAACGAGCTTCGATCGATCGCAACACACCACCGTGCACAGGATAGCGCGACCGTGTGTTTTTTGTATCGAGCAGAGAGAACACTCTGCTTTCCTGTTATTTTTTTCTTCAACGTCTTCTCTGTCCCGGGCTATTCGCGCAGGAGAACCGCTGTGCGTAGTTCATACGATAATAATAACAAGCTCTTGACGTCCACGATATTATGACCAGTGCGCGACATGCGAGTGCGCGAAATGTACAGAATTATTAAAAATAATTGACGAGAGTACAGTGTCGCGTGTTCCCGGTTTCGAATTGTGCCATTTTTTATTAGTATCGTTGCACGATTCAGTTTGGCTGCTTAACGTTTGATAATTGCACGCGTCGCCGAACGCTATCATTAGGATGATACCACGACGATTGGCTCGGGCCTTCTTTTTCCTCTACGCGACAACGACATGACGATATTGATGACTCCGTCGATTGATGGTGGCGCGTCTTTCCTTCGTCTTCGACATCGACGACTTGGGATTTGCCGCTGCTCCTACAAACCGCTTTGTTGATGTCCGTTTTTCGGGAATTTTGACACGCGGACATCCTCAACGGCCATGAGAAGCTGTGCTAACCTCGGTACCGCGGGCCTGATTGCCCTCGCGGTCTTCTCACTCATTCACGTCTTGTGCCCCGTCAATGGTACGTCCGCCTACTATTTTACACTTCTTCGTTCTCTCTGGACGTAGGCAGCTAAAGATATTCGTAAAATTCCTGTCAAATTCGAGATAAAAATTACCTGAAAATGTATTCCTTTGTTACTTATTCGTTAAAATAACAAATTACTTGGAATCTTACGAATATTTGTGATAAATGTACGTGTTGACTCAAGTCTTTTAAATTTATTTAATTCCGTAATTTCCAAGTAAAAGACAGAGGGAAAAGGACAAATCAATTTAGCGTTTAGTTAATTTTTGCAACTAAATCCGAAAGTGAAAAAGAATTAAATTGTTGAAAAGATTTCGTAGAAATAAACAAATTTTATATTAAAAATTATTTTAACACGACTAAAGATTTCATTAGAAAATAACTCGTTTTTCATTTGATAAGAAATGTTCTTTTAGTAAATAGAGATCGTGCACGTGCGATTGTTTCTCGAATGTTCAAACGATTGTTCCATTGCTTTTAGATAAGTTACGTGTTTACGGTTAATCGTATGAGCTCCGTGAGAATCAATATCGAGAGGCTAGAGTCCTCCGTCGCTGTGCACAAAAATTCTATTCGTGGAAATATTTTGAACTCGTTAACGTTGTAACAATTTTTTTCTACTTGCTGCATTTTGGCGCGAGGCTTGTGCGAACATTGCGCGTGTGTTAACATCATTTACGTACAAAACATCGACGCGATTCTTGTTGTCCAGCAGTGGCTGCGCGTGTTTACATAACGTAGCGCCCGCGCCGCTCTCAGTATCATTCGTGTCGAGCACATTTCGCTGAGACTGCCTCAACCTCAGCCAAACTCACAGCAACCGATTTAGGTAAAAATGGCCGCGGAAAGAAGGCCGATGGGTAATTATTTATAAATATGGCATTTTCTTTAAATTTTCGAATTTTCAGAACTATTCCCATTGACAAAAGCAGCGTTTTCCCGTCAACTTAAAGACTCGCACGGGGAAAACTGAAAAACATTGAATTGCGTTACGATTATGGGCTGCAGGCAGCCAAAATTTGACATTTTTTTACGGATTAGTCTTGCGGAAGATAATTGATATAAAAAATAGTAGTTTTGTTCGTTAGGAGAGCTTTGTCGCTCCTTTCCTCTTCATCCCCCCAACGGGGCCTTCACCCCTCAACCCCACCGGCAATGTCTCCGCGCTTTTGCACATACGCAAACACAAAGTATCCGGACGAATATCATACGATTATTTAACCGGTTGTCGGACGTGAATCCACTTTGTAAAATAATTGGAGTATGTGTTTTTATTTCTAAGAGTCCTATTCCCGGAGCATCATATTTCTACGTTTTTTTTCTCCCCAGGTACTTTATTTCCTAACATCGTGTGTGAAGTAGATTTTTATTTGTAATTGGAGCATGCAGGATCGTTTTTCGGGGAAATTCGCGCGGTTGATAACGATATTTAAGTTAAATTCCTTATCTTTACAGCCTCTCCCGTGCAATTCTTTAAGTTGATGGAGCCACAGCTTCTGATTAACAACAAAATGCACAATCTCGAAAATTGAGAAAAGCTACAATTCGAAATAATTATCCTGATAGCCTTCGCAACAAGTCTGATATAAATTGCGCTGCCAGTGGCATGAGAATCCTTTATTTAGGGCTCATGATAATTTTCCTGGTAGTTTGGATCAATATTGTCTGTTAAATTCATTCGTTTTCTTGTTATTTGTGTCACTTAGTTTTCCATCGAAACATAAATTCGATTAAAAGTGTAACATTTGACCCGATCGTTCACGGGCGTTCAACATTTTTCGATTGAAATGTTTTCTTTTATTTACTTGTTAATGAAAATACGAAATTTCTTTAGTTTCAAATATTTTTTTGTATACGTTGTTGAATAACATTGTCACAGCTATCCATGATAAAGAAGTGGTTGCGCTTAACTGGTCATTCATTGTTGACTTTACCCTATTGAGCATTCTGATATTATATTTATTACGTTGCCAGCGACTCGAGAGACCAAACAATAGATATTTTTATCAATTCCACTGATATCGGTTTCGAATTTATAAGCACAGACAATCCGGACGTCTCTTTTATTATTTACTCAGTTAAATAATTAATTAACCAATTGGTTCTTTATACGATTAAATTTATACAAATAAAAGTGAACCAACACAAAAATATATTGAATGAAATATTAATACGAATGGACTGATCCCAACCGATCACTTGTAAAAGCAAAATATTTGGAGCAGGTTAATACATTTCATTTATTACTAATATTAATATTACAATATAATATGTAAATAGTGTGAAGTATAATAACGAGGTTTTTATTTCTTGTTAACTAGGAATCGAGACCCTACCGTCTCTCTTGATATAAAAGCAAAAATACGAATATAAAAAGAGATTTTAAATAAAACAAAAAAATAATTATTACTAAAATAAATAATTACACATTAATCGCTATATAAATATTAATAAAAATTATAGCTTCCCTTTTATTTGTTATACGTTTAGTTACCAAGGATACTCTGTTGTTCGACAAAAATTAGTTGACCGATGATTATTAGCTTTTTTTTTACCACCCGCGAGACCGTAATATGTCACGATTGCGATTCTCGGTAATCTCATGGCTTGTAAGACGAGGAGAAAATGAGTTTACGCAGGGTATTGCTGACAGGGCCAGTGATACGTGGGCGCATGACCTAATAACTTGATTAAACTCGTTTCGTGGAACGTCGCAAAAGTCTTCGACACGCGGGACACGCGTTATTCAGAAGAGACGATGGAACCATTGAGCATACCTGAATCTCGTAATTAAAAAAAAAAATCATTCTTACTCTATTCAACTTTGGTTTTCTCCCGGTGGCCACTAAATATTGAGAGAAAAAGAGATTCCGTCTTTCTCCAACGTAACAATCCATTTTATTTTTAATTAAACTTCAAATAGATTTAATTTTGCTTCTTCATAGAGGAAACTATGTTTTCGTTAAAAAAGAAATCATATTTAGAAAAATGTCTGTGTGCGCAGGCGCGAGTGTGCGTGTGTGAGAGAGAGAGTGCGCGTGTGTGTATGATGAGATTACAAAATTCCAATGGATATATCTCATGAACTGGTTACTCCACCATCCTGAAACTTTGCACACGGGTCGCCCACTTTTCGCCCAAATCGCTAATGGATGTCTCATTTCGTGGTTGTTTGTATTTTTCGAAAAAAAAAATGATTTACGCTTTCTAACTTTCGTAACTTTTTATCTATCGAGTTGAAACTTTGTACAAGAATAGGCCAGGGGGACAACGTTGTGCGTTATTGAGTTTGGCAAGAATCGATAGAAGCGTTCAGATTTTATAGAATCATAAATTTTTGTAATTTATCGAGAAAAAAAAAAAATATTTTTGTTCCAACTTTCGTAAATTTTCATCCATCAAACTGAAACTTGGTTTACAAATTGGCTAGAGGAGAAGGATACTTGGTCTTGAATTTGGTGAGAATCGATTGAGGGGTTTAAATTTTTATGAAATATGCAATTTTACTTAATTTTCAATTTTATTGAAAATTTTAATACCACTTTCTCTATAAGCAAGTCAGAATTTAGATAATCATTACCCGTAGAAAAGATTCTGTGGGTTGGGGACAATGTCGAGGAAACAATGTGCGAATTACAAATTTGCACGACTTGTTTGATAATTAAACAATTAAAACGTAAAAAAAATGTAATATCGTATTTTACGAATTAAAAAAAATTACTTTATTAAACTTTGATTTGTTTTACTAAAAAATTGTCCCGATTGCAATATAACTATCGAATATATCAGTGATAAACGATGTTATCTTCTTTCAGGACTCAAGTGCCAATGCGATATCTGCGCAGAGTCGAATTACACGTGCGAAACGGATGGTTACTGCTTCGCGAGTACGAGCCTCGACAAGGATGGTATCACGCATGCTTACAGGTGAGAATCGGCGACAATGCGACGAAGAAAATAATCCCAGAGTTGATCTAATCGGTAATACACTATTTAGTGTAAAATTTAAAAAAAAGCTGCAGTTTTTTAAATCTAAAATTTTTTTCATTACAATGGCCGAAAACAGAAAAAGAGGAATAAACAATTTTACGTATCGAAAAATACACAAATTCACAAATAAAATGCCTCATTGCTCGACAGATTGACGGATAAAGGCTGTGACGCCGATTGAAAAATTATTTTTCCGCGAATATGAAATTACCGAGTTTTTACAGCAGAATGTAGAACCGATATCAGCTAGAAAATTCGTCGGTTGCGATCGATTGCTTCCAGGAACGGCGGACAAGCCGAGGCCAAGCTTTTTTTTTTTTCGTCGCGTATTTCGCACGATCACCGTGGCTATCTCTTTTGCTATGGCCATTCGTCGCGATGGTAACCCCTCGATGCTAACGTAAAATTTCGTCGGACGAGTTACTTCATAATTCTCATTTAGAATACCAAAAAAAAAATTCATCCAAACTGAATTTTTACTACGAAGGTTATCGTGAATAATAGTTGAGATCGAGAGCTGGACCTTTACCACATATTTATGAAGTGGAAAAACGCAAAAACGTTTAGTTGTCGAGGATCAATCGATTAACACGAAGGTCTTGTCGATAATTACTTTTTATGAAGCTTCCAGCGTTGCAATTATTTCTTTGATGTCATAATAATTGCGCCGGCCGTGCAATTGAGTCGCCTAGGTCAATCCTGGCTCGTGTATTTATTTTTAAATCGACTCACTTGGTAATCTTGGCTGGAATCAGAGTTGCGATTATCCAATTACTTTTCAATTCTGTTTATTTGTGTTGTAACAAATTTACTTCTCGTGCAGGAGTGGTGAAACCTTTCACGGTCAGCTGATTGTATTTCATTGAATACCGATCCGTGAGAAATGTCTCCCAGAAATAAACTTATAACTCTCTAAAGATAAATGAAATTCCTCGGGGGAAGTTAGGCCACGAGGAGGAAAGATTCACACACTAATACGTCGTAATACATGAATAATTGTATGACTGATTGATATTTCTAATTCAACCATACGCGGAGCATAGCTCCATTCGTAGGAATTCTCGCACGAGTGGCATAAATCTACATACTAGTCATGAGCACTCATGGAGTGTACATAAGAACGGTTCCATAATTATAATAGGTATGCCATCATATTTATTAAATATTGAGTACAAATAACAACGGGTGGTAAATTTGAATATTATGAAATATCATTCATTAACTGTGCGAGGCAAAAATCCCATAATTGGAATTTTTACACGAGGATAATAATAATGTTTACAAGAATAAATTTGAACACGAATCAATATCATTCATTAAATGTGCGAGGCAAAACTCCAATGATTGGAATTTTTATACAAGGATAATAATAATGTTTACAAGAATAAATTTGAACATGAATCAATATCATTCATTAAATGTGCGAGGCAAAACTCCAATGATTGGAATTTTTATACAAGGATAATAATAATGTTTACAAGAATAAATTTGAACATGAATCAATATCATTCATTAAATGTGCGAGGCAAAACTCCAATGATTGGAATTTTTATACAAGGATAATAATAATGTTTACAAGAATAAATTTGAACATGAATCAATATCATTCATTAAATGTGCGAGGCAAAACTCCAATGATTGGAATTTTTATACAAGGATAATAATAATGTTTACAAGAATAACTTGTTCGAGGGGAATTACGTACAGTTGAAACTCGCCTGTGATTCAAACGACAAGATATCATCTTACAAATCATTCACACTGTCATTACAGTACTGTTAGGTTCGGATTCGGGACGATAATAATTGTCATTATTTTCAGAGAAATCGGACCGAATGTCACTCAAACACGCTTATTATGCGTGGATATGTATATGAGGGTCGAACACATTATCAGAACACAAACGACCAACTCAAAGTTCATATGCTGAATATAAGGAACACGGTTCTGATGGTGCTGAGACGTAATTTAATATCATTAAAATATTTCAGTGATGCGATGAAAATGTTCAATTATCAGGATACACCGTGATAGATGCTATTGGCAGGAGCCCATAATACTCCTTTCTCTTAACATATACCTTTCTTGTTGGTTACTCACAATACCCATTAACGAATTTTGATTCGTTAAGCGTAGTATGATGACCCTCCTAATAGGTCGATGTTCTTTGAAGAATTAGTTCATTGCTCTTGGCTTCATTGTTTCACGAATTGTCTATAGTCATTTATTACGTTATCGGGCGTCTAACATTCATCCGCGAATTATTTCACACTGTACATATTTACTTTATACTGAGCGTTACGCTGCCGTCGTAGCTCATTATGGCGTGTCGATACTTCGGCTTTCTCAGAAATTACACTGGATACCCAACTTGTTTATCGTAACAGTCCATTGTCAATTGCTCACTCACACCACTTCGAGACTCGGTTGAGTATTTACATTTATCGATGGTTATACTGTTTGTCTCCTCGCGAATTTGCCCTTTGAAGGTGAGGTATTATTCTGAACTCGCGAGAATCGCGCACACTGTAATTTCACTGGGCACGATAATTTTCTATGAACGCACAATGATTAATCGCCACCTCGATTATTCACATCTGATTAAGTGTCGATTATTTCTTTGAACTGTCTTTTATGGGTTTTTAGTGTGTTATGGATTTGCCCGCACAACCCGATTGAATAATTTAATTCCTCCAATTAGTTACGGCGCGTTATTGTTACAAACAGGTATGAGGCTCCAAGGGTGCATCACCAAATATTAACGTGGAGCCCGGCAAATATCAGTCGCCAGACACTGTTATAATGCTTCTTCTATTTCCGGTGATGGTTATTATCGCAGGAGAAGAAACTAATAGAATTAAGTGCGTTGCGCTCCTGAGTTTATTCTTTGGGCGGTCGAGGAGTCCGTACCACTATCGATGACGGCCCTCGGCGAACTACCTAAATCGATTATTCCTCGAGAGATCGGCGTACTAGTCGTAATTGTTCACCTTGCGCAGATCGCGCCTGAGATATATAGTTATAGCTGATGATACGGTTAACGGTATCGCGTCGCTGGTGGGAGCCCCGAAAGTCGCCAGATGCCCATATAAGGTGATTTTAATGTAGCCGTGTATTCGAGATTCTTCGGCCTAGGTCGTAAAGCGTCGCGACTATTGTTGATGAATTTTATTCAGGTGTATGGGTGCGAATAAGGTACAGCGATTCACACAACGCAATTCAGCACGCACTACTAAAGGTATCGGATCGCTACAGTGTCATAAATTTTATTATACCAATTATTTTTTTAAACGCTCCACCCTGTTGACAGTAAAATATCGCAATATTTTATATTTACAAAAAAAAAGTATTTTCTACCAAAATTCATTTAAAAAACCATGAACATTCATTTAACAGACAAACTAATTAGCTTTCCCCATTACTTGTTATCCATTATTTTTATTTCATGGCATTATTCCATCAGCTTTTGTGGTAAACTGTTTGTTTCGCGTTGTCAATAATTTTTTTTTAAAGATATTCTGACGCTCGTGTAATAGAAAATAAAAAAATAAAATTATCAGTTGTAATACCCCGAGAGCTTGGAAATTATCAAATATTTCCCGATAGTTTTGTATGAAAAAAATAATCAATATTGATTAATTTATGGAGCAAATAAATAGAGTCAGTTCGAAAGTAATCGGATGGTCGTAGCTCTGGTTGGAAGCTATGGTCGCATTAATAAAAATAAAAAAAGGTATTCCGCGAAAACGTAAACGACGTTCGTTGAAAGATTAACAGAGTGAAATGGTTGAGAGTTGAATATTAAAATTAGCATTGTACTATTACAAAAGCTGTTTCGACCGAAGGGACTGGTTTCCACCGGACATTCCCTTTGACTGCAACCAGGGCATCGATCTTTCGGGATTCTGCTGCGATACAGAATACTGCAACCTGAATGTATATCCGGTTTTACTATCCCCCAAGGTGGCCGAATCGCCCGAAGGTATAACTCTCCAGCAGCAACTGGGTTGGCCACCGATATGTGTGTGCGGCATTACGAAAAAAATTTAAATAAAAAGAAACAATAACTCGATCCCTTTGTTTACTCATCATCCGACACCAAATTCACTGACGATGTATCCACTCACAGCAGGGTTGCGATTCTAAAATACTTTTTAAATCGATAATACGGATAAAAAAAACCTTGTGAGTCGCCAGAACTAACTTTGTTGCCAGGAAAATGAGAATAGTCGAGTGAACCAACATATTTGTTCGATCGATTGATTCGTTGGCAAATACCAACCTGTTGGCTCGTTTGATAATAATTAGAGAATTCTGATACCCAAGTTGGTTCTGGCAACTCGTCTAATTTTTCGATGCGTACTTGATCATTGTTCCCGCAATATATTTTGTTTAGTCGGGAATTTATCGTTTATACTTTATGTAATAAGTTTATGTAACATACCGCGGTCGGTAATGGATACGGAAATTCAATTAACTCAGAGACGGTTAATATTTTAGAGAAAACGAAACTCAGTTCCACTGCGTTTATCTACTCTGCAATGGAACCAAGTTTATTTTTATCTTAAACATCAACCGTCTTCGAGTGAATAGAATTACAGTTTTACAGCAAAGTTTTTCGCAGTCACGTATGTGTTACATAAACTTCATTGCATAAAACTGTCTTGTTTTAGAATAAATATTAAATATAGTAAAATATATTCTTTAATTTCATTTTCAATCAATAAATTTGACATTGGGAATTATTAATATTAAATTTTAGAACATCTGTACAAAATTTTAGCCAGATCCATAAAAAAAAACTGGAAGGACAAACATGTTTTTAATAATAAATTTTCGTTTCTTAACTAGAACTCTCAGCAAATGATTATTTGTTGTTAATTTATTAAATGTTCTGTAATTTTGTACATATTTCAAGTCAAACTACACTCAAAGTAGAGAAGAATTTTTGTAAAAATAGCTCAACAAATATACAATTGAAAAATCTATATTGTTAACCTCCATTGAAAGGAACAATTGTATTTAATTTTACAATTTTTAAATCCATATTTCTATAATAAAATTAAGGTATTCCGAGCGTAGAAAAAAAATCACTTTTTGATTAATGAGTTTGAAGTGACGAGTTTCATTTCTGTCAACCATAAATTGCCACTTTTAAAAAATGAAATATTAATACCGAGACAAAGAGATTTTAATAGAGCGAACAACTCGACATCTCGCCATCCAGTGACTCGAATGGCTTGTTTGAAGAAGAATGAACAATAATAAGAAGTGGTAACGTAGCCAGAGATGTCAATAAAGGTATTGACGAGTGGTCATGCGATGTATGCAGAAAGAAAGTGAGAGTCTGGAACACATATAGATATGTAATGTTATTCGGTATTCGGTATAATATTAAAAAGTTATTATTTTTGGGATCGTTTGCCGATAAGGAGATGGATCTCGAGTTATCGATGAAAACACGAATTTATGTGAAAGGAAGTATTTATTATAGGCAACGGTAACTTTCCGTTGTCTATTTAAATGTCAAAGTAAGAAAGTACAATTACGCGTTGTTCTGAGAATTTCACGAGGAACCAACCGTTCTCTCTTAAGTCGAAATTAATTCTGTCTTTTCGTAAAGCAGTTGCTAACTGTCTTCACGAAAATCCTTTAGTTTGCAATTTTAGCGTTAGCCTATCGTCGAACGCTAAGCGAGTCGCTCATGCTGCGTCGGCGTACTTGGGGTCGTTCATACGATCGGGCATTGGACTTCGTTTCCTGACTTGAACGAATTCCAATGTTTCTTTGCTATGGAATATTCCCGAATATATGAAATACGGAGTGGAATATTCCGCGACACAACAGTAATGAGACAAAAAAATATATTCGCAGACAGTAGATAAAAAGGGTCAATTTACGGAGGGGTAATAGGCAAGAATACGATATACTTTCGAGGTTCCTGAGAGTAAAATACTTAGTTGGAACATCAAATATAAATCTCTATATATCTATAATCACCAAATATAAAAATATGCAAGGGAATTTGATAAAGGAATTAGCGTGAGCGGAGACAGAAAGGGACACTTGAGGAGCGTTTAACGTAAAATTATTATAATAACTGCAAAATTTATGTCAAGTTAGTAAAGAAGTTTCAAGGAAAATGTATATAACAGTGTATAACCCTATGTTCAAAGGGATTTATTGCGAGTACATCAGTAAACAATACTAATGGATATGTATCCATCACCATGAGTTACAATTGCAAATTGTTCATTTAACCATCTTGATATCTGAAATATAAAATATATAATGTACCAAAAAGATTTCAGAGAATAATAATTGAGTTTCAAAATAGCGACATAGCATTGAAGTTTTTTACAAAAAAAAAAAAAAAAAAAGATCGAAAGATGCGAGAATAAGTTCGATCCCAATATTAAAATTATGGCGCTTTCTCCATGGCGTTATAGGGCTCGTCAGCTGTATTCGTTGTCACCGTCGTCGGTAACTCGCTATAAATTCAACACAGAGGTTGTCAAAGATTAATTCTGATGTTTTTACTGCTAATACACGTAATTACAACTCACTGTGTATAAATAAATAGTGATAGAGGCTTTGTTCGGTGACCACAAAAAAAACTGATGACGCGTGCGATGGTTTTTTTTTTGTTAGGTTATATTCATGTTCTTCTTAGTCTCAAGGACATAAGATATGGCGAGCTAGAAATTATGCATAAATAAAAATGTTTGCATACTCTGTGCATCACAGAGTTTGATAACATCTTCTAATAGCTTGTTGTAAATTTGTTTTACGCCGGCACACCTGTGCATGCTGCAAAATATCAGGAATCCTGCTTAGGCATTCACAAAAATAATTGCGCTCCGAATACCTTAACTACTTTTGAACTCGATGATATTTTCTCGATTTTTAACGAGTTGAACTACAGTTTAAAACAAATTGGAGCATCAAAAAAATTAATATTAAAAGGAATATATCGCAAGAATAATGATTTTATCGATTCTAAAAGTAATTACAGATTGGCAACACTGACATGGACGTCACGTCCCATCTCGTAATCTCAGTTCGACTAACTACACTAAGAAATGCGTAAAATGATATACATTATAGATTTGTTTGCCACCGCTATCCCAATAGCCCATCATCTAACTGTGTTATACACTTAGAGTCACGTGTTAAATAACGCGTTTATTAACTGCACTCAATCTGCGGCCGACGAGCTTTTTCCACTCCATTTCTCGTCTCCATTATTATTATTTATCGATATCCTCAAGTTTGCGTTTTTGTTTAAATTTATTTATTACAACTTTCTTCGTGTCGTCATGTTTTTTTTCCTCTCCATCTCTATAATAATATTGCAGAAACTCGTAAGTATCATCCAATCTGTGCAATTTTTGTTTTGGATTTGAATAAATTCCCTGACTTTTCGTTTTTGCGCTTGTCCATCATTTTTTGTTTTCCATTAAAAATAAAAATATATATAAAAAAAAGGAAAAGAAAAGAAAAGAAAATACACGAGAGACTGAAAATCACGAGAGGCAACCAAGAAAGAATCGCAGGTATTCATCAGATACTACGTTGCACGGTGTTCACAGCTGATTTAAAAATTTTATTTTTCTTATGAGTTTTTCGCGTGATTATTTTATCGATTTTATTTCATTTTTTCCTCTTGTTATCACATACAAATAATCCTCTTCCCAATAACATTATCTCACGATTATATTAAGAAGAATATAGATATAAGAAGAAAAAATATATTTTATCGCTTATCGATTGTTCTCATAGAGGAGGAATTATTTGTTTCTGATAAAGGACAATTGCTCAAACGACAATAGTCCTTTGTACGAGAATTTAGGCTTTAAAAAAAAATCTTCACCACGATAACGTTTGAACATATTTGACAAATTCGAAAAATAAAATGGGCTTGAAGGTGCGTGCACAAACAGCTGTCGTCGTCCCAGCCCGAACCGCTGATCTTCTGCATGACGAGCAACTCGATAAACACGACCTTTGTCATCGAGTGCTGCAAAGAAGATTTTTGCAATCGAGATCTGAAACCCCAGCTACACCCTAGCACCAGAGAAGGTACAGTCCGTTGCCCTGGGAATTCATACATACACCGTGGATATGCCACGTAATATCTCTCGTTGTACTCCCGTCTTTTATAACTATTATCTCTTTATATTTGTATATACCGTAGTATATTATCTAATCTACTATCTGCCTGCCTACTTAGATCTCTCTATCTACACCTCGCACTGTATTTTTTTCTCTGACTGATTCTATGTATATAAACACACACACACACACACACACACACAGTTGATTATCTCTTCCTCTTTTTTTTTTTTTTTTCAAATATATTTTTGCACACGCACTATCTAGTAAAACCTTGGCCCCCTACCGCTCTCCACTGGGTGGTAATTGCTCTCTCTCTCTAACCTGCTATCAAAATATTATACGCACGTTTGACACACGCGACGCACATTTATACGCACCACAAACGTTTTACAAGTAGAGCAGCATACCTATATAAATACACAGAGAAAAGTGGTTGGTTGATATTGTAATAGTTGTACTCCAGGTGTAATTAATTTATTCTGGCCAATCGAATCGTTTGATTGTACCAATTCGGTAACTAGACGGGTCCAGGTATCATTTGATTATATCGAGATCAATTGATTTCATCGACTAAATAAATTGTCCAACCGATTGATGTGACCGATCATATGATTTATCCAACCAATTGAGTGTAGCGATCAATTGATTTGTGCAACCGATTCATTGTCACAACCAATTGATTGCATCCACCGATCAATCGGTTGATTTAACAAATTTATATGGACGACAAATCTAATTACTTTTCTGAAATTAGGGAGTCGTCGATGAACTATCAACTTAATTTCGCCAATCAACCATTTTTCTTCATGTAAACTGTCCGGTTAATTACATAAATAGACACAGTTCAAGACATTCCAATATAATCGCTATTTCTTCTACTCGCGTCATGTTAACACCGCAACATCCTGCAGAGATGATCGCGCGTTTTAATGTGGCATTCAACAATTTAAAAAAGTTCTATTAATGAACGAAGTCACGATGATGCCCGATCCATTTGATTAAACGCAAATTAAAAAATGATGACGTCAAACGGGGAAACAAGAAAATACGAATAATTATCGCTTATCGTTGAATGAATCCGACGTGTTACTGAATAAATAGCAGGACACCTGAGACGTCGTTGCGAATGGCAAAAAAAAAGAAATAAAAATACAAAATAACCGGATGAAATCTTACGAAGGACTCGCTCGTAGCCTCGCGATATTCCAACTTGTATATCCTCACCTCGAGTACATCCCCACCTCTTCGAATCATTTTCATGGTTCCCCTCTCCCCAACATCGTCGCTTCGATTTACCCCTCGTTACAACGTCGACCTTATATTGCCTCGCGTGTGTTATACACTTAAACAATTAATTCTTCCGCATCAATCTGCAACGAGCAGCCAAATGCACTGAAATAATTTACAACAACGTATTTGCCAAGCTAAATGCGAGGAACACGACCGTGTGCCATTTCCTCAGGTCTCACTATCTTTATGGTGTTCTCTTTCGACTTAATCTTCACGAAGGTGCTATCTCACCGGAAGCCTTGAAATACTATAGTAGCATGTAACTATATCGTACAATGTAGCACCTTTTTGTTATCTTCTCGCCACTTTAGACTTCCGAGCAGTAGTGGATATCGTATATGCAGAAAGATGAGCAGCTCGTTGTCAACTGTATCGTATTAATTTTGCACATTTATTTATACTTTCAAGCCGAATAAAATTTTCATTCTTTTGTTATTATCGTACGAGTTGTAATGTTCGTACGATTGGTGTAAATAGTATTGTAGCTTTATTTCGCTGGTACAAACTTCCAGCAATTCATTTAGAAACTTTATTTCTCTCCTACAATTAGACTATTGTTTATATATTTATAGCTTTTGCAATGCATGCTCTGTATCATTATCACACGAGTCATCGTAAATATTATTAACCGAACTATTTTGACTCCACTTTCATTCCTTGATTTACCAAGAGCTCTTTGCCATTTCCTTGTAATACAATCTGATTTGTACACTATTTTCACTGCACATTTTTTTTTTATCTTCATAATTACGTTTACCGCACGATAAAAGCACAATTATTTCGATTTGGTGAAATTCAACAAAAATTCAATTCATTCGATAGATTTTTGCGTTTTTATAAAAAACGACGATTTATTTCGTTAAACTGAAATATTTTTTTTTTGTAATTCGTTAAATTTGAAGAAGAAAAAAACTTGATTTTACTGAATTTCAACATCTTACGAAATTATTTTTTACCGCATACTCTGTATTATACTTCATTTTATCATAATGTTTCCGTAGAACTAATTTAATTTTCGATTACTTTTTTCAGTATTTTTGCTATTAAGTGTGTGGCACTTTGAAATCTATCCCAAACCACCTTGTACCGTATATATACCATCCCCCTTAAGTATCCTCGATGGTTTTATCGGTTCGATTGCTCGAGAACCGTAAAATTATTGGTTTTTCTTAATGAAATAGCGAGAAGTAACGATCCTCGGTCCTCCCAATGATTTCTCGAATCGATTTTCTAAGCGGGAAAGTTCTTTCGTTACAAGAGAAATTGTTCTCAGGTGTTACGCTAAGACGCAGTTCTTCCCAGCGCCCGAGTACTCGGTATGGTGCACGACCAATGACACACTGCGAATTCCAGGAGGCGGAGATTTCGTGGTCGCCTGTTGCGATCGCGAAGATTACTGCAATCGCCATCTTGAGCCATCTTTTCCTTCTAAGATAACGGCAGATTCTTCACGTGGTACGCACCAAATCGAAAGACAAAAAAAAAGAAAACACACACGAAATCATCTACATTCGAGATGTGCGAGTCTCGAAGCTTTTTGTCAATTGTTCGGTGCTTATTTTCACCCTTCGACATTGTTATATCGTATTTCCAAATGCTATGTCTTTGTATGGTCCGTGTCGAACTCAGATCACAGTCTTTATCATCAGACTCATTGTTACAGTCTTCCTGTTTATTAAGGGGCTTGGTGTACCGAACTGATGCGCGAGGAAGTCAAAAAAGCCCGTCGTCTATGCTATCTCGCGATCCAGAGAATTCTACTGTTACCCTGCGTCGATTACTTCGACCGAACAAGCAAACGCTGCCTTCGCAAAATAACACATTTCTCAATAATCTGAGCAGAGATGATGTTCATTCGTTGTTTTTTTTTAGGTTCTTTATTTTTTTATATTAATGACTCAATCATCCATCAAGCGTTATATTTTTTATGCAACGCCTGCCTGAAAAGTTTGCCTCTCGAACGCTGTGTGCCGTGGTCGAATTGGCCGATCGATCCGCGTTACTTTACCGCCCTAGTGCGTTAAAGTGCTACATAATTTCACTGTTTTAACTTTACCTAGCAACGAGATGTCACAACCAGTGATTTTATGCGCGCGACTATACTCGAGACAACAGAAACGTCACTACGCGTCACAAATAGATCACGTAATGGATAACCTAATACGACCAGTGACACCGCCACAATTTCTTCAAACAGCTAATGATGTTGCAAGAAATTTCAATTTTACATTTCTCTTGAATCAAACTTTCCAAGCAGGCTTTGCATAAAATATTGTATACGACATGTGCGCGAAGTGGCGAATCCGATTATCGTGACTTTACAACATTCGCTTCAAAGCTTATGTCGCATTGTCATAAGCCTTAAGCTCATGTTGCAACTTCACGATAGTCAACAAATCGGTACTTCGCGTACTTGTAGTATAAACTACTATATTCAATAACTTTTTGATTATTTTAATGCTAGATTTCGTAACAATTATTAAAACTATATGTGGTGAACTAAAGTTAGCGAATATTTTGATTTCCTGAATTAATTTTAGTATAGAAATGGTTTTCAATTTAAAAAAAAGTGTTTCAAGACTTGTTAGACACTGACAGTTGCTTTTATGAAGTTATTAAGATGATCATTAATAATCATTCACAGTGGGATAATTTAAAAAAGGGATAATTAAAAAAAAAAATTTTTTTAATGAAGAAAAACTAGTATTGAATGACAAAATTTCATTAAATTTCTATAATCAACTACAACTTTGTATTAATTCTCTAATTGTTAACAGAAATCGCTGTGTAATATTTGTTACTTAGTAACAACTTATCTACAGACATTCAATTGAGAAAAATATTTTTTTCTTTTATCAGAACGATAAGCTGGAACTCGCCCAGGGAGTGGACTTCTAGCCAACATTATTACTCGACATTTACATTTTTCAGATACTAGATTCTCGCTGCGTTTCACTGACGTACATGTAAATAGCATGTCAAAATGTATCTCGGTTGCATACTGATAAAAAAAAAGTTGCAATACAGAATCATGCACATTACTTCCTCATTCGTTTCAACCGCTGTACATACAGCGTCATCTATGAGACATTACGTTGATTAATAATGGCTTCCTCGCAGAGGAAACTTTGTGTATTGCGGTTCATAAGAACGACGAAGTAATGTGTAAAGTACTGCGATGTTTATGATATGACAATAACCCTTTATAAGTCACCCGAAATCATTCCGGAATGGGACTATGAAAGGTCGAGGAATGGGAATATTCTTCTGATTTATAAAGTGTTAACTTGATAGTAATTTTAATTAAAATTTGAAAAATTCATCTTATAAAATTTGAATCTCTTGATCGATTGATGCCAAACTCAATTCCATAACTTTTTTTAACGATAGTCCACTTGTGAACGAAATTTCAGTGTGATGTGTCAAAAATTGCGAGAACTAGAGTCATGACAATGTAAATCGTGCGCACACACACACACGTGCGTCCGCGCATTCATTCAGATATGTTTTTCTAAACCACTTTTCGCGAAGTTCTTGACTATTTCGAATATCCTGCCATAAAAATCACGAATTTTTTTGTTTTCCATGAAGTAAAGCTTTCTATATGAGGAAACAAATGAACAAGTGAAATTATATACGAGAGAGTGCGCGAATGTAGCTCTTTGACGAATCGATGTGGCGCGAGTTTATCAAAGTCCAGTGTAGAATGATCGCCGCCTACGGGCAATTTCGAAATTACCGCATCGACGCGTCGTTCAATCAAGCAGAACGAGAGAGAGAAAGAGAGCGAAGGAGAGAGAGAGAGCACCGTTTTGCGTTGAAGGCAGCAGTTGTACGTTAACGACACCTACGATGACCACCGACGTAGGACAGAGTACCGGAAAGTCAAAATTATAGCGAGCACCGCTTGCGAGAAATTGACAAAGATTAGATGTTGGAATTTCTTCGAGAATCGCATAGAAGGCTTCTTCCTCGGTTGTCACGGTTCACCAATTTATAATTTTTTTATTCGTACTCTCGCCACTACCGGCAAAGGATTTTGTTAATCGAGCATCTTCACTCAGTCACGCGGAGGGTTATCGTCTCATCATTTGTGTTATATATCCTCAGCACGAGATATTCGCATGAAAATGATAAAAACTTTCTTTACAGTTTGGTGAAATGTTACAATTTTCCTTAATACTTTTACATCTGTTGATCCATTTGTAGCAAAATTACACTGAGTAAAGTGTTACGCCCCCTCAAGACGATGTGAAAGACGTCGCAAATGTGTCTCTGTCGTTTCTCCCGCTCATACGTGTGTCACATCGTCTTAAGGCCAATCAGAACTCGTGCAGTCAAACACTTTCACTGACTAAATTGTAAAATTTAACTAAAATGTAAAAGAGAGAAATCAACATGGAAGTTCGCATCAAGCAAATTCATCGTTGTTCAGATTGTCCTTAAATCCCTGGTGAAAAAAAAATGTTCATCGACACCGTCTTCGAGACATTTGTTGACAGGATGTCTTCCAATGAAAAGCATGATTTTTATTAGTCATTCGTGTTCAATCCTTTTTATTGGAACAGGTAGAGGAGCCTTAAAAATATCACTAGAGCCATTCTGTATCCTTGGGCAAAAAAATCTTCATCGATGTATCATCTTTGACACGTTTGTTATCGGGACGTCATCCACTGGAAATGCATGATATTTTTCCCAGTCATTCGTGATCAATCGTTATTATTAGAGCAGGCAAAGGATCCTTAAAAATATCACTAGGGCCATTATGTATCCTTGGGCAAAAAAATCTTCATCGACATCTCATGCTCGACACGTTTGTTATCGGGATGTCATCGAATGGAAATGCATGATATTTTTTTCCAGTCATTCGTGATCAATCGTTATAATTGGAGCAACCAAAGGAGCCTGAAAAATATCACTAGAGTCATTCTGTATCCTTGGGCAAAAAAATCTTCATCGACGTATCATCCTCGATACGTTTGTTATCGGGACGTCATCGAATGGAAATGCATGATATTTTTCCCAGTCATTCGTGATCAATCGTTATTATTGAAGCAGGCAAAACAGCCTTAAAAATATCACTAGGGTCATTCTGTATCCTTGGGAAAAAATATCTTCATCGACATATCGTCCTCGACACGTTTGTTATCAGGACGTCATCCAATGGAAAAGCATGATATTTTTCACATTCATTCGTATTTAATGTGGAATATTGGAGCAAACAAAGAAACTTTTAAAAATACCATTTAGACCATTACGTATATCTGTGTACCTTCCTCTGGTTCGTCCGCTTCCGCTCGTTTATTTATTTCTAATATATATGAGATCGTGGGATGACAGTTTTATCCTTAAGACCGAATTATTCATTCAGCTTGGTCGATAAATTTGAAAATGGAATTATCTCGGGGTATTCATTGTCTCGTGTTATCGCTGACCATTCATCGAATGACGAACGTTACCTGTATGTAAACACATCATTGTACCACTGTTTCAACTCCCTTCTCGTCAAACCTTCAACCCTGAATTCACTAACAAACACATGACGCGCTATTGTGTTTAGAATTTTCTAATTAATCGCATCCGTTTTGTCAGAGGAAGAGCTCGAATCTCGCCAAGGTGATGAAGTATATTCGTCGCAGGTAAGGCAGCTGAGAACATGTTTCTCAGTCTCATATTTTCCCAGTCATCGACATCATGGAATAATGATAATGTTACCCTGAAGAAGAAAACAAATCTTCTTTTCCCACATCCTCTTTGTACTGACGAGCAATAATTAATTTATGGGCTTTCATGCACGCAGCATTTTTATTTGGGCTTCTTTTGTCGTTATTTGTTGCTTCTGGCGCACGTGTGTGCAGCTTCTGCCTTCCTGACACGCATGCTGTGTGTTTACCTCGAAGCATCAGCTTTTGACGTTTTTCCTTTCGTTGTCTGACGCATGGATTGAAGAACGATAACTTTTTTTTTTCTCTGAATGATACCATTCAGCAGAATTAGAATCAAAGCATTATTTATACAAATGCCAATAAAATAGTTATTTTTGACTTTTTATTTTAACTTTTATCCTCGAATTGTATAAATATTTGGAAAATTCTGGAAAATACGTTTTAACACGTCCCAGAAGTTTTACTATTTATTTCGTAATTCTACATTAAAATAACAAACTAATTTAATAATGATTTTTAAAATAAAATAAAAATGTATCAATGAGAGGCGAAACACATGTACCAGAGTGAGATATAATTAAATAAAGTTTTAAGGCGGAGCGAGAGAGAAATCGCTAACGCGTCAAAGTGTTTAAGATTACGCCTCGCCTCGATACAAGTTAATCGATTTATGAAATTATTGACAATCGTGTGAGGTATTGTGCATTCAAAATGATGCTTTGGTTCTTCTTGTCGGTCGAACGATAAAAATATTTAACGTCATTGATTTGTGAACCAAAAGTTACGTCAAATGGAGGCGTCGGTGCATGGGCAACGTGGAAAATGGCCTTGACGATAGCACTGCCGATCTGCGCGATTTGCGTTGTCGTAATGGTGGTCTATCATATCCATATGACGCGTCGAAGACCGGCTAGACACTTTCCAGACGATTCTCTGGAGGCACCTGATCGACCTATCCTCGGTGGTGTAACTATCCGAGACATGCTAGAAATGACAACGAGCGGCAGTGGTTCGGGTAAGCACAGTCGTAGTATTACATATTTATCGAATTTATTTCGACGAGACGAGCGAGAGCTACCGGAGTACCTACATGAATAATAAATACTGAAATTTGCATGTCCAATGCGCTTTCGTAACTCAAGTAGGTCTGCCGCTCCTGGTACAGCGGAGCATAGCCCGCCAAATTCAGCTCGTCGAGACGATCGGCAAGGGGCGATTTGGCGAGGTATGGCGTGGGCGCTGGCGCGGCGAGAATGTCGCTGTCAAGATATTTAGCTCACGCGAGGAAAGGTCTTGGTTCAGAGAGGCTGAGATCTATCAGACTGTCATGTTGAGGCACGACAATATTCTCGGTTTCATTGCTGCCGATAACAAGGGTAAGAATACAATCATTTGACCTCCAATATTAATGACTTTCATTTGGGTTATTAGAAATCGTTAACAAACTTTTCATCATTTAGAATTCACATAATTGAACTCGGAGAATGTCTTTCAATTAATTAAACAAGTTATTAAATATAAAAATCGTATAAATTTGGTTAAAATTACCATAATATTGATAATTCCATAATAAATTCATCGTTTATAATTTTCATTTGAGCTTCAAGGTGAAGTGTTGATACATTCTCCTCCCTACTCAGCACAGACCCGGCTGATATAAAAAAAACTGTAATGTTGATTTTTTTAAAGATCGCTTAACATATCTGGTAGAACGGAAATCGTTTAAAAAACCATTTGAGTGCATATCAATTTTTTTTAAAACGTTATTTTACTCTTCGATCGGTTACTAATAATGCAATTTCTTTCGCTACGATTAATCTTTCGAATAAAAGAGGATAACGATGAGTTACGTGTCTCATAATTCTACAGTTCACCGTTCTCGTCTTTTATCCGTAATATCAATTGTGACGGATAAATTCGTGATGTGATAATTCTGTTATCTCTCTCGTACGTCCCACGATCTGAGAGACACGGACTGCGTGTAGCACATGACATTGATACTCGACGTCGAGACGCAACCGTGTCTCTTGATAAGATCCCACTGCGGAATTGATAAACTGTGCTTATCGGAGATCTCATTTCCTTTTTCTCTGAAATGTTCGGCACCTTTGAAAAAGCAACATTGCAGGCTTTGATACTGAACGACCCTGAAACGGGTGGTGAGGGGAATGTTTTGTAAAGAATAATACATTTTTAGTGGCCGCTTAAAGTATAAATTAGATTTCTCATTGGTGAATTGCTTTTATAATTAGTCTTGTAATTGTTATACTAATTACAATCTATTTTCGTGGCAGACAATGGTACGTGGACGCAGCTTTGGCTGATCACGGATTACCACGAGAAGGGTTCGCTCTTTGACTATCTCAATAGATCGACGGTGGATACGAACGGTATGATCAGAATGGCGCTGTCTATGTCAACGGGTCTTGCTCATCTCCACATGGAGATCGTCGGTACGCAGGGAAAGCCAGCGATCGCTCACAGAGATCTAAAGTCGAAAAATATTCTGGTCAAGACGAATGGCACCTGTGCAATCGGGGATCTGGGTCTGGCTGTTCGTCACGATGTTTTAACCGATACGGTCGACATACAGTTGAACAACAGGGTCGGCACGAAGCGATATATGGCTCCAGAAGTAAGTAAACAGCTGAATAACCATCTTATACCGATTATTCGATAAGACAGAACCGTCGTTATAATTAAATTCGATATTTTTTCTAGGTTCTGGAAGAAGCGATAAACATGAATCACTTCGATTCGTTTAAAAGAGCCGACGTGTATGCTCTCGGTTTGATACTCTGGGAAATCGCGAGGCGGTGCAACGTTGGAGGAATCCACGACGAGTACCAACTTCCATTTTACGATTTGGTGCCGTCCGATCCGACGATCGAGGAAATGCGCAAAGTCGTCTGCACCGATAGACAGAGGCCTTCAATACCAAATCGATGGCAATCTATCGAGGTGACATGATTTTTCGTAATATCAAAAGTCTTAAAAAAGAACATTTTTAAGCAGAAGTAATTTTAAAAAATATATTTTCGGTTCTTTTTCGTCAACTGTACAGTTTTCTTATTTTTTGTATGTCATCCAGGCTCTTCAAGTAATGTCCAAGGTGATGAAGGAGTGCTGGTACCACAACGCAGCAGCGAGGTTGACCGCTCTCAGGATTAAAAAGTCTCTTGCCAATTACGGCGCGATGGAGGATCTCAAGTAGTGACGAAAAGCCCCGTGGCCCACGTTGCCTCTTGTGTATTCCTCTAAAACTTTCGAGTGCTGGAAGATTGACAGTTTAAACGACACGTTGTACGCAGCAGCGTTCGATTACTCACGCGAAATTTTTCGTAAATCGAGATTTCGTGCTCGATAGCAGCTATTGATAATGGTACGGTTGACCATTCCGAATTTGGAATTCAGCGAATCTCTCGTCGCGTTAAACGAGACAAAGGGATCGCCAGCTATACGAATAACGATAACAGCGCCCGTGCTGGCCAAGGCCTTTGATCGAGTCGGGGCAAATTGTTTCCTGAAATTTCCTTCGCTAATCGATCATACGAATATAGTAATGACGTAAAATATTGAAATTACCGTGTCCTTGGTCGCGCGCGAGGACTAATGTACTTTTCGGATAATACGCCGATTAATTGGGGGCTTAAAAAGGCTTTTTAAACACGAGCCGCTATTGGTGACGGTTAAATATGAATTTGATAGAAAAGAAAAAAACGAAGAAAAAGTACGTACGCATGGAGCGATACGATTTGTTTTTAATGTTGTAGGCACACCCGAATGTCTTTGCTCAAAAATACAAATTTCCACGTAGGCGGCGTAGTGCATCGCGCGACGAGCGACGCACGCGCGAGGTCGAGCGCGCGGTGCGATTCGCAATAATAAACGCAAGACTTTCGAAGGTGTTTCCTTTGTGACACGGCAAGGCTGAGGTTAAAGGGTGCTATATGAGCTGGTATTGTTAGAGACTGAACGAATGATCACGAGGTAAGAGATAACGCGACGATATCCGGAATGGCGAAATTATTGAAAAAGAAGAGAAAAAAAAACAAAGTTAAAGAAAAAAAAAACTATTTTCGGGAATTTTATTTGTAGTTTCGTGTAAAGGGTGAATGGATTTTGGTGAGTTTCTTGAGCGAGTGATGTGTATATGTATATTACGCGACGAATGCAAAGAAAGAGGGAGAGAGAGAGTTAACGACGAGTTGGAATACGTTAGGTTTACATGTTGCGTAGCTTTATGAACGTCAAGGATGAGAACGCTTGGACTGATTAACAAAACAAAAACGAAAGAAACACAAGGTGAAACTTATGATTTCTCACTTGTACGCAACCCGTTATTCTCATTAAGGAAATTGCCAGGAAGCGCCGAGTCCGAGTCTCGGAGCTGGTGAACGCGACAGTAGAAGCAAGATAAAAGAAATCACCGTCATCCAATAGTCAACGTAAGAGTCTTCGGAGTATCATCATCAGTTTATAAATGAAACGAATACAAAACAAAAGAAACAAAAAAATAAGAAGAAAAATAGAAGAGAACGCAAATGCGTTTACGTATTTTTACATTGTTTTTCTATTCGACACTTCTATTTCTATAGTCCAGACTGTCTTCGTCGCAGGCCCAGCTGCTCTTTTCAATTCTCCGTAAAAAAAAGAAAGACTCGCCGTCGAGACAGTCGCGCGCCGCGCGGTATCCATCGTGCTGAATTTATACGACCAATCCATCAATTAAATACTTTACGGAGAGCATCAACAGTCGCCGTATTCTCGCAAATTCACACAAAGACTGAACTTATATTCGTAATAGAATAATGAGGTAAAAGAAGAAGAAAAAGTTTTTTTTTTTTCTGTTGTTTAAATAGTCAATAACGAATCAAGACGTTGAATAATTCTCTCAGGACGAGTGACGTAACGACGTACATACACGTACCGAATAACGAGACGTTTATTGTTCCCCCGGTCTGCCCCCTCTCTTCATACATTCCTATTATTCGTAGGTTAATTTTAAATACGTAATTAACGATAATTTCGTGACGCTCGTGCGCCTCTTTCGGAATTTTACGCCGCGCTATCTCTGTAATTAGTTTTTAGAAGCCCGACATTATTATATAATATGTACAACGCATACATAACACTCATATTAATATAAATAAATAAATATATATATAGATATTATATATTTATCGTTCCAATACGCGCGACGTAAATTTTCGACGAGAGCTCTCCTACAGGTTTATCGAACCATTTAGTACAATCTTGTGCCAATTACCCGACCGAAAGTTAACTAAAGCGAGATACTGCAGTCGATATAAGCGAATAAACTCGAATCCCCCCCCCCCCCTCCCCCGCGTCCCGACGGCCCTATTTAGTGATAACACACGTGCATCTATAGTATACGAATGTAGTCTTACAAAGAATTACACGCAGCATATCCTCCCATAGCCTTTTCTTCCACCCTCGCGACTCATCGATACAACTTCGTACCCTAAAATCCAAGTGTCTTTGCGTCAAACGACATTTAATCGTATCCAGAGCCAATGTAACAGTAAAAAGTGCAGCTGGGCCTTGTGGAACGGTCCGTCAACTCGATATTCAATAAACAGCCAAACTGCCAATCACCACATAAGTTTTCATCCTTCTCTACGATGTATAATACGAATGCGAAGAACCTGCGCGACTGCGCTGATCTATTATTCTCCGTTTCAACGTTAAATCCACGAGTGTACAAATAATTATACAGAATATTGAGAGGATGACGAAAGTGGAAGGTTCGATGCGTAAACGGCATTAGGAGAGACGTATTTAGATACCTCTAGAACGATATCCGCACTACTATGTCTAGTTATGCATACATGAATACGTAATACATACTATATAGAGATAGCAGATAATCTATTTAAAATGCTCGAAAACAAATTGTTAAACGGCTTTTGGAAATAAGTTCGATTATTAGGGTTTGTATCTTACTTTGGTAAAGGGGGGGTTGGGGGTGAAGTAGGGCGGGTTTACTACGTTTTACACACAAATTTCTCTATCTTTTGTCTGTACAATTGACCGCGTCTTGGAGCAATCGGTGCGAAAGAACTGGTCATCAGTTGCCTTCCCTCACTAGCTATTATCTTCTATCTTTGTCTGATTATTTATTACTCTTCAATTTATATTTTTGTTCTTGTGATCTTTGAGTACTCTAACAAGTACACTGTGAGCCTGTGGCCAGTGTCTGCGAACCATTGAGCTCCGATGACTGTAGGCATTCACTTTTTTTTTTCCATAAACAGATTGCCCAGGTCGAGCGAGTCTGGCAAAATCTCAAATACTTTGGGCAAATCGTTGGATCGCGATTACGACAAAAAGCAATTCTCTCTGTAGGCAGAGTAGAAGAAAAAAAAAACAAACAAATATTTCTCAGGGTCTCCGATCGCGCTCACACGCTCGACAATTCACATTATTAAAATCATTTATCGTGAATCAATAATTGATACGTTATATCATTCGCAATCATTATTCTCAACTTTATGCCAATAAGATATTTCCTTTTTCCACAAGATTTTCGTGTATGATATCCCTGTACATAGAGAAACGGTGTAAATTAATAATTATCGACGGTAAACACGAGAATAACGAGAGCTCTTGTAATTTCGTAAAAACAAGAAAAAAATGTTAAAAAAAAAACAAAAAAAATTGTCGATTAACGGCGTTAACGACGAAACGGTGAATGGGTGGTGTTGCTTTTACTTATTCTTATGTAAATTACTCAACGAAAAAGCGATTATATCGATATTGTATTATTTTCATACTTTTTTCACGTTTTTACGTTTCTAAATACGAAAGTCTGTACAGTGAATATTAGTCATGTTACTGGCGACGAGAGGATGGACAGCACGTTGGCACTGTCAATGCGTTTCGTGTATACCGAGTTACCGATTTTATTTTTTATTTTTTAAACCAACGTTATCTTTTATTTAATTTTTTTTTTTACACAGTAAAAACGAGAAAACCCGGGAGCATTGGCTTTTTCTTTCTTTCTATTCCTTGATCGTATTGAAACACGAATATAGCGTAGTCCCTTATGGCGTTTTTCTCGTACGCCTTCAAGAAACCAAGATTTATACATACAAACACAATCCTCATGTGACCAATAGACGACACGCGCTCCAAAGCGATAATTACATTACTAGTTGTGTAACAATATCATAGTCTGCTAATATATACATAATAATCATTATTATAATATTCCGTAACGACGCGTAGTTGAATCAGAATGAAGCCCGGGTGCGTGCTGTCTCTTTTTCTAAACTGTATTTTAAGTTTTCCATTTGTTTTTTCTTTTTTTTTGTCTTCAGCATGTAATATACAATGGTTTGCAAGGTGCGAGTTGCGAGCGCGCGTAATGTTACGAGAGAACGTCTGCAGCGTGATGGAATCGCGTGGATGAACGATAATAACGTTGATAGATATATTACGTATCTAATGTTACTAAATATCTCTTGATTTTGTAATAAACCCGGTAGCGGTTGTGGAAACTCGTGGTCGAAAGAGCGTGCGAACAGATAGCAATGAATTTTATACGAGGCGTAGTATAAATTGCACATTTTTCTAATGCTTCGCGAAGCTGATCGTAGCGAAACGATAACGAGTATCTATGATCGCTGCGTATATGGCAGCAGTCTACGAGGACCCTACTAACAAACGCCATTGTGGTCTGGAATAAAAGTAATTTGCTGGAATAAAGAAATTTACTTTGAAAAGAAATATTTTTCATTGTCAAATGTTAATATATCTTGCTGGTACCCTCGTTTCTTAATTATTTATGAAAATAAATGTATCAACGTTTTAGTTCACTTTGCGTTTGATTTACCTTGAAATATGTGTAAATTTCAAAGTATTTTATCTATCGATGAGATATTTAAGGATGAAGGATAAACGAAATATTAGAAAATCTTTGTTTATCGAGCCAAAGAGCTCGAGTTTTTTTGATAAGGTATATTAAAATATTTAATCCTCATCTCCAAATTGTACTGCTTTCCAATATTTTCACTAGAAATATATATTTTTTCCCTATACGCAAAGTAAATATTTTTCTTTTTAATTATTATTTAAGTGCAAATATTTTCTGCATCTTTTTGGATTCCAGGAGTACGTTTTTATAGTTTGTTGGTGTTGGGCTTGTAATAATTTCCAAGATTCAGCAAGATCCATCAAAATTTAACGATGCAGAAATCTTTTTTTTTTTTTTTTTTTTTCTATTACCCCTTTCGTAAATCTTGTTACCGACCGAGGGACAGCAGTACATTGTCATCGATTAAACGAAAGAAGTGAAAATAGATTTCAAATATCTTTGTAATGTTCTCTTAATGATTTATATTAAAAAAATATTGAATGGAGACGAGATTGCGATATCTGGATTACGACATTTTAAAAAAAATTGGGATCAACCGAGATGGAAGATATACTCTGTCAATAATCGTCACTTGACAAATTTCGTACGTACGCGTTTCAGTTTATTATTAAATTAAATGTTGACACAGGTTAATGTGTATGTCGTACAGCGAAGACTTGTTGTGAATGGGCAATAATACCTATCTATATAGTAATAGAGTAGAATAATAATTATTTTAATACAATAATTATGTATGTATGTAGAAGTGTATGCGTGTTTCGTTTCATTTATTTATTTCCTTAGTTTAACGATAAATTAAAATGAGGATATATTAATCGGTCGGTGCGATGTTAAAGTGAGATGAGTTTCTTCTTAATAATTTCATTTCTTCGTTAAGTAGTAATGCATATCTCTTTTATTTTTTTTGTTTTCTTTTGTTTTTTTTTCTTTAAATATTATTTATATATTTTATTATTTTCGTTGACGGGTTCGATGTGTATTAATCTCACTCTCTGTCATAGGCAAAGCGTTCATTCGACATCGCTTTTATTTTATTATTATCGCAGAATGACTGACTAGTGTTGTTCGTCGCGTTGATCAAATCGTTCCTGTTGACTCGAGTGAGTATATAGATTGACCCGAGATCTCTTTCGCGGCCCGTGGAAACGTATTTTCATATATTTGCGACCGCCCTTACCCCCTTGACTGTCCCGCGGCGGGCACAAACTACTTCCGCTCTCGGTATATCTCGTAAAAAATTCCTCTTTGCGAAATAACTCTCATTTTTGTAATAAATTATTATAATTTTTTTTTCTCTCTTGTTAGCCGACACTCTCAATGGCGTGTACACCAATTATTGTATGTGTTTCGTTCTCTATCTCACTTGATATTTTTTATAAAAATAAAATAGTTTCTTACAAATCGAGCGGGCGATTCAACTGCGAATTGCAGTACGTTTGTATGTTGTTTTTAAAAAAATTATTCCTCTTTCATTTCTCTCGTTGAATATATTCTTATCACGAAGATGAAATAAGTTTATCTATCCAAACAATTTTCAGCACTTTTGACTTTTTTCTTTTATCTTGTGATCGCTGTTGTACCTTTCCCTCTACCCTCCACCCTCTAGCTACATCGTTTGGTGTACGAATGTCGGCTCTCGGCTTACTTTGGCTCTCATCGTCCCGATCGACGAATATACAAGGACTTGTACGTTTTATTCGTCGAGCGGGTCGGTCAAAGGGCAAGGGAAAAAGGTGATGGCGAGGTTGGCCAAAGTATTGTATTACGATAGAAAGGACGAGGCGGCAGTGTTCGTCGCGAGGGTATCAGCAGTTCGAGCGCAGCGTTATTGTGCTAGTGTGACGGAGGTTCAGGGCATTTGGTCTGAGCGGTGGATAAGGGGGGGTTGGGAGGGGGCTGGGCTTTTTTAAACGCTCTCCTGCCTCGTCTCCTGGACAAGGTAAACCTGGGAGCCGGGAACGGTGGAGGTCGTTACGAAGCTTCGATGTTTGGCGCGAATGAGGGTCAGATTGCTCTCAGCGGTGTCAGCCCGATCCTCGGCTGCCTCCAATTCCCTCTGGAATCGACGTACTCTCGTAACGCTCTGCTGGGACATGCCCTCTTGCTCCTGTAACTGTCTCTTGTAGATGTTGACCTTCTGCGACGACTTGTCCAGAGATTCTTGGAGAAGGGAGATGGTCTTCGAGTCCTCCTCGACCTGGATCATCACTTCCTTGATGTTGCGCTCCTTCTTGCGGAGGATCTTCACCGTTTCCGAGTGTCTGCGTTTCTCCTCGTCAAGTTCTAACTCCAGATCGCGGATCTAGAGCAAAGGATACGATCGATTGGCGAAATTTGATTTTTTTCTTTCTTTGTATTTAGCAATTTTATTGCATTGAAAATATTAAAATTATTCCAATGAATCGAGCAATTTGAATAATTTTAATACCGAGAGGCTCATCCACGCGTCCACGAAAAAAATGAAAATCTTACCCTGGCCTCGAGCTTGCTGATGATTCGTTTGCCACCGACGATGGCATTGGCTTCGACCTCTTCGAGACGAATCGAGACATTCTTCACCTCGATCTCAAGAGACTTTTTGATAGCCTCGATCTTGACGATGCGTTCCTGTTCCTCGTGAAGGATTTCGACGGTGTGCTTAAGCTCATTTTGCACTCGCTGGTATCTCTCGTCGCTCACTCTCAGTTCCTTCGTGACTTCCTCGTAGTCGCCGGCGAGAGCAGCCAATTCCTGCTCGGTCTTAGCCTTCGACGAGGCAATATTTACATTGATCGTTGTCAGTTCGTTGATGCGGCTCACAGATTCCTCGTACTGCTGCTCGACGGTTCTCTTAGCCCGGAGTGCCTTTGAAAAAAAACATTTTTTTTTAAACCATTAACTTCAATTAATAATGTTTTTTTTTTTAATTATTATTTTTTTAAATATTTAAGAAAAAACTCTTACGGATTCGTAGTTGCCGCGAATTTCCTCGAGCTCGGCAGTCAACGATTGGAGACGGCGCTGGCTGATGCCCAGTTGGTCAAGAGTCACTTGCAATTGGCGCTGAACCTCGTCGTAATGAGCTTGCAATTCCTGCCAAATAAACAAAATAAACAAAATAAAACCATTTGATTTGGTAAAATCTCTTCATCGACCCTTCCTTTCGTTCCAGTCGTAAAACTTACCGTCAGAGTGAGAGACTGCTTCTTGATTGTCTTCTGGAGATCAATATTGTTCTTGTTGGCAACGTCGAGCGAAAACTCGAGTTCGGTGATCTGAATCTGAAGCTTTTTCTTGATACGCTGCACCTCGGTCTTGAGTTTCGTTTCAGCTTCGACGACACGAGCGCTCAACTGCTCGATTTCGATGCTCGTTTGCTTGCTGAAAGAATATCATCGACTACAAGTCTGATAATCACGACAGGGAGTTGAAATATATTTTTTATTTCTTCAAATTAACAATTATTGGAGTGAATTCGAGGTTTCTGTCCATCAGCTTCGCCTCAAATTCCTGGCAAGGATTTGACGATACAACGACGGAGAGGAGAACGCAGGGTTTTTGGTCCAAAGACTCTTTTCTCTCTCGAGGATACCTCTTGTCCAGGAAGTAAGTGCTCGACTTGTATTCCAAGGCTTTGAGCTCGTCGCTGAGTTCATCCAACCGTTCGAAATCCTCGTCAGTCTTGTGGAAGCGTCTGGCTCTGTCCTCCATCATTCCTTCGTGATCTCTGTCGTCCCACAGCGCCTGCATGCTTTCTCTCTGATATTTTCTTATATCAGCAATTTCCTCGGTCTTCGTTAAGTTCTTGAGGGCGTCCGCTTTAAGATGAAATTCTATGCTTTTCGCGGATCTACCCCGCAGACTCTTACCATGTTCCAGAGCCTGTTTCACGTCCTTGATCATCTGCATATTTCGAATATTCTGCACCGAGAGATCAGCCATCGACGCCATTGATGCCATTGAACTTTCCTCCCGAACTCTTCGCTCCTCGCTCTGCTCGCGCAATCTCGAAGACATGACTGTTCTTTTCGTCTCCTTCGTCGTCAGAACTTCCTTCGTCACGTGACTCGCTTCGATCGCTTTCTTCAGACTAAAGTCCGAACGCTTCGCTATCTTTGAACACGATTTATTGACTAATTTATTTAAACTCTTTTCCACAATTTCTGAGCCTCAACGGAACGAAAAGTGAACTTCAAAGTCATTAAAAAAAAAAAAAAACATTTAAGTCTGATGAAGTAAAATTTAAATTTTTTAAAAATAAATATCCATCAACAGCAAATCAGTTCTTTAAATACTGCAACTGGGACGAAGGATCTGTCCTTAATAAAAGGAATAACGGTTGCTCGAAGGGCTGTTAAGTTGACAACAATTATTAATGCGACATATTTTCATGTAGTTCTTTGCAATATTGAGCCAAACCGAAATTTTTCATAACAAATAATTTATTTTTACTTGTCCACTTCACCAGTCCACTTCACCAGACTGTGTCTAAACACCTCAGAGGCAGACAATTGTACGGGCAACTTGTCAAACGTTAATAAAATACCGCGTAGTAAAGATTTTGATGAAAATTAAACGATAATCGTGCTATGATTGCCAATTATTGTTATAAAGCTGAATAATAATAATTCTTACCCTCAAAGATCCTTTTCACTATTGTTGTAAAACTATTTTCTCTCGTACCAATTGAATTTAATTCAATAAAAATGAATAAAACCACCCAATAGATAGAATAATCCAATAGAAAAATAGTTTTTCTATGAATTAAAGTTGAATTTCAATGTAAATCTAAGCACTAAATACGCCTGACTACCGCGACACTGTCCGATACTTCTATTGGAGAACAGTCGTTTGCGAATCGAGCACTCGAGCCTGGCCTCTTCCGCGAGACCGATTTAGATGCAGAAAAGGTCAGCCAGTCGCCAAGTTGCCCGCGCCAATCAACTTCAATTTTTCCCCTTCGGCGCGCCTGATTTACCCTCTCCCTTGGCCGATCAATCCGCTCTTACTCGCGTCCCGCTTTCATTACCCCATTGCTTCTCTCACATCCCTTAAACTTTCTTTCATCGTAATTCTTTCAATACATTTTTTTTGTTGTTTTTTTCGTACCTTGAAACGAGCCAGATGCTCCTTGGCATTTGCTTCAGCGTTAGTCGCGTGTTTGACGAGTTCTTCTTTGGAATACGGCATTACTTCGCGGTTTTCCCAAAGTTCAGCACCGTCCGACCACGGTAACTCCGGAAGCTTCCGAGGCTTGTCCTTGCACTCGTCTCGACGGCTGTCACGTTCATCCATATAGTCGATCATCGGTTGATAATAGTTTATACCGTACGAGTAATTTTTGTTGTACACGTAGGTAGGATTACGTCGCCATTTTGACACGACTGGCATCTGCGCGAGAGGCATATCACTCGGCATTGTATTATATCGTTGAATCGTTTTGATCGGCAATTATTCAATTATTTCTCTGTCGATCGACGGTTCCTATATTAAATTCTTCAGAGACTATGTTTGCTTCAATTTTTATCAGTCTTTCGTTTCTCTCTCTTCTTTGAATTCCGAGTCTCAGGATTAAAATCGTTTTCAACTTCTCGTTGCTATCTTCTTGGTTATAAATTGTCATCAGCGATTCATTTTCCTTTATCGGTCGTGGTTTCCAACTGTCCGGATAGCCGTCAAGCCGTCGTTGTCAATCAAAGAAGAGCACTGGTCGAGATCGAACGACTGGTGACGGATGGTCGTAGAAAATTGAACCCCATTGACACTCCGTCAGATCTTTTGTAGCTTTTTTTTCGTTATTGCTCCATCGATCAGGGCTTTCGAATCGGGAACAACCAATCAACGATTCTAATAATTGGACCGTGACTTTGCTCGAGTATCGGCGTATTAATAGAGGCTGAATACCGTGCGCTACATATAACGGCGATGTGACGAGAGCCGCTGAAAGACATTCGGTTTCTGACAGCCTTTCGTAGCTCTTGGATGCTTTCTTTACGACTCGACGATATCTTACGGTATGTAAAGTTTATTCTGTGCCGATTTCTTCCGTTTTCTTGATTTTCCTTCGTAAATTTATCGTCCGTGAATCACCGGTGAACTCAGCGACGAACGAGACTTGCGATTGGTCACGATAAGGGATTAAAAATACGTGGATTACATAGCCGAGGGTGTAACATCTCTCAACATCAACGAATCATCACCGGTGCTATGCATTTCGTCATTAAACGTTCTTAAACCTGCCAACGATTATTGCACTCGGGCATAATCATTCCTGACCTTGCTCAATCAATCAGACGAATCGATCGGAGATGACTAATGGACAGCTGATTCGAAAAAAAAAAACGAAATTAAATAATTGAGCCAACTTACCGTATAGCTTCGATCTCTTCGTCCTTCTCGGCGAGACGACGCTCGGTCTCGTGACGCAGCTGACTCAGCTCAGCCGACAATCTCTGCGAGCGTTGTTCTTCTACCTTGCGACCCTGTGCAACACAATTTTTATTCAGATTAATATTATTACATTTTTTTCTTCTATCTTTCCTTCAGATATGTTTATGTAAATTATTTACGTTACAGAGTGTTGATTAGTTGATTGTTAGTAACATTATTCCTTACAGAAGTACATGCGTCAAGTGGGAACGTCTCGGTACTCTTAAACGAGTGTTTTTTCCCTAATATTATTATTATTAATTGTTGTTACCCTCCTAAACATATCAGTTTGAAAATTAATCAAATTAACGTTTATCTATTTGCAGTATATGACATTTCATAGACAGGAATGTCTTACAAAGAACATTATTTTAGTGTAAGAGTCACTTAATCTTAAATGTCATATACGTTTATTTCAATTAACATCTATTGAATTAAAAATTACTAATATTTCAATGCAATTTACATGAATTACAACTTGAGTTACGTAATTTCTTCATTTTATCGCACTTTGTATATTATACACATTGAAAACTTCGTAACGATCTTAACAATGCGATGTTACCTTGTTATGTTATCTTGTTTAGAAATAATGTCTACCTGTTATTCCTTACTATTGTTATTCCTTTTAATATCTTTGTACACATTCGGAATAAGCAAAGTTACGTTGCGCTTCCAAGAACTATTTAATTATTTATTTATTGCAAATTTTAATCATCTGGCCTCCTTTTCGATTTTCAACATGATTCACGGGGTGCAAATCGACTTATTATTTTTAATGTTTCTATAGACACTCAAAACAAGATATTTGCAAAGTAACAATCACAGAGCCTTTCCAGGAGCAGAGTTATATTTTTTTTATTACAAATTTTAATCATCTGTCCTTCCTTTTCGATTGTTAACATCGTTTCACGGAATGTATATCAACTGATTATTTTTAATATATCTGTACACATTCGAATTAAGTTATCTACGAAGTTACAAGCACTGTGCGTCAGTTGATCATTAAACCTTAACTACATCCCTGTTCTTTGTTCATGATTTTACTTCCTTTGGGACCAAGTGATTCTAATAATTTTTTACTGGTTCTAACTTTTATTAATCATAACGAATCTTTGATTTTTTTTTCTTGAAAATTCTATTCCTGTTAATCTGAAATAAATATGTCCATAAATGTAAAATATAGTTTGGAAAAAGAAGTGAAAACACGTTAAAAAAATGATTACATAAGAAAGAAATTTAGAGACAAATGTGAGTGTTTTAAAAATATGAAATCATGAATTAAAGAAGAAAAAACCAATTTTTTTTTGTTAAATCTCAAAAGAATTTTGAAAAAGGTTGCGTAGACTTGTTTAAAAAATCAGAAACAGGATAACATAAAAGTTAAGAAAAAAAACTTTGTAATACTATCAACCGATTGATTTTTTTGATTGAATTACGTGATCCAAGGATGTACTTGACGGTTAAAATCTTGTAACTATCGGCGTGACGCGTCTGCCCACATTTTGTTTTGCTACTAATACCACAATATTACGTTACAATAAAAAAATAATAATAAGTACACTGTGATTATGACTATTATGGTTCATTGATGATTATAATTATTTTGAAATCAATGGAATTATGGTGAACTTACAGCTTCAGCTTCCTTGTAAGCGGCGGCGAGTTCTTCGCGCTCGTTCTCCAGACGACGGAGTTCGAGCTCCAATTCGTGAAGTCGGCGGTTCATGTCGGCAAGTTGATTCTTGGCATCGTTCAAGTCGTCTGATAAACGTTATACAAAGAGTTATAATTATCCTGGCAATCAAGCTGTCTCGGTGAGACGAAGAACGATTAAGAGCGATAATTCTTACCTCCGAGCTTCTTGTTTTCGCGGGCGAGTTGTTCCTTGAGATCGCGAGTCTTCTCGAGTTCGGCGTTGCACCGCATGAGTTCCTGTTGCTTGTTGCGAAGGTCGCGCTGGCTCTGTTCGTACATCGTGACCGTCTCCTCGAGGCGTGATTTCAATTCGATGTTGACCTTCTCCATGTGCTCCACACGCTTTTGAAGCTCCCGAGCGGTTCCATTGGCCTTTTAAAATTCAATGCCGATCGTCAATCATTTAATTATTACAAACGCTGCACACTCAGTAAAACTATTTATTATTATCAAATAAATATTTTATTTAAACGTTAACGGTAAAGATTTTTTTTTAAATAAACAAAAAAAATTAAGATTAAAGCTTTCTCTTGAATCAAATGTATTTAATTTCAACTAATAAGATTTATATTATTTTTTATTATTTGTTTGAAGCAACAAAAAAATTTATTCGATTGAAAAACTTTTTTTTTCTGGGTACAACGACTCGAGTGCGAATCTTACCTTTTCCAAGTCGATGATGAGAACCTCGACCTCCGACTGGAGGCGCGACTTCTGTTTCTCGAGGTTGTTGATCTTCACCAACAAAGTTTCGATTTGTTCTTCCTGTTCCTGGATGCGGGCACTGTACTTGCGGCGGATTTCTTCAACCTACGCGTAATTAATTGTGAAAGATAATTAAATTATTGAAAATAGTTAACCATAGTACGGTTTAAATAAAAACAATGTTAGATGGGTAAAGACCTCTTCAGCGCGAGCGTTCGCTTCGGTCTCGTACTTGGACCTCCAGATGGAGACCTCACCGTTAGCCTTGACCAATTGACGTTCAAGATCCAGACGAGCTTCGGACTCCTCTTCGAGTTGTACGCGAACGGATTCCAATTCGATCTCGACCTTTAAAGATCAATGCCATTCGAGATTATCTCGTTTTCATGAGAATAGATATTTGCTTATCACGGCAAACGAAAGATTAACCAACCTGGTGGAGAGAGGCTTCGATCAGAGAACGTCGACGATCCTCGTCCTCAAGACGACGACGAGAATCATCCAATTGTCCAGCAATCTGGGTCTTGGTGTAGATTACGCTCTCAATATTGACCTGCAATTAACATTTGAAAAAATTCTTGAAAAATGATAAAAAAAAATTCTTTCGTCGTTGATAACGACGACGAACCTTCAGATCCTGAACTTCCTTGACCAATTCAATGTTCTCCTGTGACAAACGAGTCTTGTGGCTTGTGATATCGACAATCGTGCGGTTCAATTCTTCGATTTTGACATTGAGCTCGGATACGTGTATTTCGAGCTTCTCAACCGTCTTAAGTGACAGTACCTTCTCCTTCGTGACATTGTCGAGTTGAGCCAGAAGCTCGTAAACCTCCTGCTGGAACTTGGCCTTTTCCTTGTCGGATCTGAAGATATCACGAAATAATTTCGTGCTTTCATTTCTTTAAGTTTTCGACTTATCTTAATAAAATATAAGAATCGAGGAAGGAAGAAGAGTAGGTTGCGAGTCTTTGCCGGCGGAATGCGACGCTCCCGACGTTTTCCACCTGGAGGGCAATAGAAATTTGTGTACACAGCGCGTATCTCTAGAAATTTACGGGACAGCGGAGACAGAGAGAGAGAGAAAAAAAATGATAATTCACTCGGAATATTCGTGGTGCTGCCACCCACGTTCTCATGGAGGGTGTAAGGTGTCAGCGAGACGCGATTCCGTAGGATAGTGGGGATTCGGACGCGGTCTCCGTGTACTAATATGGCGCGGCAACGCGGGGTTGTGGATTGCCTCGCGCTCTCGCGAGACTCGCACTCGGTTAAAAATAGTCATAAAGCAGAGCGTGCGCGCGCGTTCGTGCTAAAGGGAAAAAACAGAGAGGCGGATAGATCGTAGAGCGAAGTGCGAGAGAGCGAGCCATGCAAGAATTAGAAGCCGCGAGCGTCGTTATAACGAGGACCACCGCCTAACCGACCACTCGGTGGTTCACCTCTTGGTGCTCCTCCGCCCCCGCAGCCCTCTCGGAGAGCCCTTCAACAGGTGGACTCTTTTATCCACCTGTCCTCGTGGCTCGACACTCGTTTCTTTTTACTTCTGAATTGCTTTTCTCGTTGGATTTTATATCTTCCGTTTAATAAGAGCAACGGTCTTCATCAATAGAAATTTTATTATTTTTGTGTCAACGATGAATGCCCCGCGGTTGGAATGTTCGTCGAACGTAGACGTCCTTGTAACATTGAGGAGACAAACGAGCCGGGGCTATGCCGAAAACGTCGACCTATGTTTAGAGCTGAGGTTCCCTTGGACGCCCGCCAGTTCCGTAGGTGCGAAGGAAAAATGTTATTTTGTGAATTTATCGCAACCGAGGGTTCGATATTCAAGTGAATCGTAGATGGAACTCTCGTTGGATATTTTAATTCCTCAAGTTTCGCTGATTTGTTTGTTTTTTTTTCTCTTACAATCAGCTGATACTGACCTAGCGCGAGACTTTGACAGCTGATCGATCTGATCTTGAAAATCGACCACGACCTCCTGGTGCTTCTTACGAAGATGATGAGCCGTCTCCTCGCTCTCGAGATGCACATCCTCCAGGAGTTTACGGAGTTTTAGCAGTTCCACGTCCCTCTTCTTATTGATCTCAAACTGCAATCGAATAATCGATCGGTCATTTAATTATATTCTTAATTATCTTTGATATTTAAAAAAAAAAATTATACAGAGAGAATATTCTGATAACATTTCTTTAGAAAATTGCGAAGAAAAATGTTGGCAATTTATTATTATTTTTTTTTGCTCATTCAATCGACGTTAAGACGAGCTTTGTAGCAAATCATTCTCTCTGCGTTAATTTTCAAGGCTGACCTGAGATTCGGCGCCACCCTCGGCCTCTTCAAGGCGTTCGGACAGCTGGATTACTTGCACGCTCAAATCGGCGCGTTCACGTTCGATCTAAAACGTAGAAAAAAAAAATTGTCATCCATCTTGATCGAATTGTCTCGTTATCTACGAGAGTCGTTCGCAACATTGTTTAGAGAAGAAGAAGAAGAAGAGCGAGTGACGGAGGCTTGCCAGGCTGACGTCAGGCCTCTCTTCGCGAATAGTCCGGCGTTCTAATTTCGTCTTGCCGCATCTATATCCGGCCCTTTATTCATATTACAGACGAAGCGTTTATCGCTAACAAAACATACATCGTTCGGTAAATTTGCGAGAATTTTATGTGCCGCGACTGTCCGGTCCTGCGATTTTCATTTAATTAATAATAATAATCGTCAATATATATATTTTTCGAAATTACAAGAAACCGCGGAACATCGGAATTTGCGACTTTCGCGCTAATCCAAACGCTTTCGTCCGTAAAAAAGTGTATACACGATAGATGTAATGCAGCCAGAGTCGCAAAGACGAGCTCTCGGTCGTGGTACGTCGAAAGATTGAGCGTGAAACCAAAAATAGAAACGACGTGAGCTGGACATTTCGACCTAGTGGGTACCCCCACTCGCGACTGCCCTCTGAACTCGTTGGTGCCTCTGGCTTTTCTTATACAATTTAGATTCCGCGTTTATGCCGTTAAAATGCAATTTAAAAAATAATTTCTCTTTCCGCTGGAAATTTAACGATTTTTTGACGAATCCCTCGTCCATTTTCTTCTCTCGCATCGTGCGAACTAAACAGGATACCGGGGATACGGTCTGACGCATTGAAACAACTCACCCTCTGACGCAACTCCCTCTCGGACTCCAAATCATCCTGAAGCAGGCGGATTTTGTCCTGAAAACGAAAAGCATACGTTTCTGTATTTACAGTATTTCCCTTTGGCGCCGTTTGACTCAACATTTTAACTCAAACAAGCCTTCGCAAGTTTACGTAATAGTCTCAAAATATCTCGAGCAACGAGAGGATCCGAGGAAGACGTTGCTCGGACGTTCGAGAGATTCGCGGATCATACGAGTTCTCGTAGTCGTTGGAAGAGGAATGACCGATTATCTCAAAGTGGTAACGAGCGTTGGCTCACTTGGGATTTTTTTTCTCGGCAGCGTATAGTTGGAAATGCAATTTTTTTTTTCGCTGTCAAGAGGAAGAGGGTGGCGCGTTAAGGTGAATACGAATAAGTACGTCATTGCAGGGCGCCGGTGACGAGCACACGTATCTCGTCTCGTCGTTGGGCCGACTATTTTCGTACCCGAGCTATTCGATAGCTACATTGCAGCGGTTCACTTTGGTTCCTACCGGTTGGCACTAACATCCCTTATGGTCACTGAACTTTCGCGAGCGTCACTCAATCCCGGCCACATTATACTGTCCAGAGATGATGACTCGGTTTCATCCGTCGATGATAATCGTTCGCCACTCGTTTGGTTCTTCATTCCAATTTTTCGTCACCACGCGATGCTTTTTTTCGCACGAAGGAGAATTCGTTACAGAGCGATTCTTTTCTTTTCTTTCACTTGTTTGACACTAGTCGCGAGGCTTGTTTGTGTATAATGAACATAAAATTAGTTAGATATGTTAAAGATACGAATGTAAGGATATTGGAAGGAAGAGGAGAGCGAGAGAGAGAGAAGAAAAAAAAACGTACCTCGAGTCTTGAAAGAGCGGTCAGGTCGGCGCTGTACTCGATGCTAACGTCGGCAGAACCACCCCCGGTCGAGCGGTAAGTGTACTTGGAGCTTTTCGCTACCGCTGAAGACATTTTATTAACGTTTTTCGTCCCCTGGGTGTATCCTCCTCGACTCGTTTTCTCCGGGTTACTTGTGCAGCCCTGTGCTTGCCCTCAGAGGTTTTTCCTCCTCTGTCGATTCTCCTCGTGCTGCACCCGGTTGATAAGCCGAGGATTAACAATTGGCCGGTCGGTTGGTTCACGAGAAAAATAAGAGAACAACGAGACACGATCAGAACTCCAATTTTCTAGTGAAACAAGGCAAACTCGCTTCGCGTTACAATTTATAAATTAATCGAAGGAGATTCAGAGCCTCAGGGCTTTTAAAATTAAGTAAATACTCTAGAGATTATAAGTGGAAAAAGACCGACTGGTTGGAGGGTGGGTGAGAGCTGTTCTAGTCGAGTTGTTCGTCGTGGCTATCGGCTAACGAGTCGTCTCTTCTTCTGGGTTTCGGAGCCGACCAGCGCCCTACTCGTAGTGCGCAACCCGTCGTCGTTCGTATGGCGCGCCGGTCATCCCATGCCACCGTCAAAACGAGCGCTCGCGCAAGCGCGATGGATCCTCCAAGATTCATCCCCCACCCCATGCAAAAGCTCCTTAGCCCGACGTGTCTCCTTGCTCGTTCATCCAAGTCATATAAACGCCTCCACCTCCACCAACCCGACAGCCACGAGGATATCCCCCGTCTTTCCAAAAACACCTTGCCAACGCATTCTCTCCTACTCGCGACTAGGCCAGGGCTTTCTTTTATTTTATTCTTTTACTTTCCTCGTCTCATCCTCAAGGAAAATCACCGTTAATTCTAGGAACACGCGTACGAGTACCGACGTTAACGACACGATCGTTGATTAACGAGGATTCTTTCAATCAGGGATAGGCACCGTTCAAATGAAATTTACAATCTCAATGGTTTTCCACTCGTAAAACTATTTGAAAACACAATTTAAATACTTTTTCGAATGGAAAACCACTCGAATTCTAATTTTTTTGTGTAAGATATCCTTCCTACTCTAAATCGTTAAGGGGCTTTATCGTTTCAATTACAACTACATTGGCACTTTTCATGATTTTTTCGAGAACTGCTCGTTGTAAAGTCGATAAGGAATCAATGTCTTCTCTAGTTGTATCTTACTACTTAGGCGAGTTAAATACTCAAAGCGGTGTAACATACCGTCGGAGCTAACGTATTTAAGACTTCGTTGGATTATATAGTTCACGTACAGGATGACTAGATGTATCCAAACCTAATTTGTTTTTACCTCAAATATGAAAGGTCTCTGAGAAAAAAAAGAATCTTTAATTTTATGACTCTCTCTGTGTGCGTGCGTGTGCGTGTGTGCGTGTGTGCGTGTGTGTGTCACGCACCAACTTAACGAGATTTTTTCAAAACTGTTCTGTAAAATGAACATTAAACATGAATTATTCTTTATAAAAACATTTTTATATGAATACCGGAAAGTGTCCCTGAGTTACAAAACATCTAAACTGAATTTTTCTTTATAAAAATATTTTTATACCAATACCCAATGTGTCCCTAAGACACGAAAAATCTAAACGATAAATATTATCACAGGTTAAACCTAGCAAGTCAAACAATCGGTTGTCCTGTGGAAAAGCAATCATCTTTTAACCGGAACCGAGTACAACCGGTTGTTTTTAAACATTTCACGACCGCTGAAACAACCGCAAGTACAACGATTTTTCGGAGTTGTACGCATGTATTGCAAATCGTTTCGACTGTGCAGTTTTTTATTTATCGTAACTGGCGCGGTTGCGCTCTGCCGGGGAACCGAACTGTACGCTTTTTTGTTTGCGGTTCCTTTCGCGATTTCTAGTCAGTTGACAACCAACCGTTTTTTCAATGGCAGTTGGAGATGCGGTTTATCGGGCGGTTGCGATATTTTAAAAAACAACGAGTTCTACTACCCGGTTGCGGTGACAGTTGTTTTTTCTTGCTAGGGACGTCAACTGTCCGTATCTTGGAGCACTTTTTTACGCGTCGCACGGCACGTAAACAAAAATTGGATATTCACCCGATTTTTATGATTATCTACTTGTTTTGTTTATTGACAGACATTTCTATGAGTTTGCCGATTTTTCCGAAGGCGAATTTGAAATTTCTTTATCAACTATTATTTAATAAAATATAAACAGAGAGAAAAAAGATTTCATTTATACGAATAAATCGGCACATTAAAATTTATTTTATCGAATCAACTAAACTATTTATTTCATTCAATGAAAATAATTACTTGACTCCAATGATGTGACGCATTTGAACCACGATGAGGATATTTCATTGCCTTCCAGTAAACATTTATTTGATAATAAATTACCAAAGGAACAATTTATTTAATTAAAATGACTATTATATTTGAAATCATCGTTTCAAAGAGATATTTAATTAACGGCATCCTGCGCATCGACGCTTAACGGTAGACGCAATTTCTTTTTTCTAATAGCATTGTATCAAGTGTGCAAAAACCGGCGAAACGCCGATGGTTAGATTGTTAACCCAAATGGAGAAGTTTTTATAAGAAAGGTTGATATTCGCGAATACGTTACTACATTCGAAGATATGTAATAATAAATTAACATTAAACGGATCCTCGAATCTTTTCTCGGTTAGTTCGGCAAGCATGCAAAAATAAAATAAAACCTATAATATAATCATAGATGAGCATCACGACCTATTTATAGATATTTATGAAAGAAAGTGCTGCGATATGCGAAACGCATATATCCTCTGACGCCAAAATACTATTATAGTATTTGTTTGTTTGTTTGTTTGTTCGTTTGAAAGTGTGTCTGTGTTGCACGCATCATGCGCGCGATTCACAAGCCAAAAACGCAATGAAACACCATTTTTTGCAATAACCTACGGATCATTGTAATTTTTCTATAACTATTTGATTTGAGATTCCCTCGAGAGATTAAAAATGTAGGATTTGAACGATCCTACTATCGTTATAAGCCCAAACAATAAATAAAAGTTTCATTGAAGTAAATAAGAGTGAATAGTAGGCTTCGATACAATTTTCATTGATTTAATGCCACCGCATTTAATACGATTCGCAATCAATTAAATAAAAGATAGTATTAACTTAAATACATTTATTCATTAATGGCAAATAAATATTTCATCGGCTAAGATTTCAATGAAAACTCTTTGATCCAATGAAACTTTTTCTTTCGGTGTATTTATCTACTAAGTAAGTAGCTAAACAAATAAAAATAACCCGGTGATTTAAAATATTACCCGCAACCAAGTTACCTTCAATAACTGTTACTCGCAGTATATCCACAATTCCTTTTATCGTTGATGCGATGACAATGAAGGCTCGACCTAGAAGACTCTTCGGATGAACGAAGATTTTGGCATTGTTTTTCGCGGAAGGAACATTGAAAGTTACTGCCAAGTTGATACGGTAGAGGAGAAGGAGGAAGAGTGGAGAACGTGTATTCTCATCTGTAAGGAATGTTCACAGTAGGAAGGCTATGATAGACGACCTTTTTTTAGCATCTCCATCTATCCAGCCCACGCGTTGCTTTCCTTGATCTCTTAATTTCCTTTTCGCCTCACTAACGTCTTCTTCTTCATCATCTTCTTCTTCTTCTTCTTCTTCTTCTTCTTATTTCTCATCTGAAAGCAGTAAAATATTTTTGACGAGTTGATAACAATCATGTGTCTACCCTCGTGTAAAGATCAAGATCAGATCATAGGTTGTTTGATAAAAAAAAATCTTCTACGAATATTATCTTGATCTAACATTGAAAAGCTAAATATTCCAATTGCTGATTATACTCCTATTGAATATCTATACTCATAGAAATTGTGGTAGTTCTATCAACTATCAAGTGACAACTATTAATTGTTGGTATATACCAAGAGTTCTTTTTTTCTTTCTTTGTAGACGAATCGTTGCATATGCAACCATTTTTATAATTGCACAGACTATTTTTATAGTGCAATCAATCAATGGTAATTATAGTAATTAATTGAAATATTGTCATTAACCAACAGTTAATAGTTTGTTGATAGTTAATAAATTGCTACTATCCTTTTTTGTGCTTGTGTAAACGATTTATTATTGGTAATAGATATCTTTAAATATTAGAGAAATGTTGACGCATGGTATCTGTAGATATTTAGAATAAAGAAAACATATAGCTGTTGCCTGTTATATTTAGTATAACTTGGTATTGAAGGGATAAATATTTAGGCTCACGGGATCATAAACTGGGGTATTCAGCTCGGATACCCGATACATGGAATTCTTATTGTTAAGTATTTTTCTAGAGGTTACCTTCCTCGTCTGTTGCACCAGGTGTTCATCGGCAGCTTCAGGTACACCATGCATTTTTTTTTTAATGCGACTAACGAAGCTGACGCGATTGAAGAATCAACATCAAATTCTGAATTTGTGCTCGATGGATCAGAGACCGGAGTTTTCAGCTCGGACAAACGGAATTCGTGTCTGAAATATTTGTTGCTCGATAAATGATGAGAAAATTTAGAAAGAAGACCATCGACATTCTTTCCTCGACTATCGGATCGACCTGGCTGAAGAGCCATCGTCGAATCCGGAATTTGAACTTCGATCATTCCTCCTGCGCGATCCAATTCATCAACGGAATTAAATGTTTGTAAACAATGGTGACACGACAATTTTTGTGTCGCGCCGCAGTGCTAAAATCGATCGAGCGTCAATGAGCATTCGATCGAGAGGCTGCTAGATAAATGAATCGACGCTCGATGCACAGAATGGAATTCTACGAGGTGAATAAGGCGGCAAAGGAGGGGTATAAAGATTTTTCATTGCGGAACGGCTAGTTTTCGCTAGATTTTAGTGAGCCTCCCACCTCGCCCCACTACCATCGAGTGTCTATAAAAGGTCGCTGGGCGGTAGTGAGCAAAGATTCTCGGCGGCTCAGCTAGAGCAGCTCTCCGAGTAATTTGAGATTGGCCCCCTTCTTCTTCGTACCTCCTTCTACATTCTCTCGCGTTCTCGTCTCTTCGTGTTCCTCGCCGCTCTCTCGTGTACGCCGTACGGCTGTCCCGCGATCCTCGTTCGTTCTTCAACGCGAGAGTTTCGTTCTCCACGCCCGTGGCTCGCCCTGGCAGGGAATTTCAAGCATCGCACCGACCAGAAGACGACCAGAATAACTTGCGTCCGTGCTTTTCGGTGTCCCCGCGTGTCTCAAGCTCAAGCGGACAGAGACCGAGTTATACAAACCCCATCGTGAATACACGGCACGAACCAACGCGGAACTTCCTTGTATTCGCTGTGTTCGCGCGCCCCGCGAGCCTTTGCTTCGCCACCCTGAGCGGCTCTCGCTCGTGAGCGACGACTCTTCGCCTCCTCTTCGTCACGTTCGTCGAGCTATCGTCCAGGTCTCCGCGCTCGTCAATTGAATTTTAACGCCCCGTAGCTTCATCTTATTGTTACATCGAAACGGAGCATATGTAGAGTTTGCGCCGTACGCGGCCCTGAAAACAGCATTCAAGTGCGTAAGCCAAGTTGTCACGGAATTCGACCAGACGGCCGATGAGCGGCACTCGCTTAATACCGTATAGATATAATTAAGTTGAAACAACCAAAGTTTATAAATCGTTATTTACTTATTCTTACTCGTTTCGTTATCACGATCATCCATCATTTATATTTTAAATGAGAATATAGATACGTTTTAACTTTCTACATCTGTTTAGTTGTTTCCAACACAATTCCTCTGTACTCGGAATTTTCTATAAATCAAAATCTATGGAGATTTCAGAGGATTCTTTATATATTTTTTCTTCATATATTTCATAACGAAAACGAATGAAATTTCTTTTAAAAAAGACTAAAATTTCTCGAATCACAGAACTAGGATTGTTCGGAAACTTGGATCGAATCCTCATCTTCAAATTGTATCACCAGTCTTGCAATATTCTGTCTAGAAATATTTTTATCTTACTTACAAGTCGAACATCAAAAATATTTTCTTGATTCTAAAGAACCTAAAGAACCATAGGCGTGACGAAAATTTTTTTTCAAAGCCCTCGATGGAATCGGACACTTATCTAAAACTTAAAATGGTGGAAAAAAGTCAGATTTTAATGAAATCTCTTCCCCCGCCCCTTAATAATATTTCGTGTACTTTTTTCAAATCTAAGGAATCCGAATATTTGTTAGTGTTCGGCTTTGTAAACTTTTCTACTAAATTTTCAAAGCATTCATCGAAAGATAAGATATCAGAGAATAAAATAAATTTTTCATCGTACATTTGTAAATCTTACATGAAATTTTATAAAATTTATACAGATTAACACAAGAGTACAGTGGAACTTTTTAGTACAAATTACTAAACAGATGTAACAAGTTAATTTCTCTCTTTTTTTTTTTCATCTTAATTAATGAAAGAGATTCGATATGTAGACCAATGCATTTATGGAAAGTTCGAAGAGACGTTTAAAAGGATGAATATACATATAACGGTCTTCCCTGTTCACTCTCGTATAGGCACGTTGGCCTAATTCTCTAAATATATACCACTACCGACTCTCACCGAGTCACCCTTCTCAAGCGCAGTATATATTGCAAGATCTTGACTCATCGTCGACTGTTTATAAACAGCTTTCCCCTCTTATCGATACGACGAAATATAAATTTACGATTAAAGATAAAAATAAAAGAAATAAAAATTGAATTTTTCGAAACTTCGCGGTTGATAATTTCTAAAATGTATATTTTTAATGATAAAATAAGCAAAATACGACTATTTTCTCTCTCCCTTACCCCTTTCCCCCCTCCCCCGGAAGAGTTCACGGGACTTGGCAACGAGTCACACGGTTTAACGCGGTGAAATGGTCGGAGTGCGATGCACGAGACAATTATGCATACTCCAGAAATATGGAGTACGTAATACCATCGATATAGAGTGTCGTTTATCGTTTATACGTTGTGGATGATCTCAAAATGTACGATATATCGTAAGCACTTGGGAAAACACTCTACGGTATGAAGTAAAAAAATTGAGTCATCGTCTAAAATCGTGTGGAAAAAGTTGCCCAAAGATTTTCGGGACAGCTAATATTATAATACCGTCTTGATGTCATGACTGGGCGATTCTATTTTCATACTGTACGAATCATACGTAGGTATGCGAGAGAGATTCGTATGCACTGGCAACATATCTCTCGAGGTGGATGATCAAATGATCGTGTACTATAATTTCTCAATTAATATTGCATTAAGGTTTTAAGTCATAAAAGTAACGTTAATTTTATCGCAGGTCATAAAAATATTCCAGTTATGTTGTGTTCTTCGGACTCGATGAGAAGTTTGTAAAGAAAAATGTACACCGTGATTGATCTTTATTTTTACCCTCTGAATAATTGTTTGTTATTTTTTTGAGACTTTAATCGTTTAAATGTTTTTTTTTTGTTGTTTTTAGTCATGTAGCGAATGTGTTTTACATAATTGTTTTATTTTTTCGTTTACAGTTGATGGTTATTTAAAAAATGTTATTCACTTGGAAAATAAATGTACAACGATACGAGCTACAGAACTTTTTGTTGTAAAGTATATCAATTGTGTATATTTAAATATTTATAAATTCGAAGATATATTTTTTATGTATCTGAGATATATCTGGCAGTTATATAAAATATATACAGAGTATTTAGAAGGATAATAAATGTAAGTAGGCGGTCGTTATTCAACACGGTAAAAAGAAGTTTCGGCTACAAATCGGTAGCCGAAACGATAGAGGATTTAGAATATTTTGTCATATAACGTACGTCCATTATACAATATATCCTCGAGTACAATTTATTAGAAATGGGAATATTTTCAGTATAATAAATCTGATGTAATCTCTAAAGAAATATTAAATAGAGTAAAACGGCAAAATATTTGATTGGGACATTTTAAAAGGAACGAACAGGAATGTGTGTTACAATTCGTGTTCCGAATCTATGTTTCTGTTGTCTTTTATAACTTGTACATGAAATTCAAATAATTAAAAGTTTTATCGATGAATATTTATTAACTTGGTAAAAATGGATACAACTTGTTTAAATAAAATGTATGGATTGTATAACGGGATTAATTACATAGAAATAGGAACGATCTGGAAAGTAATAAACAAAAATATAATTTTCTTTTATTTCGTTCCTCTTTTTCTCGCATAGAGGCGCAATTTATGTTATTCAGAGAATTTAAAGCAATTTAATTAGTATGAATTTCATGTCTTTACATATAAAAAAAGACACATATAAAAAAGTGTTGCGATATGCGAAACGCGTGTACCCTCTGACTACAAAATACCATTATAGCGCGCGCGTGTGTGTGCGCGTGTGTGTGTGTGTGTCGTACGCATCATGCGCGCGATTTCTAAACCAAAAGCGCGATAAAACACCGTTTTTTGCAATAACCTACGATTCATTGTAATGTTTCTATTACGCAATTTATATTATTCAGAGAATTTAGAACAATATAATTATTATGAATTTCATGTCTTTACTACCGACGTGGTAATATTTATATTTTATTCGATGGTTGCTCTTTGACAGTAAAATATAATATTTTATTTTGTGAATATCCTGTTGCGAAGCGGTAATTTTTCGTGTTTTTTTTTCTAACGGAATCTTTCAACGTAATATACGTCTTGTGAGTATTAGTTTGTTGTTAACTTACATATATATATATATTATTATTATTATTGTTATTTCACACTTAAAATTGTCTGGCTAGTGATTCACTTTAGAAATATTTTTGTCACATTGAAAGAAAGATAGTTTCGGATTATAGAAAAATATTCATCGCGCATTTTCAAGAAATTGCATTAACAAAAAATGTCCTTATTTTTATTAATTCGTCAATTTCCAACTATCAGAATTGATTTAAACTGTGTCGGCCTTTTCATTTTTATCGTATAAGATAACAGTGTAAAGCACAATTTAATCCGTTGAGGTGTTGCTGAATTCTGACTCCGTACGAACACAAAAGTTGTAATTTTAACTAAAATTCATTGTTTTTTTTCTGGGAATTTCAAATTTCGCATGGGCCAAATAGATTTAAATTCAATGGATCATGAGTTTATACCAAGACGAAGGTACCCTGTCAAAGAGAACCAAATCGATTCGATAGTTCCTGAGATATCACTTTGGACGAACAACCCACGAGACACTCTTAAGAAGACACTGATAGTAGGCACTCGATTAAGGGAGTGAGTGCTTAAAGAAGCCCGTAAATTAGAAATTTGTACATTGCTTCTTGGTGATTCTCGCCGAACCACAGATTCTTCTTTACGGGTAATGGTTATCCGACTTCATCATCGAGAAAGTGGTATTAAAATGTTGAATAAAATTGAAAATCAAGTAAAATTTCAAATTTTATAAAGTTTAAACCCTTTAATCGATTCTAACAAGATACAAGACCAAGTATTTTCATTCTCTAGCCAATTTCTACGCCAAGTTTCAGTTTGATAGATGAAAACTTACAAGAAGAGCGAAAATATTTGTCTTTTTTTTTCAAAAAGATACAAAAATTCATAATTCTATAAAATCTGAACGCCTCGATCGATTCTTATCAAACTCAATACCGAACAATCTTGTCCTCTGGCCAATTATTGTCGAAAGGTTCAACTCAATGGCTAAAAATTTACGAAAGCTACAAAGCGTACATCCTTTTTTTAAAAAATTCAAACAACCGTAAAACGAGACACCCGTAAGGGATTTGGGTGAAAACTACAGCAAACTGACGAGGGTTGTGACTCGACATGTGTGCAAAATTTAAAGATGATCGAATAATCCGTTCTCGAGATATATCCATTGCAATTTTGAAAGCTCATTACACATAGGCGTACACACATTTTTTCTAAATATGATTCCTCGACGTTTTGAAATCCTTCTAGTACCATATTTATTTACTTCTAATAACATATTTATTTATCAACCATAAATTATTGCATCGATGGCTAAATAGTTGATTGAAAAGATGAATTTTTCAATTTTTAAATCTAAATTTATGATTGAAAAAAATTGTTATTCGTTTTGAATGCCTCGGAGTTTCTCAAGGGAAAGATCTCGAGGGAGAATGCATCTTTGAGTTATGCGGATTTGCAGAGAATACATCTGCGCGCAACGCCTACCACGAAAGAACTCACCAACTGTTGCTCGCTGATATTTTTATTACGCGCCACACGATATATTTATATACGCGGTCTTGTCTATATCGAGAACAAAATATTTCTGGGTAAAATAAGGTGCGTCGGGGAATGAAGAAGTTAGATCGCGAAGCGCCGTTGCGGGATCTTCCCTTCCTTCCGTGTGATATCCATCTGGTACATTGGCTTTTGCGAGCTTATTATCTCAGGGACTAAATTAATAGCGAACATCAACTAAACTAACGTTGCTAATTTCCAAGCCTGTTTGTCAATTGCACCTGCTCACTTGCCATTAATTTACTCGTCCAAGACAACGAGAGTCTCGACACTCAACTTGGAAATGTATCGTTCCTTTCACGGATCTCCACTAAAATAATTATGGAAAAAAAAAATTATAATTATTCCACAGAAGCAACGAATAATAAGTCTTTAAGATTCGTCAAAGTGGCGCTATCTCCTGAAAATATCGAAAAGTTATCAGTGCCACCGACGTTCAATTTGAATATTTATTTTCGTATCCACGGATATTCAGGAAAATGATTAAAACGTTACGTTCGCTCCGTTAAGACAGTGGCTCGATGAATGAAACTTTGAGATCGGTCAACGTGGCGCTATCTCGTGGAAAGCTCGAAAAATCTGTTGAAATACTATCGACGGTAACGGAGAAAAGCAGAAGTTTATATTCGACGATCGACCGTGCAACTCCTATATCAATGTATCGAGACAATATTCGGACTCTGCTAAGATACAAAGTAAAACGGAGGCTGCAACTACTAACGGGAGTTGTACCGCGTGTACGGTAACCGAAGAGTTTCATCTCCATCTGACGGAACTTATGTGAACAGAGCTATTCTCTCCGTGGAGCTTTCGCAAAGTCGGACAAGCGGTTTACGTTCAAAGGGTTCTACATTGCTCTTGGTATCTCCTGTCAGGTTCACCACCCTACGGCCAACTTTTGAATCCAAAAGCTTCGCTGTTTCTCGCCATCAAAAACTCCCAATCGGTATCAGAGACGAATCATCCGGGACAAAACTTCGGATTATTTACATTTTCTCACGTTAAAATATGGTTTTCCATTATTCTTTTTAGTTTAGTATCATTAGGTTTATCGAGTCTGGTGTGAAACTGGTCGAGCTGTGTAACTAGTCGTTACAAGGATGACAGCAGATTGCGTAGAAACCCGAGGAAACGACTCGGCAACCGCGTTGCTGCCCTCGTTTCCTGGACAAAGACTCGCTACTTCCGTAACACCAGCTCTATATACCATTCCGTCTAGTTTGCAAACTTTGCCAAGTTTGTTTCACGGGATTTCGCACAGTAGCAGAAACTATGGGCAGTCCGATGTCATGGGTCACCGAGTCTGATGCATTCTCGGGCAGCTTTCATCTACAATTTGCCACTTTCTACAAGTAGAATCTGTTTCTCGCTCTTTTCGTAACTTCCAGCTACTTGGCCTGTAAATCAAATTGATATAAAATAGATTTATGAGTAAAAAAAATTATTATTTAACTAATTTGCTTTTAGCCAAATAAAATTTGTTAAATAACAAATGTGTTAATAAATATATTAAACAGGATATTTGTTATTTTCGCATTTATTCTCAGATTCTATAAAATCACAATAATTTATCACTTTAAGATATATTCTTGTAGAATTAACAAATAAATAATAATTCCAAGTATTTTTGGGACAACAAATTTAATGCGATATTCGGTCAATTTTACAATCTTTGAGATAAAATAAAAATATATTTTAAATATAAATAAAATATTTCTATCGAAATATAGTATATTCTCGTGGAATTGTATAAAGCGTTGATCGAGGTTTTCTAAAGTTATCTCATTTAAATGTTTTCTCAAATCGTCAGATTTCTTTTTACCGACATACGAATCTTTTGTGTCGTTCGCGTCGGGGATCGCGATGCATAGAGCGAGAACAAGTTGGAGTAGGAAGAGAATTAGGCTGGGTGGAGGTGGAGAATAAGAGCGAGAACGAGATAGTGCGAGAGATTAAAGCTATTCTTAAAATAGGGCTCGGCAAACCGAGAGCCGAGAGAACGCACGATGAGAGTGAGAAAACGGTTACAAGTCCGAGGCGGTAAAGCATCGGAGGGAAAGAGAGAAAGAGGCGAAAAAGCTTCGAGAGTGAGGGACGCTGTTCGTGTACGTGCGTACGTGTGTTCGAGAGTGAAAAGAGCAAGAAGACACGAACCGACGTAGATGAGGAGGCTCGTGGCTCCCGGCACCACGATTGCTGCTCTTCGGGGTCCGAGCTTCGTTCGAAACGGCCGGCGCTTTCTCAAAGCGCACTCGCGCGCGCGATTTATTCCTCTTCTCTCTTTCTCTCTCTCTCTCTCTCTCTCTCTTTCTCTTTCTCTTTCTCCTTCTCTCTCTTCACCTTTTATTCGCCAAGGAAAATGCTCGGAAAAGTAAAGATATCGCCGCGCTGCTATCCGATCGACCGGTGTCCGCGATCTTCCTCTTACTCGTTGTGAAGATTCACTTTTTTTCGGCTAAATTTATTCCTTCATAGTTTCATTTCATAGTGCAACGACCGTGAAATAATTGCCACAGGATTTGCGATCCAACTATGACGTCTTACAGGAGTTATGTAAGTTTATCTTTTTTTTAATCGATGAGCTTGGAGATTAAATTGTGGTTACGGATATCTTGTTGAACATTGCAGTCAGTGGTTTCATTATTTACCGGCTTTTAGTGTTTACCAACGATTCTTTTGACTCTTTCAAGTGAACGAACCAGTCGTTGATGCTTTAAAATACTTTTTCACTCGATGAAATAACAATTTTTGTACGCCATTAACAAAGTTATAATTTACTTAATAGTTAACGTGATACAAAGTTTGAAAAATTATTCTTTTGTCATAAAATTTTTTTATTTTACTACATTCATGAACGAATAAACAAAATGTATAATTCGTTAACCAATTATTTCAAGTTTATTCTCTTCTTATCAAATGTAACGTTTGAACTTTCAATAATATTATTATTCTTATAATTAAATTTAACTAATTGTGTTAGAATAAATTGAATTTTAATAACATTAACGAATCATTTCAAGATAATTAACTTCGTTTGCAGTCTGAGATTTCGAATTTTTACAAATATTGATACTAAAAATAGCTTAAACATTTTTAATACATTTTTTTTCAATTTAGATAGTTGTCAATGAATAAATTACGTCTTAATACTATTAATCCATTAATTGAAGATAATTAACTTCGTATTCCGCACAAAATTTAAGTTTTAACTGATAATCGTACTCGAAATAATTTTTTCATTTACCATTTAAATTTTTACTAATTTTACTAATTGTGGAAAAATAAAGAAAAATATTTATGACACGAATTTAAAAAAAAAAGCCTTGTTGTACGGTCTAAGATTTTTTTACAAAAGAAATATTAACTTAACATTGGTAATGATTGACAAATTAATCTCCTACATATTTTTTTTGTACTGCGCCTAATATTGCATTTATCTCGCTCCTAGTACTCGACTCAGAGTTACACTACGATAGTAAGGTAACGTATACGTAAGGTAGTTCCTGGGTCTTTACCTACATACGTGGGATGATATATGTTTGGCAAAGATTGCTGTGCTTCGGTTTGCCAGAGCAGTGACCCCCGCTACTAGATTGTTGGGTCTCACGCAGCGCAAGTAGATAGAGTCTGCGTCGAGTCAGCCCCGAGGACAATACCGCATTATGAACTGTGCACATACCGTGCGAGTGTAATTGTCAGGTACACGCGTAACAATCGTGTATGCAAATGCTGCGAGGTTCTAACTCTTCTACAGTTAGGTAACCTTGACATACCGTACTACGTAATTATGAGCGTCTGCCTACACCGAGAAAAGAGTTTATTTATGGGCACCAAGATTTATTAACCGTTAACAAATGGTAAAGTGGGATATGGCAAGATAAATATTCTGTTAGAGTAAACAAATTGTTTATTCGAACTTCTCAATTCGTACAAATAATAATTTATTAACCGTTAATAAAAATATATTTCAATGAATTGTTCCTTCATTAGGATCTGATAAATATCATGTTGACTCAACATGGTATTGATATTAATCACAAAAATGCTTATCAATAGTGACAGTTGTAATAGTTTGAAGAGAATAATTCATAGATTTAGAGAACCGTACGTATAATTAAGTAAGTACCGTTAGATCGATTACTTTGAACAGAGGTTGAACAAAGCTATCGCAAATACTTTTATTAATTAATATTTTGTATACTTACGTTCAAAGAGTTGCCTCGATTCTGCACGCAGACCCCACGAAACAAGGAGATCGTTAAGGTTGTTCCGATACTCTTGACAAATTCTCACTTTTTATGCAACACTATTTTACCGTCCACTCACTCGCATTGCAAAGCTACGAGTGAACTTATCCGCTGACGGATGATGATTGACAATAAATATCCAAATGGACGGTACTTATCTCAAATATATATTCGGTAATTATTAACAAATCTGTTAACTATCGACCGATCTGTAATCGAGAGAAGCATTCGATCCTCGAACGGTGATTCGATAACTATCAACAAATTAGTATAAGCGTCGATTCAAAAGTTGTTAATTATTAAAAAATATCTATTTGCTTCGCCGAGACAACAGTTATGTCAAATGTATATTTCATAATTATTAACAAATCTAAAGTCGCTTCAACTATATTTAATCTCATTGCCGCAAATCGTTCTTCATTTGTAAGAAACATCGAATGAGTTACGAGAAAGAAATTGCTCGAATAAATCGTTCGTTTCGCATAAGTCCCTTCGGTATAAGATTTTTTTAAGAGAACATTAACATTTATTAACTGTTAATAAATTTTCTTATACTTAACAAATATTTTAGATAACGGGACAACTAAATATATTTAGTTATAATGAATAAACTATTTTCTCAGTGTAGAGTGATTTTATGCAATGAAAGAGTCGGCAACGAGAACGCGGTGAACCCCGACTAATCGATCCCTTTTGTCTGTATTCATATATATATATAACATATAATTATTTATATATATATATATATATCTTTTTTTTACTATAGCTAACACTCGTTGCTGCTTTTCTTGCCACATTATGTAATGTAAATTAAGCCCATTCAGTCTCTTTAATTTATCTTGACGAAGCATTGGAGCTCTAGTGACTAATTTTTTTTCTACTCGTATTAAAGTCGGGCTGGATAAAAAATGAAATATAAAGGTATTCTGGTGAAAATACAATCTTTAGATATTTCCAGAGATAACGTGAAACAAGTAGTCAATCATCAGCCTGTCTTTCAAATTATTTCGGATGTTATTACTCTTTGGTCTCCTCACTTCACACTTTGCGTTTTATTTTCGTGGCTTTCGCAAGGTTATCCAGAAGTAATTTTGATGCTGTACAATCCTTTCGGTATTTTTGTATTACGAGAGTTAAAAGAGTTTCGGAAGAATCTATAATGTTTCTATCTTTATCCACGTTTTGAATAGATAACCGATGCGTAATTAATACTGCGTGTGGAGTTCGATGTATATATCGAACGATATCCTGATTGACGAGAATTGTTCACGAAGTACATTTTCATACAGTTTTTTTTTTTGATAATCTTGATCCATAGTTTGTTCAATTTCGATTTACGATCGAATCAACGTTTAGCTTTCTTTCTTTATCCTGTCAGTTAGTATAGAAATAATATTTAAGAAGTCACTCTTGACCAATTTTTCTAACAAAAAAGCCTTCGCTTCAACAGTTAATATTATCAACGATTCGTATCATCGAAATCATAAAATGTTTACAATAAACAAAACAAGCTATCAAACATAAAAATCGGGCAATCGATGTGGCTTATCGTTAGAATAATGCGCACTGTAATGCATTGCTTTAATCGAGATTAACTTGTTATACATTTATTGTTTATAATTTGTGTTATAAGCACATTTTGTATTTGCTGGTGCTTCATTAGATCGTTTTTATCGTGTACGGCCAACTGAGAAAGTTGCGTACATGCGAGAGAGATAGCAGAATTTTGCCGATTGATCCTTCAAAGAAAAGACGAAGTCGGTCAACTGTAAAATGATGAGACACAATTCAACGTTCTCATATTTCAATGAAAAGATCAATCGTACATCAGAAATTATCATCGAAGTGTTTGTTACCTTCCGAGAGATGGTAAATTGTCTCAAAGAGAGACTCATTACCGACCGAGCACAGCCATTGGGACCCGTTAAAGTGCATAAAAAAGATCGAGCTAAAAGTCTGAGCCTGAGCTTCTCAGACTCAGATCTTCTGGAAAATCTCGAAATTGTTGAACTCACTTACAAAAATCTAGGTTCAATAAAAGTGTGTTGAGAGTTTTCAGATCAAGTTTCGGTATCGTGCTTAACCACAATGTTTGTATAAAGAATAATTTATTTTTAGTTCCTATTTTGCCGGGCAGTATCGACATGAATTTTTTCAATTCCGGTTCGTAGTTTAGGGGGTTCCCCTATAGGAAGCCTAACGAAATAGGTATCTCATCGATTCTATTATTACTATTTTGCCAACTTAACGATTTCTTCTCGGCGTTTTTCTTTTCTTTTCTTTTTAAACAATTCTGTATTTAAACATCCTACTGTCGAAAGTTCAAGAAGAATCCAAGTACGAAAATATCGTATAGAACGAGGTTGAAAGCGATTTCATCGTCACGCGGCAGAGAAAGCGAGAGCGCGGTGAAACGGATCGTCTCGTGTGTCTCGTACGAATAGCAGAATTAGCTGGGTCTTCCCCAGGTCGCCAGCATACATCTATCCATCTCATCGCAGTGCAAGTCGTTGTCTGGCTTTATGTAAACCGGGCGTTTCTCGACGCGTTTCGAACATACGCGAGCTATCCAGTTGGCCAGACAACTGAACTATCAATATCTTACTCGTGTGATACGAAGGAACATAGGTTACACGTACTACGAGTGCAGAGTTTCGATTCGTTGAAAAAAAATTGTAGAAACAACGAGGCAAGGCGTATCAATTTGAAATTTTTAAATATCTTTGGACTGATTTTTCTCTACAGGTACATGTTATTTCAATTCTAGCTTCTTCGTAAAGCACGTGGTATAAAAATTTTCAATAAAATAAAAAATTTGTTAAAATTGCATCTCATAAAGTTTTAAACCCCTTAATCGATTCTCACAAAATTGAATACCAAGTATCGTTGTACCCTAGCCAATTTGTATGCCAAGTTTAAGTTTGATAGATGAAAATTTACGAAAGTTAGAGCCAAAATATTTTTCGAAAAATTACAAAAATTTATGATTCTCTAAAATCTGAACGCCTTGATCGATTATTGCTAAACTCAATACCGAACAATACCTTGTCTTCTGGCCTATTTTTGCAGAAAGTTTTAACTCGATAGCTAAAAATTTACGAAAGTTAGAGCGCGTACCTTCTTTTTCGAAAAATTCAAACAAACATACAATGAAACACTTGTTAGCAATTTGGATAAAAATTACAGTAAACTTACGGGGGTTGCGACTCGACCCGTGTGCAAAGTTTCAGAATGATCGAGTATCCTGTTCTCGAGATATATCCATTGCAATCTTGCCATCTCATAGTACACGCACACAAACACGCGCGCGGATATTAAAAAAAAAATGATTTTTCGACGTTTAGGAATTTTTAAGTATTTTGACATCAAAATCTCGAGAATTTTCTTTTCACGAAAACAGCTTTCTCTACAAGGAAGCAAAAAAAGAGAAGATAAACTCGCTTATGATCATTATAAGAAGAATCTCGGTACTTAAAAAACGAGTGCGTTATTTCAACACGCTCTACGTGTTTCAATAGTGTAGTAACTTTTTACACGTTTTCTTGCGTGCTGATTTTCACCAACACGCTTCACATGTATTGTCACAACACACCTTGAACTGTGTTCTTGCATATATTCATAATTGTACTGTTCTTGACTTGTCTATCCTTTGTCTACCGACCACGTACGAGTCCATATGTCGAATGTAAAAAGAATTGTTGATCTTTGTAATTGATCTTGTGTGTAATCGTCTGCTTTCTAAGCTTTTGGAATTATTATAAACACTTCGATTTTTATCTGATTGATTTACTTGAAGCGACGATGTTACATCAATCATGTTGAGACGTCTGTGACTTTTTTTTATTTCCCTGTAGCCCGCAAATATAATATTCGTAGTAACTTGCTGGATACCGGACTGCTCGCGAGAAACGTCAGGACGATCTTTATCCTCAAAGTCATCTACCGGCTTCTTACGAAAAGAACGCATATATAAATGTGTTGTCCTCTGATATTTTGTTTGAAAAAACGTTTACTTTTGGATAAAGTATATTCTTAGGGGTTATTGGCATTAATTCAACACAATTTACGTGTATATCGTAGCATAAGACACTACGAAGTGTGTTGTACCCTTAAGGAGAGGCGAAACCTCTATAATTACACAGATGTGTTGCTTCCCTTTGACTCCGTCGTAAGCGCTATACTAGTTCTATCTCTTTCGTACTCATGGAGGTTTCACCCTCTCCTTAAAAATTCTAAGGTACAGTGCACACGAATCGTTTCAATACGTCTAATTGTTGCAACACAATTGTGTTGTAGTAATAATCGTGTAGCAGGTACAGTGCAAACGAATTCTCTCAACACGCTCAATTGCTTCAACACACTTACTATGTGCATCGTGTCTTGTTTTAACACGCTTAACAACACGTTTCTTCATACAATGACATTTCTTCAACATCCATAGCATTCGATATCTTTGAACAACGGACACGAACGAGCTGTGTATATTTGCACCGAGAATAGAAAAGCTCGACACCGCACACATCGATCCCCGTCGATTTTCCGCCTGGAGATGACCCTACACGCTGACCATTAATCACAATAGGTACATTTCCTCGGTGAATGATAGACGATTCGCTTCCTGCGATATCATCGATCGTTCGACAGTCTCGTCAACGACAACTGTCGTTGCCTGTGTAAAATAGTACTTTCTCGAAATGCAACCCGATTCTCGGAACAAAAATAATTAACGTTTTCGCATGTCGAAGCTGCTGCGATAGTGCAACGTTGAGAGAGAGGGCGCTGATGTGCGCTAACGACACGCACGGCGCTGCAACGTTCTGTGATTGGATAAATTTAGTCTTGCACCACGTGTTCACCTTTAAATATATTCGTGTTTATCCTGCCGCTTGATTCCCAAATTCTTTAAAGACACGAGGGCTGTTATTTTATTTGCTTTTCGTTGCTGACAGTACTGAAAATCTATAGTACAAGGTATCGTTACTTTTTCGTCTTTTGTTATTGAAACTGTTGAAAACTCCATAAGTCAACGTGAGACGAAGTGCAGAGTTATCAGCAGTTTTAGTAGCAAAAGCACAAAAAGGAACACATTCATACCGTGACGCGTACCGTAGATTTTCAGTAGTTTCAGTAACGAAAAGCGTATAAAATATCAGCTCCGCAATGTTATTTCAACGTGGTCGTTGTGAGAAAGATGAAAATTCTCGAATAAAACGCGGAGAACGAGTGATGAACAGCACGCGATCCGACTCTGTGCGAATTTCTTTATTTAACTCCACTTCCGGTAGAATCCCAGCGACAAGAGGCGTACAATGTATCGTGTAAAGGTGGATGGAACGCACGTACACGCTGTTGGTAGCGTTTGCGAGTCCATCCATATTTAATGGTTCGCTGCTTGCATCAGAGCCAGACGTGCTTCCGATATATACACAAAGGGTAAGCCGCCTACCACACGTGCTGTTATACCAGTTATATACACAACGAATGCATTTGCAGCCCGAATCTCCCGTGAGAGCGTTGCTGTGCCTTTAATATCGACCTTAATCTATCAGGCTACATCACTGATTGCAGGTCATATCGAGGGACGCGTAATCTCAAATTCAACATTGATATTTGAAGGATATTCATCAGTCGCTTTGAGGGTGGTCGAATCGTCGATTTCGAGTGTGGAGAGACGAGAGTGTTGCGTTCGCCGTGGTATGTTGTGCGAAGCAGAGACCAAGACCCCTCTGGCTATATTTAAACGGATTCGAAACGGTTTTCTCCTTCTATTCGACGCTCTTCCTTTCTCTCGGTTGCTTCTTTCACCCTGACGAAATGAGAAGAGCGATGCGCTAGCCCGCGGTATTTTCTGTCCTCAGTTTTCTACTATTTGTTTTTTAAAAACCCGCTACCAGTGGGCTACCTTGGATTACGAGAGATTAACCCTTCAACGCTTAGATGGGGAGTTTACGGTCCCATCGCATGAATTTTTCTATGATATCCGTGCTACAATGATAGTAGCCGTGAGCCACATCTCATACCTCTTAATTCTTTGATGCATTCTAAAGCTCCTGCCACGGCGGTGCTATGCTTAACGTTACGCCGGAAGGCGAGTTTCGTCGCTAATACGGGGAAAACTGCAAAAACTTCTGCAAATAACTCGTCGACAAAAAATAAATGCTGTTACGACTATAAATAAAGATAAGTTTTGTAAAACAATAAACAATTGCTATAGATGTAATGAATAAACAACTAAATATAATAAATAAACAAAGTAATACAACATGCAATCAAATTAATACAATAAATAATTAAATGTATATCACCACACATTTTTTAGAATTGCTTTCTTGATGGAAATGCTGTTTAAAAAACATTATACATTGATAAGAGGTTTATACCGTATCGGTATGTACATCTCATATTTATAATACGTAATTTATGTGCGGTATCACTACCGTAAATCCATCAACATCGTCTTAAAATGATGTACGACTCTTCGATTGGTACACACAAAAACTATGATGATAAATTCTCTGCCTCGAATGATCTTTCGAACAAATAATAAGATCGTTCATCCTCGTCTCATATTTCTACAGTTCACCGTACTCGTTTTTAATCCAAAAAATCAATCTGACAGAGAAATTGAAGATGGAAAAATTCTGCTCTCTTTATCGCTCGTATTGCAATCTATGAGAGACAGATGACATGTAGCCCATTACCTTAAAAGTCAATAAATGCTAATAATGCCATGATTTTAATACAGAACTCCAAATAAATTAGTCGTTACGCGTACTTTTTAGGATAATTAAGTATTAGGGACACGTTTAGTAATCCAACTGTTACTTTATTAACACTGATAAGCGTTGGAATATGTGTATAACGAATCATTCGCTTCAACTATTAACCATTTCACTAGAGTATCAACTAAATCATCGTACTTAGTGAGAACAATCTTCGTTTTCGTGATCCCTGGTTACAAACGTTATTTTCGAACATACGTTACGTTATATTCGGTGTCATTGAACCGAATCGATAAACACAATCCGTTTTCTCGTGTCCGCTCGGGCGTTTTAATCCACCCAACACGCGCATTGCCCATCATAAAGTCTGGAGTAAAGCCACGTGTGTCCCGGCTCGCTTTGCATATGTCTTTTCGTCGTCGGCGAACGAAAATCTGGAGATACGCCAACTTTTCATATACTTTTCATCGTACACCGTGGCTATGCATCAACCGGGACCTTCTGCGCTATACGGTAGAAGATAACGATAGTTTCTCGTCACGATTTTGCAATTAATGGAGCGTTGTAAAATTGGAGCTTTTTCGTATACTCGTATATGGACGAACTCGTAAATGTTATGGTTCATTCATATTGAAGATATTTATATTCCAATCTTCAATTGTTAACGCTTCAATAAATAATTGGTAACATTGACTCTAGTTACTAAGTTTTTATCGCGTGAATACAGTTTTCTGCGTTGATGTGAAAACTAATGAAACGGATCTTGATTGTATTATTTAAAATGAATATAAATTAACAGGAGTTTACGTAAATTCGAGCTACTTGAGGATATAAAATAAATAAACAATCGATACTCTAATCATTAGCGTATGAAAATTCGAATTTATTGCTCAGTTTTTGTCTTAATTATAAGTGAGATTTAACTTTCATTCTCTTTTGTCTCTATAGCTCTCGATTGATCTCCCAATACCCGATGACATCATCTTCTTTTTATTTTTCTTAAATCAATAGAAATCTTTGCTAATTCCGGAAGTCTTGCAGTGAACTATTGATCAAACGTCATGAATTCTTACACCTTTATCACATTCCGTCATACTCAAAATATATTGTAATACAAGAGATTATCATGATTATCAAAAAGTATATCGTTGAATATTTTTTTACGAAGAGGTTGGTATTCGACGAAAATTCGTCAAACGCAGTATTATTAATTTTTTCTTTTACTAGAGCAATTTCTTTTTTCTTGATATCGTTATTACAAAGTAGTACATACAAGGTGCAACGTACATAAGTTTTTAAAATATATCTGCTAAAGATTGTTCATTTTATTTGTCAGATCAAGATACGGGATAGGGATTCGATGTTAATTAAAAAAGTAAGAAGAATAAAAAATTCCTTATTACACATCGCACCATTCTGTCGATCGATTTTTATAAATGAGAAAGCTATTGACGCGATTCTTTTGACTTGACCCAGTTATTCAGAAAAAAAGAATTCGATAATACGAATAAAGATTTATTGTTTTGGGATGTTTGACGGAAGAAAAAAAATTCAATAAGATTGTCAGAATAGCAATAAGAACATTGTTTTCATTTTTTCAGTTATCCTCATCCTGTTAACTTAGGACATTAGTACACAGGTGCGACGAAATTTTCAAATATTACAATTTATTTTCAAGGGCTATTGACAACTATTTGAAAGAAAGGACATTACGTACCGTAACTTTCTTCACAGTCGAAGCATTGTAATATTATCAATGGTCTGAAACTCTTCGAAATCCCCATGTTTATAACACCCCGCGTATATTCTCCAAGTTCACGAAATACTCTCAAAGACACAACAGGCAACATTGATACCTCGGTTGCTTTGCCGCTAAAACTTTTCCAATTACGTAGACGCTTCGCTCTGCTGTTGCTTGTATACTGGAACCAGTAGCACCCAAAATGTTTCAGTCTGTATTGTTGGACCGATGCGCTTTCACCGTCGAAGCTTTTCAAGTGCAAGAATCTTGGGTGCGCTCGTAGTATCGCACGAGACGCGTTTTTCGAGTGGAAATAACGGGTGAACGGTCGACGGCGTGTAGCTCGTAGCTGTGCGCTATATATATATATATATATATATACGATGCTCTCGTTGTCGTGAAGAAGATCATCCTCGAGAGAAGAGGTTCCCCGAGGAAGACGTTTTGCTTTCCCGTTCACTGGTAGTAGTTACGAAGGGTGGAATTTTCTGGTACTCTCGCTCGCGCATGGAGAAATGTGTGTTGGACTCAAATGCAGCTCTTTCAGCGCCGAGTCCCTCAATTTCCTTCAGTTACAACGTAAAGCGCGCATCAAACGAGAGTTTCAAACCTTTGCGTCGTTCGCATCTTTGAAAATTTTACATTTTCTCTCAATTTCCTTCTTTCCGCTACTCCTGGAGTAAGTGGTGGCACAGCGCAATTTTGCTTCAAACACTCGTCGCTTCGTGACAATTTGGTTGTGACGTTGAATAAAAAGTTATTTTTTAAATTATTTTCACAAAATTTTCGAATTAATAAGAATTATTCAAAGAATTATTAATTTTTTTTTATCAATAATAACGCCAGAAATACGTTGAAAAAATCGGAAAAATTCAAAGTTTCATGGCTCCGGAGAAACGCGTTGCCATTCGTGGTGACATCATGATGCACATCCCGTTACGCGGACTCGCTACGTATCTGTGATTAGCGATGGTTACATTGGTTTAAGTTGATGGTTGGACATTAACGATATTCTCAGTCTGCGAGTGAACATTTTGCGTTGATATTTCGCAAGTAACCGCTTTACTACGGTTCTTGGGTTTCAGATTTGTCTGCACACCTTTTGAGCAGTTCATTTCCTTACAAGTTTCAACGCCCACCGTTGAACATTTTGCCGTAGGAACGAGATCTACGCTCGTTTATGCGGAGCAATTTATTTCCGGAAAATTGGGCGTTGCACTTTCTTTCGATTCCGATAGTATTTCGTCCAGTTCGGCTTGATGCCGTCTTTTTCAGCGACTGGCCGAGCATCGTTGAATCGTTTTCGATTCGATTCACAATCGAAATAATGAGGCACGACGTTAGCCTTCGGGTCGACAGAACCTCCCATCAAGGAAAATCGTACGTAATTTTCAATGTCCTCTTTGAGATCGAAATGATCTTGGGAACAGAAAAAGTTTGATTTCAATGGCGTGTCCGGGCGTCGAGCCACGCTAAGCCAAAATTTTTTTTAGTCGTTTGGCACACAAAAAAAACAAGTCATCCGGTGCACTTTTCATTTTATTTTTGCACAACGGTACAATACGATAACGATGACTCTTGTTCATTGTCGACATTTTATTTCGCAAAAGAAAATTGAAAACTTGTCCCGTACACGACCGCTTAGCGTAGATTATACGTTCGGAGTGATGCTCTCCACGCGCATCGTGACGTCACGTAGCGGCTCGGGTGCGCTCGGGTATGTCCGGAGCGTTTGAGCGGCCCGAGACCGCTCCAATTTTCAAATGGCCATAACTTCGTAAATAATAAATAAAAAATTACGAAAAAAAATGTATTTTTGATTATCATATACGTAGATGTTATAAAAAATAACAAAATTAAAAAATAAATGATAAAACAACCGAATGGAAGTTCGGAAAGAATGATCGTGAAATCTTAATTTTCTTATCGAATGCACCAACTAATTAATTGCTTGCGTCACTGAATTAGTTTGTTAGATCTACCGATCAATTGGTTGACAACTAACTAATTTATTGATGCAATCAATCTATTGGTTGGCACCCAAATAATTGGCTAGCAAACAAACTATTAGCCTAGAGCGTATTTAATTTAGCAAATTAGTTTTTACCAATCAATAATTTCTTGTCGCGAAGAGAAGAGCCACGATGATCGCTTTGACACTGAGTATCCAGCTTAATTCTTCTTAACGGATGTGACTTCGCAGGATCCCTTTTTAATTATAAATATTACTTTAGTTGGTGTAAAGAAATTTTTCCCACTGAAATTATATTAAAAAGAGATTTTCAATACACAGAGCTCACAATGTCAAAACTATCCGACACAGAAAATAAATAATGCGATGATACAAACCACAAAATAAGTTGATACAACCAATCGATTCTTCCAATTACCTTACAACTCGGTTTATAGTTATGAGAACAAACAAAAATTAGTTGCACGAATCAAGATTCGATGGTGAATATCTATCAGCTGTGGTAACTAACTATGTGTATATACTAACTAAGCTTGCAACTTTACCTAATTTATTGGATGATGCAACCATACGAATGATGGACTCAACCATTAAATTCAGTCTGGTTTATTATTTCGCGAAAACTAATCATAAATATTTGAAGTTACTATTCCAATTTCTGGCAATAAATTTCTAAGTCGTGTCAACTAATTAAGAAGAGCTTGGACACGGCAAACGGAAAGCTGTCACAAACAATTTCCTTTTTCGTAAAAAAAACCTTTAATTATAAAAAAAAAAAATTGAATTCGTATAAATAATAAATAATACTAAATGTCGGTACAACGGAAATTTTTTTTTTAATTCCACGCCTTTTAGACTTGGATGGATTTAACTAAAAAAATTTCAATTGACATTACTAATTTCAATTTCTTGCTTATTCCTCAAATTCATTAAAGTACAAAATATATTTGTAAAACAAGTGAAATTTTTTCCGGAAAGATCTCGTAATTCCCTACCTGCCGCAATCCCGAAACGTTCACGCAATTATATCGGACAAAGCGAATCGAATTAGATATATAGATCGTACGTAACCGGCTGGTCGGGTGTTAAGCGCGTCATTGATGCGAGCGTATACACAGCTCGAGTAACGTAGAAGCGAAGCGTTGCTTCCTCGTTCCTCTCGGGGTTTGCCTGGCTGCCAAAAAATTTGGCGAACGTCCAGGCTTTGAATCGTAAAATAACTTTCGCTCGCGCGTCCTCGTTGAAACCCGGCATAATTTCTTTCTCGTCGTACAAACAAACGTCCGTGCTTTTGGCTGGGTGAGGGGAAAAAGAGTGGGGATGAGGAATCGAGACTACCACTTACAAAACATCGAGGAATAATATTCGCTCGAGGGATCTCTGACAGATGGTCGTGCGTTATAAATAACTGTAATAACTATAATAATGCACGTAGCAGGAGAGGTTAATTCGGCTTGACACTCTTCAATTAGTCCGGGTGGTCGTAGAGCGCCTTCACCCGTGTATGAGGAATATCACGACGCGCATAACACACGTTCATTAGGATCACACGAGGACAAAGAGACTGTCCGAGCAGCGTGCGGTCCCCTTAATAGTGACCCTGCTAATTCGACTTAATTTACAAAGCTTTAAACGCGACTCCCCTTCGTCACTTCGTGATTCTGATAACAATAATAGTAAATACTCTTTTATTTATGTAAAAAAATAATATCTTATCATCCACAGTGAACACAATCATCTTCACAACGAGCGTTATTAGCGGACGGATCCGGCATTGCCATTTGCAAAACGACATTTTTTCATTATTATCATGCGGCAGCTGATAATCTCATTGCGGAGTTTCAGTAGCTCGTTATCCTTTAGCTCGAACTCGCGAGGGGGCGTTCAAGAGGAGATAACTCCGATGATACGTTTATGCTATTGGTTGGTCTCGGTTGTAAAGGCGCGCACAATCGTAATCTGGCTAATACAATGGAACGGCGAATATATACCCGGTGAGTACTGACCCCGCGGCTGTTACGGAATGGGAAATAATCGCTAACGTAAACGAGTACATTCCACCATATACGCAAATGGCAACCCCTTTAATGGTACAATGCCTGTATATATTGTAATATTACACAAGAATACAGGTGGCGTGGTTCGACTCTGTTTGAATATCAAATTTTTGGTCTTAAAATAGATCTTTGAATCAAACGTGTGTCACATTGCCTTAAGATAATATAAAAAAGACTGATTCGTAACAAGTGCGAAAGATATAGCGCCATTGATTACCTCGTTGAACCGAGAGAGACAGAGAGAGAGAGAGACTAAAATAATTTTGTATTATACAACGTAAAGAACGATATTAAAAAAAAAGTCTTGCGACTAGTAATTCGTAGCTTAGTTTAGCTTTGAAATATCCCAAGTTACCAAAAGTCAATGAATACTAATAATGTGTTTGAAACGACAAAGCTGAAACCGCGACATCAACAAACTTGGTCGATACTGCGTTTGAACAATAACAGCGTTTAGTATCCCCGCAGGGATATTATCCATTATCAATGGGAATCTTCGATATCACCGATGTTCACGATACCGTTTTAATTGCGGTGACGATAATGGATTTTAATAATAACAATAATAATAATATTAACAATAACACGGTACGATAATTGATATCGATAAGCGATAACGGATGTGACGAAGGATATGTGCGCGATAGGGGACATATCGCGAGACAACGCGGTTAGCAAGTACGCGCACTCTCGTCTGGATATCCCTTCGACGATCTCTCGAGGTACCATCGTCCTAATTCCATTATCGTCACGAATAGCATTACCATAATAACGAGAACGGCGCGTCGTTCGCGCGCTTCCGCTCCCCCCCCCCCTCTCTCTCCCCCGACCTCTTCTCCGTGGTAACTCGACGCCGAGTACACGCTAGCACCGTCCTTCTCCGATTCTGAGTTTAGCTTCGCATAGAAACGTCAGCGGAATGCCATTCGAGCTTCGACGTCTACAGGATTCACCACTACCGACAGAAACAATTTTCACGTGCGAATTACGTTATCGCTCATATATAACCGATGTGTACATAGAGTACTCAAATATTTAACTTGACACCTTCTGCATGCCGTGATATTTACGCTAATTCCTACCTATGCGTATATCAAGCGTTACGTGCCAAAAGGACGTGGCTTCGGAGCTTATTTTAACTAAAGTGCCATTCCATTATAGATATATACGAGTAAGTACACGCGCGGGTACAACCACTTAAAAATTCAAGAAAATCATTTAAATCATATTGACTATAGTAATTGTAGGCAAGCAACCGTGCAAGTTAAACATTTATGTAGATACATGTCCGGTCGGTAGGAACGATATTTTTTTGCGAAACACAACTCAGGGTGTGAGATACGTGATCGCGATTCTAACCACGGGAATGAGAGGGCTGATTCAAATTCCGCATTTGCGAATAATTATAAATATCGGGTCTAATTGCTTGAACCAATTAACACTAGAACTATCGGACGAGGCAAAATGATTGGTTTTAATATGGTTAAACCAGTAATTTCGAGTAATTGGTTTTACAATGTTAAAACCAGTCATTTTTACTGGTCCGATAGTTACAGTGTTAAATTAAACTTGATTAAGCAATCAGATTCGACAGTTCTTTAACAAAGGAACTGTGAAAAAAATTGTGCCACGATCCAAATTTAAACCGGGAACACCCAAAATTTCAGCCTGGTGCGTTATCAATTACGCTACCGTGGCCCTGGCAGAATTAATCTCACAGTTCTCTATTATTTTATTGACAATTTTTATTAACCAAAGTGTAGACGAGTATTAACTAACCAAATAGTAATTTTAGGCAAGCGACTGTGTAAGTATAACATTTATATAGATATAGCGTATATGTCCGGACAGTAGGATCGATATTTTTTTGCGAAACACAACTCAGGGTGCGAGATACGTGATCGCGATTCTAACCACGGGAATGAGAGGGCCGATTCAAATTCCGCATTTGCGAATAATTATAAATATCGGGTCTTATTGCTTGAATTAATTTAACTTAATTGATTTGATTAATTTTAACTTAATTGATTCAAGCAATTAGACCCAATATTTATAATTATTCGCAAATGCGGAATTTGAATAAGGCCACTCATTCCCGCGCTTAGAATCACGATCACGTATCCCGCGACCCTTAGTTGTGTTTCGCAAAAAAATATCGATCCTACTGACCGGACATAGACGCTATATATATATATATATATATGTTGAAAGTATATTGTACTGACGATATATGACAAAACAATGTTAATAATCGTGTAACATTCAGTCTTATCATATTATTCTGAATCATTTCGCACTAATTTAAAAGAGAATATATCTTTTAGTAAACATTTTATCACAATTGTGATTTTAATGGATTTATTTTGTTTATTGGAAACTTTCTAATTGCTATTTTTTCCAAAATAACAGTGAGTAACATTTTTTTTTTTTTTTAATACAACGATTCTGAATTAATAGTTATTCGTAAATATTTATTTGAAAGTCAAATATTTTAGTCCAATAAGATCAAGAGTTATTTTATTGACAAAACATTACTGTTCGGAGATTTAAACTTTCTGCTGTACATAGATTTCTTATTATAATTATTATTATCAATAAGACCATCGTTCAGGGTCCTTTAGCTATTGTTATTCTATTTTTCTTTTTTTAAGATTAATTATCATCTTGCCACAATGACAACACGAATGACCGAATCGAAATGAATAATACGACGATTATTAAACTATGAACCACGTAGTTTCGTTAATAATTAACACACAAGTTTGCGAATATATTATAAACTTTCTGGTATTCGCCGTATTTGAAATTACTATAAATTAATTAATTTTATAGGTGTAATTTTTTTATCCTGAAACGAATGAGCTCATTCCGTTGGTAATTTTTTATTCCAAAGTATATTTAACGTTACATTAGTCGAATATATAATGCCAAGATTCAGCTCGTTTAGGGAAGAAAGCAAGCAAGTTTTATTGCTAGAGTCACCCGTTAGATAGGTAAAAACAGAAAGGTTATTACCCTCGGTACGAGGCCAGGTCGTTCCGCGTCTATTCCGGGTCGAGGGCAGTTTGCCAAAATTATGTTAATTGGAGAAATTATCAGTTTTTCGCCTCGGTATATAGAGTTGAACGAGGCGAACGCTAAACTTCATATAATATATAGATAGACCGGCTATAGATAAATCTCAAGATCGATAATATGCGAATGTGTTGCTGCAGTATTATGGGTGATAAATTTTGTTATACAGAGGAGTGCGAGGACAATAGAATTTGACCGCTTTCGCCACCTCTTGCGCTACCGCTGTTGTCTCCAGTGTTTATGGACAGCGTCATAAATGCTTTCAATACAAACAAATCGGGGCGGTTGCCAGTCTCGGGCACTCCCACGGCTTAAACCGCGCGAGACTCGCTGTTGCCACTTTATTACACCGTCGACAATGAGGTCAATTACGAGCCCTGAATCGGGTCATCAAATTCTCGTTCGCGTATCGCAATTTAACAGCCGATCGTTTATTATTTATACGCTCGAATTCATACGCGCATTTCTATGTACGAAGGGTGATGGAAAGACTATCGGTTGGACTGTCAATCAATGGTCATTTGTGTGGTTTACATACAGATGCGTACAATTTATAAAACGGGTTGAGGAAATAAATAAATAAATAAATAAATAAATAAATAAATAAATAAATAAATAAATAAAAATGAGCAACGCATACGAAAATATTGACAGGCAGAAAGCTTTTTTTTTAATGCATAAACTTGTGCCGAAAAATCATTTGTACTTGTGAGTTATACGAAGAATTGATTTTTCTTCATATCGAAGCTTGCAGATTGTTAACATTTAAAATACTTTTTTTTTAAGATAATATTTCCACCAATTTTACGGGTAAATCGAAAGTAAAGTGCAGTAGGGATCCTCGTACAGAATGTATAATGATCCTCTTGTTTACAGCAGTCCGATGCTGGGACTTACAAGGGACGCAGCAGTGGCAGCGGCCTCGGTGGAAGCTACGCCCGAAGCACCTCGTCCACTGGAAGTGCTTTGCCAAGCTACAGAAGTACATATTCCACTGGAAATTCCAGCAGAGTGCCTACCAAGGAGCGCACGACTTCGGGTTACTCGAGTTCCAGCCTCGATAAAAGGGACCGTGACAAAATTGACGATAAACCCTCTTACAAATATTCCTGTAAGTTAAATTTATTAAGGAGCTTTAATTATCGAGTATTAGCTAGCGAAGGACTTGAAAAAATAAATATTCGGTCGATAACATTAATTTTTCAATCGATTTTTCAATTGATTGTTCCTAGAACGGTTAATTGAGGTTACGAGTTACTCTACGGTTCCTCCCTTCAGTTTCTAATTGCAGTACAATCTTTAGGAACCTGATAATATATATTTTTTGATAATAAGGTTGCCGTATACTTTCGATTTGATGCATTCAAGGGACTCGAAACGGATAAAAAATGAAAAATTTCCGTGTGAAATTTTTTTTAATTTTACCCAGCAACATGACAAATTCTATTTAAAAACTGTCAATCGAGGACCGGGATGAAGCATTTTTCTGCCATCGCGGCACTTTCGGTCAACTGGTTATCTCGTGAAATAGGATTAAAGTTGTTTTGTTTTAAATCTGCGCGTGATTCGGAACAAACCACACGACGGATTTTCTTCTTTTACGTTAAAAAATTAGAACGACAAATTGAGGTAACGAGTTACTCTACAGCTTATTCAGCCTCCATTCTTTTTTAATTGCAGTGAAATCTTTATGAATCCGATAATCTATTTTCTTGGATAGTAAGGTTGATGTATACTTTCGATTCGATGCATTCCAGGGAGCCGAACTGGATAAAAAATGAGATTTTTCGTGTGACATTTTCATTATTTTACCAGAAACATGATAAATTCTATTAAAAAATTGTCAATCGAGGACTGGAATGAAGAATTTTTCTGACCAGGCAGAACGTTCGTTCAACAAGTTCCCTCGGAAACCACGATTAGAGTTTTTTTTTAACTCTGCGCGTGATTCAGAACAAACCAACCGACGGATTCTATTCATTGACGTCTCATTTTCTTCGCAACAATATTCTACATTCGGTCGATGGGAGGACATTTTGTTTAAAGGTCCTCAGGTCAGAGCTAATGACTTCTTTAAAAACTTAAAAAATAAATGTTGTGTCTAGAGTGACGTAATTCGGTTTTTTTTTTTATTTAGCGGTTTCTTCTGAATCACACGCAGAGTTGCAAAAGCGCAAAACTGGTTTACGGGGGAACCAGTTGATCAAATTGGTTCTGCAACGACAGAAAAATTCTTCATTTCGGTCCTCGATTGACAGATTGTTAATAGATTTAATCAGTTCACCAAAAACCAAATATCTCACACAAAAAATCTTAATCATTTAGCACACTACCTTTAAGGTTGTCAAAAGTACTTTTGAAGTAATCAAAACGCCTGAAAAAAAACACAAATAGAGTAATTTTTGGTGAAATTTCAGAATTTATTATTCTAGTAGATAGAATAAAAAAAAATGTTAACGCTGTTGCAATGACATGTTGTTCTACCAAGAAAAAATGGGTGTTAGTCCTTTTCGTTTTTTGAAAATTAAATAACTGTCAAATTAGCGATTATATTAATTCTTCAATTTATTTTTTACAGGCACAAAAGAATTGGAAAAGAGCAGACCAAATTCTGGGCGTACCTCAGTGGAAGACCTGAGCAGCAAGAGTTCACTGTCCGATAGCAGGTCTTCGCTCCTTGAGAGATATTCCTTCCCGGCGAACAAATCAAATTCGGAGCGACCGTCCTCGGTATTGGAGAAATACAGCAACCGTGCAACGTCTCGCGAAAAAAGCAGAGAACCGGATTTAGCCTCGCGCTATCTGCCGAGTACATATCCAGGACCCGGTCTAAGAGGAAGTTATGGAAACGACAGTCGAACCGACAAAAAGGAGAGAGTCGAACATCCGCCGGTATCTTACAGAGGACTGCGATCCAATTCGGGACGAAGTTCTCGCGAACCTAGTCCTGAGGTTTCCAGTGCTAAAACTAGTGGTTTTAGAATGTACTCAAGGACACCTGCTTATGGGAGAACCACCAATTCTACTTCGGGTAACAAATATTTTTATTTTTGCGTTAACTTCTATGTATTTTCATTTTTTTTTTCATTTGATTTTACTTCAACGGTTAACAAAATGAAGAAAAACCAGTCTGTAATTCATTATTATTCACCTTTTGGAAAGCTACGTCCATGATGAAGTATGATGAAGCGATTTTGTCTCTCTCATAGTGTTATAGACAATATTAAGTAAGCAATGTACAAGGTTTTACTTGGTAGAATTGTTTAAACACAGTGAACACTAGTTCTTATCTGTTTTCATAAGTTTTGATACACATTATCAATCCCAAACGAACTGAATATCAACCAACCTAGGTTGTAACTACACGTTAGTAAAAAGTGCCAGTTCGATAGCTTGAAATTTGCATCAGTTGGTGTATTTACGTCGTTCTGCATTATTGAAAAACATTTTAATTTTCCTAAAGTTTCAATGATCTTATTAATGCCAAGTAACCTGTTTCACATGCTCAACGAATTTTAGTTCAATACTTCAAACCGTTTTGGAGTTGTAAAAGATTCGTTTTTCTAAGAAGAATCGAAATAACAAATTATCGTAACTTTTGAACCACTCGACGAATTTATTTCAAATTTGATAGCAATCATCCCTGATCTTCACTTTCGTTTTACACAAGGTTTTAGTCCGATTGCTCAAAAATTGTTTCAGTTATCACGTTCTACGACATTTATCGAAGAAATAAATATTTTTATTAAGTTTTAAAAATTGTAACGAACATTACGTTGAATAAAGAGCAATGTTTGTCATACGTTCGAAGCTCTTGGTACACGCACATTTAAGAGGTTAATAGTAAAAAGAACTTAAAAATATTGAATTTTACTGAATCTTAAATTTAAAAAATAAATCCAAAAATATTTTACATGAAAATAATTCAACCTGGTTTGCTCTTGGCAAACGTCTGTTTGATAAGTTCCGATGCTTTACTCACGGCAGGTACCTCGGAGCCGAATTCCGTTTCATCGATTTCCTCGAGGTTCATCAATCCAACGTCAAGATTTACTTCCTTGCGAACGCCTACTTCGAACAACCACCCTCATTCGGAAAGATTGAGAGCCTCGAGTATCGCAAAGCCGCTAGAGGCTGAAATCAAAACCGAGGAAGAGCCGAAGAAAACAAACGGAAAAAGAGATGAGTCACCGAGGAAGGAGAAAGCAGAAATACCGAAGAAGATTATGCTCCCTGTAACAATCAAAGTCAATAAACAGGAAGCCGAGGAAGCCGAGGAAAGCGAAGAGGACGAGGAGGAAAACGATAAAATAACGCTCACAATGATATCAAGAGGGACCTCGCCGTCACCGCCAAGCTCCTCGAGTTTCGTTAGTCGCCGGAGAGCCGACGTTGCTCGGCTATTCCAGAAGGAAGTAAGGAGAAGCCGCAAGAGACCGGAAATGAAGGACGCGGAGATGCAATCCGATCGTATGGACGATACGGCCCGATACTCTAGATTCGGTAGTGCAACCTCGAGAATATCATCGACGCCTTGGTCTTCTTACCTCGACAAATATACCTCATCGGGCGCACCCTCGAGGAGTTACGGATCGAGTGGCAGCGGTGTTGCTGCCAGCAGGATCGGTTCTTTTGGTTATGCGAGACAAACGGATAGCGGTCCGACCTCCGTGCGAACCGAGCCATCGCCTCCTAGATCCAGCCAGATTCAGCAGGAACTCACATCCCCTTCCAAGGCCGATAATCGCTCTAAACTTCAAAGCACCCCCTCGCCTTCCCGCAGCGTTAACGAGAACGAGCCGAGCAACGATGAGTCCTCGAGCTATCACTCAGCTACCAAAGGAGGGAATTCACCCTGCGTGCGACAACCCTCTGCGGAAATTGAAGCTATCGTTTCCTCGAAAAGCCCGAGGGCCACGAGGATCGAGGATAGTAATCAGAAACGTTCTACTTCCAAATTGGCACGTGCATCACCCAAAAACGAGGGGAAACTCTCGGGATCTTCTTCGAAAAGCGGAGTAAGCGTGCCTGCTGAACAGTGTCATGAAAATTCGTCGAATTCGACATCTACGTCTTCCTCAAAGCTCGAGGAACGTCCTCGCTCCGCGGAAGGTCAAGCGGACAATCTAAATCGCGAGATTCCCAGGCAGAAACGCGACGGTTCGACGGGATCGGTCGGTTCTTCCGCGTCCTCGAGACGGGATTCGATTCCGCGATCGGAGCCGTTATCCTCAAGTCCCTCAAGCATCAGCTGCAAATCGATATCGCGAAATAGCTCAACGAAAAGCTTGCCGCGTAAAATGACGCGAAACGAGTCGTGCGCGTCGTCGGACGGCGTTAACTCTGTCAGCGTGCCAACTGGCAGATCAAAGTCACCCAGCGGTGGTCAGACGACGAGTAAGGCCAGCATCAGTTCGTCGCTGTCACCGGCTTCTTCGACATCGCACGCGATTCTCCCAAGCACCACGAAACAAACGAGTTTCACTGAAACCCGCGGTAAACCACCTGTCCCGAAGAGCGACTCCTGCATCGTCATGAAGATTCCCAATGGGGCTGGGAAATACGTCAACAAGGACTTTAGAAAATCCGCGCTTAACATGGACAGTGGCGAGCCTAGCCCAAGAAACTCAAAATACTCTGAGAGAAAGCGTTCAAAGTGTCAAAGAAGCGTGTCCGCGAGTTCTCAGGAGTCGCAGTCGGAAGCCAACTCTGAGCCAATTCAGCAGTTGATTTCTTCGACGTCCTCTTCGGTTTCCCTGAAATCCGGACGGTCCGCTTCCAAACTGAGCCTCGGTCACAAATGTTCCGACAGCTCGAAAACATCTGGCTGCGATCCTAAATCAGCCTCTCCGGTTTCGCGTCTTTCGCTCGTTAGAACATCGAAGAGTCGATCCAAATCACCGTCGAGAAGAAAACAAAGCGTGGGATCGGTTACGACGACGTCCAGCTCTGAGAGCAGTTCGGATTCGAGTTCATCGAGTTCTTCGAGCAGTGATGAAGGCTGTTTGCAACACCCCTCGCACGAAAGGGCGGGAAGCACCAGCGGTGGCTCCAAACGACGAAGGAAAAAAACTTTGAGTTCACCTCGAATGGAGAGAAAGATGAGCGCTGGATCTTCGAGGACGAGTATTCTTCTTTCATCGGCCGACGAGTCTTCGTTGACGATGGATAAACCTCCGCGACCGCCTTCCAGTCCGAGGTCGAGAAGCGATCGTTCTAGTAAGACGGAAGAAGCAAAATCGTTCCTCGTGAGAGCACTCGCTCCAGTTACGAATCTCTTCAAAGGAAAACACCAGGATTCGGGTTCGGACGGTTGGCCAGAGACGGAAAATTTCAACGAGGAGCCGATATCGGATGCGAGCAAACGGCCAACTGCTCCCTCGCCCTCTTTATCGAAATCCATCACACAAAGTTTGTCGAAGAGTCTGAGTTGCACAAGCTCCAACTTCGATAGAGGCAACGAAAGGATAAGAAACTCGGAGCATACAATAAAGCGTCAATCATCGGGTGAGAAACCCTGGTGGATGGATCCGAATTCGGACAATGTGCCAGAAGGCGTGGAAAGGGTTAGCAACCCTTGCAACGACGAAATAAGCCAGGAGACCACCATCAGCACTTTGCTACCTGACGATGGTGAGTTTTTTTATGATTATAACGTGATTTCGGTATGCATAGAATTTGGAGCAAGCCTGTTCAAGTCAGAAGCGATAGAAATCATTGTTAAAAATATTTTGAAAATCCATCTACTTGTACAAAAAAGATTTACATCTGAATCCGGTATAATAAATTTAATACACAAGAGCAATATTGAAGTACTGGCACATTAAACACGATTATTTTAACGTCTTTAGTATTCATTTGTTTTACATCATAGTTGTATTTTTAATTTGATTTACCAGTTTATGCATAAATACTTCCTGTGCGAGTATAATAATTTCCACAATGAACATTCTTTTTGTTAAGGACAATTGTATAAGAATTTCGAAAACTTATCTGCGTTTTTAACTTCATTTACAACCGTGACAGCAAAAATGATTTGAGTTGATCTACAATTACGAATAAATATGCTAATTATCAACCGGAGAAGCCGGTTTTATTATTAAATCCATCGTATATCTGTGGCAAAGAAAGTAAGACGACTGCTTATTCATTTCGTAATAATAATCATTACCGAGCAATAGTCATATTTTCGTTATAATAGTCGAGATTATATAATTTGATTGGTTTGCAGGTAAATTTAAAGGAAAGTTGTGGAAGCAAGATTCGGGAGAGCGCGCATGGTGGTTGGATTCGGGCGACAATATACCGGAGGAAACAGTGAAGAAGGAATTCTCATCAGGATCGCCAATCTCCAGAAGAAGCACGAGTCGTTGCAGCGGCAAATCAGCGGAGCGAAGAAATCGTATAAGGCATCAGCAATCGGGAGAGCGAGCTTGGTGGATGAGCGAAGATCCGTCAGAGGTGCCGGAGGGTGTCGAGATCATGTCCGTAGCTCCGTCGTCAATAGCGATGCCAACAGCTTCGAACACAAACGACTCGGAGAGTCTCGCCGGGAGCGAGACTCTCGCGAGATCGCTCAATAGGATCAGGCACATTGAATCGGGCGAGAAGGCCTGGTGGATGGACAGCAACTCCAATATTCCCGAGGGTATCAAGAAAATAACACCGGATATCGAGTCTAACAGCAATTCAGACTCTTCGGAATCGTTCGAGAAGCTTGAAATTCGATCGGCCGATCAGTCTTCATCCGCACTGAATCAAGACTCACCGTCGCGCGCTGTATCGAGATTTCCAATTGAGTTTTCACAGTCCCTGACGTCCCAGGACGGAGAAATCGAGGTTGAGGAGCCACTTGGCGAGCGCGCCAGTCCTGAAGGGGTAATCGGACATTTTAAATATCATTAAAAAATCAACAAAATCTTATTTTATTATTACTTTTAACATAGATAAATCTTTAATATAATTATTTTATGCTAAATGTCAATACGACTATGAATCACCAAAAATTTCAATTTTACTAATAAAGATACAATGTATTAAATTAATTTAATAAATTTTCATGAAATTCAAAGTGTAATTAATGAAAATAAATTAGAGTTAGAAAATTATATTACGTTTGTATTTAGTTTTTCGAGAATATCTCTACATTTTTTTTTATATCCGCAGGTTGAAAATCCACCAGATCCGCCGGAGAGCTACGGCGGTGGTAGAAATTCACCGTACGACAATGTGCAGAGGCCGGAGCGACGAAGATCGTCGTTTCGCAAGCGACCCTCGACACTGCCCCTCTTCATTGGTAATCACACCAACATCGACGAGCTTCTGGGAGATGTCTCCGCACCGCGTCACAGTCCGGTGGTGTCGCGCATTCGTAAACACGAAGCGATGGGGGGTGAGTCGGAATAAATTAACTACCGCGAGTACACTCGCTGGTCCGACGTGTTATATGTGGGTCCTTGCCATCAAGCGTAGCCACTTTGTATCCCTTGTGTATAATCGATTAAGCTTTGGGGGGGTCGGGGGCGTTAACTTTTGCTTTAGCCACCAGTTTCTTTCTCTCTCTCTCTCTCTCTCGGGTTCTCCCTAGTATTTCGATCATTTAAATTACCTGGTTAACGTCCGCGGGATACTGATACTACCAGAATAAATCGATCGGTTTTATGGTACTCGAAAACCATTAACTCGATGGAAATTGGCGTGATAGTGCGGTCATGGGCTGACGATCGATTTGCACCATGGACCAGCACACTCGTTGCTCGTGGCCAGTCCCGTATTTCGTTCGATGACACGCTCCAGTGGATCAACAATCAGAGGGAGGTTCGTCCTCTCTGCCACTACTGCCAATTAATGGAAGGGTTATGCTATGTACCTTGTTTACGAGGACAGTTTTGCTGATGCTTTCGTATTTCATCTCTTGTATTTATTTTATAGAAAATATAATATGAAAAAAAAAAAAAAAAACATAATGTTATATTATACACTATTATTAGCATCGTGTGTTTTTGATTTTCCGACGATTCCAAGACTCGATTCGTTTCTATTTTCAACTATGCTGTAACGTTAACTCATCGATTAAACACCTTTTTAACTCCCATTTACCACAAGACCGGACATCTGCATTTCACCGCGATGATTCACTGGGAAGATTTTTCGTCCTTCGGTCGTTTGGCAAAGTATAATAATTACTTTGCCAAATTTTTGACCATCTTAATTTTACGAGTGCGAATTCGCACCAGCGACTTTCAGTGGTTTCAATCTACAGCTCAAATTCATCGATTAAAATTGAATATCAGTGTTTTTTGAATCTCGAATCTTTTCCTAATTAAAATGTATTAATGAAATTTTCGAAAATATAAATGATGTTCATATAATAAAATCGAAGGCGATTTCGAAACGATATAGAAAAAATACGAAATCCGAAATGCGAATTTGCATCGGAATCTCATCAAAGATCTTATGGAAACGGAATATTTTTTTCGTAATAAATAATCTGGTAGAATATTAATTGAAATGTCAATGAATAAAATTTTAATAAATAAACAGTGAAAAGGAAAAAGAAAAAAAAAACCGATTTCTATACATTTTTCGTCTTATTCGGTAATCGTAAAATGATATAACAAGATCCAATCGAAAGCGTTCACGGTAGTATTTAAAAATACAGAAGTTGCAAAATATTATAATTAATTAATTAATTAATTCAATGAAAAAAAAAGCGTGTGAAAACGAAATGATATTTAACATTTCATTAATTTATTTTGTAGATTACTCGTCGGAGAGCTCGGAATGCGAGGAAATAGACGCAGCGCAAGTTATAATCCACGACAGCACGCCGAAAACTCCGATAATTCAACGGAGGAGTAGGTACGTACGTACAATGTTAACCACAGTAACGAAGCACGCTCGAGCTGCTCGACTCGTCGAATCGACCCAAGGCAAAGTTACCCCGTCATACTGAACAACGGAATTTCTCTTCTTCCAGAGATGCCGAGAGACCACAACCCGACGGTTACATTCCGGTGAGTTTCCATATACAGGAAAGCGTGCATGCATGCAGAGAGAACGGGCAATGTCTGTTGAAATGCGGTAGAATTATTTCTTTTGGCAAGAATATTATTCAGTATTTTAATCCTTTCGTATACCTTTGAGGGACGCTGAGTACAGAGAGGTATAGGCGAGGGTGCGACTATTTAAAAAATTTGAAAGGCACCCGTGAGAGATTCTTTTACATGGCGATGAGCCGTTTAGATTGAAATAAGGCATGCGGAGTGCCGGAGAGAGGGTCTTCCGCGCCTCTTATTTTTCACTCTCGTGCACTATGCACGTTTCTCTCGGTAGCTGCTAGCATTCAAGATTCAAGTGCATCCTTCGCTCGGGCTTCTCGGCGCAAGGCGAACTCGAGAGCTCCGCAGTCCCAAAAGGGTGAGAGACGTTGAAAACAAAAGGGAAGCTGTCGCAGGATGAGAATAGAAAAGGGTTGCCTTGTCGAATGATAGGAAGGGGAGCGCTCGAAGAAGTGAGTGCGACATTATTGTTTTTCGTGCGCGCCACGAGTTACGTGCGAACCAGGCTCTCTGTATAATTCTAAACCTTCCTCTGTACTCTACATCTCACCCTTGCTTCACTCTTTTCTTTCCACTTCGAGTCAGCGAATTTTCCTAACAAAGCAGCTTTTTGCCTCACGCCAGACATTGCCTCCAGAGATTTAAAAGACTCGATACGCCGGTATTTTTTAAGTATTCGTGACACTCCGCGTCTCTAAGTAAAAAAATTGTTTTTCATTCATTTTATTTCACATCTCAAAACTATAAATTAATTTTAAATCTATAGTTTTATTGCAATTCTTTTATATTTCTTATATTTGTTCTACCTTATGGAGCCCCCCCCCCTTTTTACGAGCTTCGGTTACCCCCTGATTGCATTCGCTGATGTTTCTACAGGGAATCGCCAGTCATCGAAAAAATTACCTCCCGTTCTATAATTCGATGCCCCAGTCAGTACACATTTAAGTGATCACCCATCCGAGTAATGGCAACACGAAATGTCGCTTAACTCGGGAGTCTGCCGGAGGCATGCGCCTACCGCTTGTCCACCGCTGTCGGTTATCTCCATTTTATTATTTGAAAAAATTAGATTTATTGCGATAAAAAGTTGAACATTCATTATTTATTCTGCAGTCTGACTAATTTAGAATTATTTTTTCGTTTGGCATGTTTGTTACGAGGGTTGCATAAATCGTAGCTCCTAACTCCAATTCCCCTCCCCCGACTTCCAACATCCAACCGCCGGTACTACGCCCTTATCGCGCTTTTGTCGAGGCTTGAAAACCTCCTATCTAACGGGTGAATCGTAGTATACTATGGCAAAGGACGTACGTGACGTCGGATTATTTTTTCACCGGGCAATTATCGCCTCGAGCAATCCGCCACGTTTGTGTACCATAGCTCCTCCTTCGGCGAGACCACCACTCGAAAACAAAAGCCGTCTCATGGTGAACAGAACGTTATTACTGTCCTTAGTATATGGTATAATAATAATAATATGACATAATGCGACAAGATGATAATAATACACGGCATAATAATAATAATATTATGAAAACGGGATGGAGGAGTTCACCGATTAAAGTAAAAATAATTGTTTTTATTTTTTATTAACGATTAAAAAATCGTACGAAAAACCCCATGTTATTGATTGTTCGTTACGGTGTTCTGATAATGTTACAAAAATCCCCAGATTCGAATATAACAAATTGTAGAAGTATAATTTTTTTTTTCAGGATTATCTTATATTTAAAATGTAATTTCTACAATTTTTTATATCCATATTTGGAATTTTTTTATGTAATCAGAACACCGTTACTTGCACTCAATCGTATGGGATTTGATACAGCTCCCCTCCCCCCGTAAAAATAATTTTTTTTACTAATTTAAAGAATAAGTACATTTTGAACTTTACCAATTTAAGGAGCTATGAATATCAACTCGAATCCAACTTTCAGATTTGAAATTTTATTATGATATAAATAAGATTTTAATGCATTTCTAAAATTTGAAGAATATTGAACGTGTCGTTTTTTCGTAATGTCATTCAGAAGATGACTATTTCGAAAAGAATAAAGCATTACGTATATGGATTCATCCATTCCGAAGGCGAAGTACTAATCAACTTTTCGTAGGCACAGTCAATTTTGAATTTTGGAAAACTCGCATTGGGAAGATAAGTCATGACAGATTATGTAGAAAATATAAAATATGCATTTAACCGTACTGATTTAACAATAAACGAACGCAAATCTTATTTTTACGATGAAAATGACGAGTCACGACGTAAAATTTTTATTTAAGGGCCAAAACAGCTGATGTCTTCAAAAATTTGAACAAACCTCATCTCGGATAAATTCATGGAGTTTTGCCGCTAACCATATGTTTGATACATAAAATAACCGTTTCTTTTATTGCTTTAGATCCATATTCTTCATCTTCAATGGTCCCTATGTGTTTTCATGTTAATTTCAAGTAAATTTTGTCGATTTTGAATAGTTTTGTAGCATTGTCACTCTAGCAAGTCCTACAACCAGTTGTCTTGTAGAAAAGCAACCATCTTTCAACCGGGCGTGCTACTGGTCGTTTTTAAACATTTCACGACCGCCGAAACAACCACAAGTACAACGGTTCCTCGCAGTTGTACATTCGTTGCAAATGGTTTCAACTACGCACTTTTTAAATTTACGGAACTTTGCGTGGTTGCGCCCTGCCGGGGAGGAATCGAACTGTACGCTTTTTTGTTTGCGGTTCATTACGTAATTTCTTGTCAGTTCACAATCAACTACTTTTTTAATGGCAGTTGCAGACGCGGATCATCGGGCGGCTGCGACATTTTTAAAAACAACGGATTGTACTCCCAGTTGTATTGATGGTTGCTTATGTTGGTAGAGAAGTGCCTGACAGCGACTCCAGAGTCGTTGATAGTCTCATACTTGGGTTTGAAATTAATGAATTAAACGTTTTTTAAGAAAACGGGTATAAGATTCGCAATTAAAGCTATAAATATCGAGGACAATTCGGGATAGCTGCGATTAGACTCATTTCAAACATATGTTTGATTTCAAAGTAACAGTCGTACCCCCTTAAGAAAATGTACATTCGATTTTACAATTTGGATAGAATTACCATTCAGTTTAGCTGACCAGGTTTCTAAACTAATTCACCATTTTTTTTCATTTGCCAATTGCAAGATTAATCATTGAATTAAGTGAACATTTCATTTTTAGTTCATTGTTAATTCATTTTCCATTAGGCAATCTAAAAAAAAGAATGTCAGCGGTATCCGAATTGATAAATTAATACTTCGAAGACGATGTTAAACGTCTCAAGAACATTTTCATCTCCTAAAATAACAAATTATTACGAAAGTACAGTCCTCCTTTGGTTTTCAGGATGTGAAAGTCGTTGTTGCTGTTTTTTATGAGTAATATATTTTAAATCAAATTCAAACATACATAGTCAAGTAGAAATGTTTAAAGCATTGAAATGTGCTTACCTTATCAGTATTTATAATGAGAAGAATCAGGTAGAGAAAGTACGGAAACAAAAGTTGAATTATAATCAAGAGCGGAAACAGAGGCAAAAGTATAGAAAAAAAAAAGTAAGAGTTAGTTACAAATGCGCAGAGTTCATCGAAGAGGAACAATAAGAAGCACAAGGAAGAAAATAAACCGCATAACATTAAAGCAATTGAATCGATTACGTTTTGTAACAAAGATCTATGTCCATCTTTGGTTAAAATAAAAATAACAAATACGAAATTGTGGTTGACGAGCTGTACATACAGAGCGAGGGTACGAAGCGTATAGCAAGCTTTTGCTGCTGCATAACACTGCGTGGGATTCCTCGTTGTTCGCGGAGAGGGGGTTGGCCGCGTGGAGGCGCCGTGATCGCTACAGTCGACAGGTGTCCGCGATATTCAGTGTCGCGGCGGCCGCTCGCGAGGTTGGGTACAGACAGGGCCGTTCGCATTTTTTTTCACCAAAATAAAGTCGAAAGCAGCGTGTTTAAACCGGCATTTACAATCGAATCACGGAATAATGAAAAGTTGACCAAAGCTACGAGTGTATTTTAAGAACGAACCTATACCTCGGTCGAACGTGCGTCGTTTCCAACTCGATTATCCACGTGATTTTCAAATTCGTGTTTAAAGAAAGAAAGAAAAAAAAAAAAGAAAAACAGAATACGATCCACGCGCAAACTCCGAGGTAACCGCGTCGTGTTATTGTTTACGTCAAATCACGAGAGCAGGGATCGGTGTAACAGCGTTTTTATTATTAATTTTACTTGTTTTATCAATTTTTACGAAACTAGTAATAGCAGAGCGAATTATAAATATTCTTCGGAGACTATCGATCGCCAACGATTATTCTACCGCGCTGCTTACGACATTCGCAGGTGGTGGATCGTCAACGAACGATAAAATGTGGTCTCTTCTATGAACTATCTAACGAGCTTTGGATTATTCGATGGATAGAATGATTATTCGTAACGTTATTTTCGTTGGATGATACTAAAATAGCTCTCGTAGGTTCGACGTATTTGCCTTTAGTTATGTATATACACAGAGTCCCGATGTTCGCTTCGTAGATTGGAATTTCACACGACTTACCTGGGCGCGTTTAATCTTCTTTCTCTCTCTCTCTCTCTCTCTCTCTCACTCTTCGTCTTTCTTTCTCCGCGCTCTCTGAAGGTACCATAGAGGCATTTCGATCGTGAGCCATGGCGCAGACTCGTTTCTCCCTTCCCTTTCGCCCCAGAGTTTCTGTTGTATACAGTGGTAGTTCTGCCGCCGAGGGACGCCAGCAAAGCAACACCCGGTTACTACCAACACATAACACAACAGCGTGCAGTCAGGGTCCATGAAAGATCGAGAGTCTTATCCACAAGAACAATGAATGCGAATCTACGCTGTATATAACAGAATTGATGACGCGTCCTTCCAGCAAATTTGAGCGAACGATTGATAGATAGATACATATATATATATATATATAGAGAGAGAGAGAGAGAGAGATCCTAACGTCTCATTCGATATATGACTGACGTTTCTGCTACCATTACCAATCGCTGTTGCTTTTACGATCACTTGTATTTTGTAATTTAATTTATATTCTCTGGTAGAATATTTTTTTGTTAGTACACGAATCGTAATGTAATTACGTGCGTTGAATTTCGTTGACCATTGACTTTGTAATAAAATTGCACGCGTCGAGTATGAATTTTCTATTAAAAATATGTTTTTTTTTATTACGTCGATAATTGTATTTAAAATATAATTTATCGAGAGGAGAATGGAATAATCGAACCAGTGGATTCTCGATAAAATTTAATTATCTATTGAATTTTCAATTGAGTACAATTGTAATCGAAAACTCGGGTTGAAACAATTAGCGCGATGAGTCGCGGATAAGCGAAAGACATGTTCATTTGAAAGGAATTTACCACAATGAGCTCAGGCTTCGTTTTATTTTTCTTAATCATTTTGCGAAACCCGGTATCAAGATGATAAAATAAATGATTCAATAAAGAGTTTACAAGGTAGACACTTAAGTCGAAAATATTTCACAGCTGTGCACCGATCCCTCGAGTCATTGATTTTCGTATGAAAAATATTCAAAGAGCGACTCGTGATAAACGTTTAAATTATTTCTCAGGATATTTCGAGAGAGTGGAATATCATCGTAGGAATATCATACGGTATCCATTTGATATAACGAGCAACCGGTGGTGGCAAAGCGGAGGAGTAAAAGATCTCGACAGAGAGAGAGAGAGAGAGAGAGAGAAAGAGAGGTTCACAGAGGCGTTTCGGATGACGATAAAATCGACGAGTGCACGGAGAAGAGTCGAGTCGCTGTGAGAAGAATCCAAGGCCTGGAAATAAAGAGAAGAAGAAGAGCGGACGTCGAGGGGGTTGAAGGGGGTCAGGGGGGAGGAGCGCGAATGAAAATAAAGCAGTGCTACGTGGCAGAAGTGGACGGTGAACCGGTTCGCGTCCTCGGTTCCTCTTGCGCCTCGTCTTAGAGGGTAAAAGAGATCGCGAGGAAGAGAAGAGAGTCCGCGGCGCGGTGGCCGCGTCGACGTCGACGTCGTCTTCGGCTCTCGATCGGCGCGGACTCGCACGTGCCCGATCGAAGCTTCGCGGTTGCCGATCGTTGCGCGTTCGTACATCGTCGTCGCCTGTCGTTGCGGCATCCGTCTCTCGACGCGTTGCGCCACGGGGACCGAAGAGAGGAACAGCCGAAGTAGCGACGAACGGCTGTCGGGATGTCGCTGACGTGCAGGGTCCAGTATCTCAACGACGTTGATCCTTTTGCTTACGCGAGCTCGTATCCGGAGCCACCGAGACCGCCGGTGCACACCTTTAGCGCGACCTTGCCGCTCATCAACCAGCTTGCCGCGGTGCATCGACTTCTGCGAGCACCTCACCGGGTGAGTCAGTCGCATTTTAAAAATGTCCCCCAGCTTCTAACATCGATCCGCATCATCGTGGCGCGGTATTTCAGTATATTGCTATATCGATCGATTTATCGCCGTATTACGCGATGCTTTTTTTCCCAATACCGACAGCCCGTTGGGTTACGCTATGGAAGTTGCGCGTTTCAGTTTCAAGGCGATCAGCTGATCGGAAGGGCAATCTCTCGGGCACCGATCAACTACGAAAATCGTAACAGAATTTTGTATAACGATTCGTGGATCGTGTTTTTTTTTTTTTCTTTTAATATATTTGCAATGTTGGCTGAAGATTCGAATATACGAAAACATTTAGGATAAGATAGAGAAGTTTTGTATATCGATATATGAGAAAGATGGCCGCCATTCTGTTACGTACGGGCAGCTCTGCTTTCGACGTACGTCGTATCTTCGACGTCTGTTTACACTATAAGCGAATTATTCCTTCGGAAATATGCAGACCTGACCTATTTCTTCGTTTAATATTATTCTTGCGTTATTTATCAAATACGACTCTTGGCTTTACAGTTGATAATTAAGTAATTTGATAAACATTTAAAATATAACATTTTTTAAATAATTTTTTTTTTATATATTTATATTTAATTTTTGTATTTCGTTAATTTTTTCTATATCATTTGTAACGATTTTTTTTACCGATAACTGTGATTTAGTTAAAATGAAAAAAAAAGAAAAAGAAAAAAAAACAAATTATCATGATCATTGGCTCTTTGTAGAACGTCAATAGCGTCTGGAGTGCGAGCTCGGTTAATCCCGGATACAAAGAGACCAGCGCAGCTGTGCTGGTACCACCTTTTCCAACTGCTGTATATATTTTCCCTCGACGGTATATCGCGATCGTGTGCGATCATAGTCCGCAATGCCCACCACCTTTGCTCACTACGCCGTTCTACGTGTTTGTGTGGGTGGTGGCGACCCGCGATACCTGTGTCAATAAGCGAAACACTGTATCCATACCACAACGTCGCTTGTGCAATGAATTGTGGGCAGCTATAATGCAGAAGAGATTACGGTATTAGAGAAAGATTTATTTCTCGTGTATACACAGATTCATATCCGATATCGATATTATTACTGGGTGTAGCGGCGAGGGGATGGATGAAACGGGGTGGTGGGGATAGGAGAATGGTTGAATGGAGTCTAAGGGAAGAAAGAAAGATTGAAAATAAAAGGGGAAAAAAAAAAAAAACGATTTTCCGATACACATCGCGTGTATCTCGCAGAGCACTCGATCGTTTATTTACAGGGCGAGCAATAAGCCGCGGGAGATATGGTCTTCGACCGCTCGAGTTATATTTCGTCGATTGCTCTTGCTCGAGCTGAACTCCCGTTGAGTAGTTGATAGGTCGAAGCGAAAGAGCGCTGCACCGCGTGTAACGGTACCGTGGAATTGCACGACCCTTGGGAAAGAAAGAAAAAAAAACATTTTAAATAAAAAAAAAACATATATGTGTGTGTGTGTGTGTGTGTATATATATATGAAACGGAGAAAGAAGATGAAGAAGGTGCACGGGCGTTTACGGCTTCGATGTTACGTACTGTATGTACTTTCTGCTGTACACGTAGGTGGGTTTGCCACGAAAGCTATATATATATATATGTATATATATATATTGGCGAGCGGTGTTACTGTAGCTTTTGCCAGTGCTGTTGGGGACCGATGTACCGGTTATCTCGGTACGAGACTCTCGCTTGGCTTGCTGCTAGCCGCGGCTGCTGCTGCTGCTGCTGCTGCTGCTGCTGCTGCTGCTGCTGCCTCGCCATAACTTTTCGCCCGAACGCTCGCGCGCGCGCTACGCCTGCTTCTCCCCAACGCTCGATTCAATTCCGTACTCTCACGACATCGTCGAGAGGAAAATTGAATTTGCCCCGGGAGTTTTTCGGGCCGCACGGTTTCACGAGTGCGAGCTGGCACGGCACAGGACGAAGCCCGAGAGCGCTATGGGCGAAGGACGTCCGACCGTCTCTTCCGCACACGATACTATTGGCTCTCTCTCTCTCTCTCTTTCTCTCTCTCTCTCTCTCTATCTATCTATCTCTCTGTATGTGTATAGCCAACAAGGCAACCAAGCCCCGGCGTGCCATCGTAATTAAATTATTTCGACGCTAACTCGAGTTACTTAATTGAGTTAGTACCGAGACTGCGGTCAACAACTAACGCTCCAAACAACCATTCCCCTTCCTCCTCAAATAATCTCGAAAGGTGACGGTAAACACGGGCATTTATACTGTGTCCCACGATGCACGTGTGGATCGTAGTCGGGAAAGATATCCGGGGAAAAAAACTATTGAATAAACATCCCGGAAGAAAGTATCCGATCGACAGAATATTAAAAGAAAATTAATCGAAAATAATAGTCGATGGAAAAAAAAACTATGGAATGTTATTCTAAGGAAGAAAACAAACCTATGAAATTAGAATCAGATTTTTTATCAGTATTATACGCTCGTACTCGTTGGGAGTGAGAAAACGATAAAGCTACATACATCTAGTTAAGAGAGAGAGAGAGAGTAGGGCATAGTGCGAGGGTAAAAAGTGATGAATGTGATTATTATTATGATAGAGTAGATATACGTATGTGACCACCACGTATCATTCTCAAATTTTAATTTTTTACGGTTACAACAATAACTATTGAAATGATCCTGTACTTGTATTCTCATAAATAGTACCGCATAGTGAAAAAATTGAAGTTTTTCTGAAAAATGACATAACAAGGGAACAATCACGAAGTTCACTGTATTCAGTTGTGGCCATAGGTCCATTTAACAAATTTCAACATTCATTAACCCAAACACTGCATATATACAATATATACCATATATAAAGTATGATTGACAAATTGCATTTATTTATTCTCTAAATAACTTTGGGAAAGTTAACAACGCTATAACATACTTAAGAGTGGACACAAATTGTACTGAACGGACCACAAACTGGTACATCTACCCGAAATATGTGTGCATGAGTGTGAATATATTCATGTATGAGCTCATGATAAAGGAGAGAAGTTTTCATGGGGTCGAAGGGCCAAGTCTCGATGGTGGGGAATTGGGGAAGGGGTTGCTTCGCTCCCATCCCCGAGTCTACTATTCCAGGCCAGCTGAAGAAGACTGCTATTTACTTTTTTGTGTGAAAAAGATTTCAGGGAGTCTGACACGCGAAAATTATCCTTACACGTGTCGAGAACATGTTGGCTTCGTTGATCTACGAGTGACGACTATGAAAAATTCATCAACTGGGACGATTGGAGACTGAAATGTAGAATTTCCGATTGCGACAAAAAATCTACAGAGATCTATGTAGATCCATGTAAAATCTATGTAAATATCCATAAACCTACATAGATCTATGTCAATTTTGATTGCTATCGCATAGTTTACTTTGCAGGTTACAATATCTTTCCACTTGGTGAGTTTTCTATAGACCTACGCAGACTTAAAACGTTCATAAATATATGTAGACTTATATGGACGAACATTTTTTTTTCTTTTACATACGTCGAAAGGGTACATTCGAAATATGGTGTTTCGTGTATCATAATGGAGATTAAAAAATTAATATTTAAAAAATAATTGCGGTGTTGACTTCTATTACTCTTGAACTTTAACTTATCTCGATCCAAAAATACAATAACGGTAGCAATTTTCTGGAATTTTTAAACATTCATTGGACACAATTCTGTCCCGAAAATTTTATAACGTAAATGTGAATTATTTCGTGTGATATGTGAGTAGGGCCACGCACGAGTGTGTGTATGTGTGAACTGTACACGTGTACGTCATGTATAATTAAATATATTGGCTTCCTTTTTTCTTCTGCAAATATTTTTCCATAACATTTTTTTTTGTACAATTTTCTTTTTCATGGAATTTCATTTCAATTTAATGAATGAATTTTTTCCAACAATATTTTTTCGTAGAATCGAAGTAAATATATACGAATTGCTCGACGACCTCTGCTAAAGAGTATCTGTACAGGGAAAAAAAAACAATTTTTTATTACAAATGGGATCCATGATATGGACGGAAGAGATCAACCGACGTTAGGAGAGATACCCATCGAGAATTCATATTTCTATTGCAATTGGAAAAATTCTTTGATGAATCAAACTGAAATATCCTTTGGAATTATATATATATATATATTTTTTTTTTACCGTTCGATCAACTAATTTCGTTGACTATTAAATCTGATTTGACTGATGTCTAACGTTTCAATCCTCTTAAAAAAGCGTATTACTCGCTTTATCGGTGAGTAATTCGATTATCTTAATATCGCACTTTTATATTTTCCTTGGAAAGGTACCGATTTGCATTATATAAACTCGACAATCTATATCCAACGAACCCAGTTGTTGGACATTGTGCAGCTACACAAACGTATTCCTATTCCTTATTTCTGCTTCTGATATATATAAATAAAGATGTCTGGTTCTTGCTCAATCAAACAAAAAAAATATGGTAATATCGCCAAGGTGCCAAGTTAGATTACTTTTGATCTGATCTACAGTCGTTTAAATTTTTGTATTCAATATATAAGAAGCCAGGGCAATGTTGGATAGCTTAAGTCGGTAGATAATATTATTACGCTAATCGATTAATTATTTTCACGCTCGTTGGTATTTCCCTCGTCAATACTCTTGCTGCGGCCTGCGTGTGAAAAACCGACCCCCGTCCCCTTGACGCGCACACAAATTAAGCGCAGCAACAAAATTTCACGTGTTCTTTATTGCTCGCTTGCGGCTATGGTGTATATACGTGGTCCATACAGGTGGGGAATTTATCGTTGAGCGTGCACGTTGATTTTATTTCACAGGAAACATAATTATACGGTTTTATCGGTTGTAAAACGAGGGAGGGTGTTTATATCGTTTATACAGAGACGGGGAGCTACAGTCGCTGTGCAGCTTTCACGATGAGTAGCAAAGTTGTAAATTTCATCACTGGTAATGAGTGACGGTCCATTGAAATGTAACAATAATAAGAAACGAGCATAAAGTCGTTATTTTTTTATTTCTATTATGCCGGACAAATATTTTTTCACAACGTGTATACAGGCGCGCATGCGCGTAGATGTATCGTCGAATTTCAGCTGGCAAACGTGTCTTTACAGTGGCACGTATCACTGATAACAGTCGGCTGCGCATCCGTTCTCCAGTTGGTACACAGATACATGTCACGGAGCTACCGTGTATAGACGCGAGGATGTTCGCGAGCCGCTCGTATAACGTCACGGAAAATATGGCTCTCGTGACTGGCACGATTCGGCTTATTCTTCCTTATCAACGATAAATCACTTCCTCTGCTTGGCATTCTCGCATTCCTTTCTTCACCTTCGCCGAGTAGAGCGGTAGAGAGAGAGGAAAAAAAAGAAAGAGAGAGAGAGACTGCGACGCCTCCACGTCCTCTCACGCGAAAGTAGTCACGTAGGTATGTATATACGATCTTGCTGCAGTCGTTGGCTGCGATAGCCTGCATATTCGGCACAATCCAATGAATTTCCAAGCGTTTTGTATGTTTTAATACGTCGTGCCTGAATGTGGAGCGATGTGATTACACATGGAGAAATCGTGGTAGTTCTGACAATCGTTAAGTGACAATTATTAACTATCAGTCCATGTGAATAGTTTTATGGTTGCATGAACTATTTTTATAATGAAAAATATATAAATTAAGTTGTAATTGTACGTATTAAATTATGAAACTTGATGAAAAAATGTGATCTGGAAAGGAGGGAAACAATTGAATATTTTCATAAATGAATTGTTTTTTTTTTTTTTTTTTTTTCCATTTTCAAATTGTTATACTTTTTATCAAGTTGCAAGGCTTTATATTTACAGTTGCAAATCAGTTTCTTTTGTATGACTCCTAGGTGACTCGGCTCACTCGAAGGTAGTTACGATAACAATTAGAATTTAATAGTTGTCACTATTAATTGTTGTCAGTAATATTTATTTCTCTCGGTGTATAATTTTTCGCTTTGCTTGGCGCGCAACGAATCGCAGGATAACCGGATCTGTTAGTCCGTGACGCAGGCAGATGAGAATCTAGATCGTTGCAGTAAGAAGAGACGCGGAATGACGGGACGAGACGAAGCAGACCAGTACGTTTGACCGGGCATAGGTCAATCGTCGAGGGCAGAGGACAAGCGGTTTTCTAAATGAAAAACCTTTCGAGGAATCGTTTTGCTACTGACACGGAGCTCGAGCTCGGTCTTCCCCGAATATCTGGAGAGCGAACCGGAAAATCACTTGATGGAAATGAGAGTCCCTTCCCAACTTGAATACTCGCAGGTCCATACCTTCCTCTACCTGTCCAGCTGCTCCCTGCAAAGCTCTTGTTCTCTTTCTGTCTTCAGCCTGCACGACTCGTTTTTTTTTCCCGTGACGAAGTTGCGACGAAAACCGCTGCGATTATCTGTCAGCGCGTTCACGAAATTCACGAGGAGCCGCTGTGCGTTGTACCATGTTATGCGCAGAGAGGCTCGTTTCTCCGTGATGCGATTATTCGACAAATATTCTTGTGCGGATGAACTGTTTCTATCCTTAGCGCGGTACCCGACTGCAAAACGAATTCGGCCAAGCATTTGCATGATCCCGTCGTAAATTACGACCCGACGCTATGGTTGCTGCTACATTTTTCGTTTTCGATGGAACGAGGCGGTGAGATCGTCGACCTTCTTCGCGACTTTGGACTCCCACGGGACAAGCTTTGTTTTTGTTTTATTAGATTTTGCTGGGATAATTTTATCTTATTTTTATTTCGACTCAGGAAATACAACCGATAGTCGATTAAGCTCTGCGGTTCGGGGCTGAGTCACGATTTTACTTAAAAAAATTTCTGGCACTCGCATACTCGGCAAGAAGAAAATTTTTAAGATTTCATTTCAACATCTTTTTCGTATGATAATGTGAATATTGAATTTTATAAAATGTTTTTTTTTTTTTTTTTTTTTTTTTCTTAATTCAATAATATAAATAACACAATTATAGGGAAATAACGAAAAAAATGAAGAAAGAATAAGTTTTTTTTTAGATTGATGATAAATATTTTTCAATTTTTGATGAAATTCGAATTCACGACAAACGGGTGACAAAAAAAAATCGACCTAGCGTGTGAATTTTTATCATTTTTTAAATTTTCGATTATTGTAGTTTACTATTTATTTATTTATTTATTCATTTATTTCATCGTAAAACGTCTTCGCCTTTTACAGATCCCTTCCTTTATGACAAATATTGCTTTGGCTTAGGTCTATACTTATATTTGTCTGCCACTATACAATATCACACGTGCCTGTCACTTTTTTCGTTGATTTCCTGTCATTTTCCACATATTTCTACCACATAACCACCTCGTAACTTATTCCAGTTAATACCGTCACACATGCTTGAATGGAACATGTCCGTACTTATCTCTGACTCCTAATTCTTCGCACGTTACTCACAGTCGCTACTCTTGATTATTTTTCCACTAGTTCCTGGCTAGTTCTTTCCTGACTAATTTTTGTGTTCTATTCTTCTAGCTCCCGACTTGCTTCCGTTCTCGAATGTCACATTCTCGTGAAAGCTCTCACGTATTCACATAATTCCACGATCACTTTCCCCTTAAGCGTCTCCTTGGTCCAGTGAACTAAGTCCTACCCCTTTCTTCCTTTACTTCAATTGTCCACTGCCTCCACCCATTTCCTAGTAATCCCCTCCCTTGCTACTTTACTTGTTCCAGATTTTCCTCCTCAGTGTTGCACACTTCACATTTTCAGCTCTTAAATCCTTTCTTTTCCAATATTTCCGCGTCTTGGCCTCGCCCATTCATCTTTTAAGTCTTCCCTTATTCTCCCATTATCCCCGTATTTCTCCCTTTGCACCCCCCTTCTTTATCTTCTTATACAGCTGATTAAAGGTGGATCTGTCCATTTTTACCCAGTTTGCTTGTATGTCCTGTTCCTTCTTAAATGTGATTTACTAAAATATCTCTAACTTTGCATTCTGATAAATTTGCGACTTCATTTCACGTTCATTTTCTTCGTAACTGTTTAAGTTTGATAATGTCGTTTCATTCATACAGCTTCGATTATTATTTTTCTTTTATTTTTAATTTTCAAAAGCAATTTTTGTGAAATTCTTTGCATTGACCTTCTCAAAATGAAAGTTACTCGACTTCACCATTGCGCACGCAAAAAAAAAAAAATATGTGCATTACATCCGTCCCACAGCGCGTACAATATTTTTACATCGAGAGCGTGGGAATTAAACTCGTTCGTAAGGGCCAGAGAGAAAATGAAAATAAATAAAAAAGAACAAGCATTACGTTCTTGCGCTTCGTGGAAACAACTCGTTTCACGGATGAACGTTCAACGCTCGGATGATCCTTCCGAGCTGAGCGCAGCGTGGCTTATGCGAATGTTGGTCGGGGTGTTGCGTTTCCGCGTGTTTTCGAGATCACTCTGTACATACTATCTCGCTTTTCACGGCGTTGTGAACTCTGCCGCGGTTCCAGTTGTTCGCGTGTACCAACAATTCGCCTCGGGATTACCTCCTCACCGCAACGAGCCCCGAACAACCGCGAGAAAGAATCCTGGTTGCCGCAAGAAATAGCCCTCAGTGCAAGCGAACAAACGATCGTGGTACAGAAAGAGAGAGAGAGAGAGAGAGAGAAATGTATTCGCATTTGCTTAATAAGACCCATTGCCCTACTGGATAAAAGAATAGAAGGGAAAAAGACAACATTGCCTTGTTCTGGATGGTAACCTGGACATTTCTACCGGCAGAAACCTTTCTCGTCTGTAATGAGTTCCGGCACCTTCATTCCACTGCCACTTTTTTTTTTTAATCCGTGAACTTGGACTCATTCGAGAGACGTCGAATTATGTAAGCTAGCAGAGTTATCACTTGAAATATATAACGATGAACCGTACGAAATTAACGCTGCTTCTCCTCCATTATATACGTACGGATACGTCTTAAGGCCAGCCCGCACCACGGGGAAGAATCATAAAACTGGAACACGCGATGAATGTTAAGTGCAAGCAGTAGAGCGAATAATGGCTACACAATTGCCCATCGCGCTTCTGTTGTCAAGCGGAAATTTCAGCCTTTTCTATTGTTTTTTTTTTTTTTTTTTTTCATATAACTCGTATAATCGTATACTACACATAGAGGAGAGAGAAGAGAAAAGTAAAATTGTAGAATTTTGTTTGAAACACTTGTTTTCTCGTCTATTCGCAATTTTAAGAGAAGACATTTGCTGTTTTGAGTCCTTTTTCAAAATTCAATCTAAAACAAAGAACAAAACTTAGGTTTCCGCAACTTTAAAACATGTTTTTTTTTGGCACAGAACCGCCTTGATTTTGACTGGATTCTATGTGTTTGTTATTTCGCATAAATGATTTTTTTTAATTCTTATTCTTCTACCTTTTCTTGGAATGGTCACAAAATCTCAATGTTCAAGGCGATTTACTGCGCACTCCTCCCCCCTGTCCCTGTATGCAATTATAAAGAACTATTTTGAGCAATATCTGAACATTATTCTAATGATTTTTATAGAAGTTTGAGCGATCACGCTATTTAGAAAAAAAAAAGTTGAAAATATCATAAAATCGCAATGTCTATATGGATTTTGTTGAAAATTACAACAATCAAAGAGATGTTACTGCTTCACTTGTAGATCAAATTTTAGCCCGATTACTTCAATGATTTTTTAATTATAGACAATTGAATTTTGAAAGACCCGCGCTCGCACACACACGCACATTTTTAAAACACTTTTCTCGACGTTTTCAACCAGTTTGAGTATCCTGACACTAAAATCTGGGACAAAAAAAATAACTAAAACATAAAGATTCATCTCTAGGGCCAAGAGAAGGCACGTAGACTCGTGAGTATATTCCTCGATTTAGATTTTCAATCGAGCATCTCTTATTCATCGTTAAACATTGAAACTTTGAATTATTTATCTCTTAATTTATGTACGACGCGAAAATCAACAATGGAAGCTGTGCAAGGAAACCAGTCCTATCAGCCGTAATCATTGATGTGAATTGAATTGAACGAATGTACAATTTGTACTCAGGTTTTGCACAAATTTATCATTGTAAGAATTTACTTTACACTTTGTTAACTAAAATTTCGTTTAAATATACAGATTTTCTATAAATTATGTAGGAAATAGGAGATTTTCCAAATATATCGTACGATTCATTCGACACATAAAATCGTTTGACACATTGCCAAAAAAAAAAAAAAAAGAAAAAAGTAAAAAAAATTGATAAAAATAATTTCTATTCTTTGAAAGAAAATGGAGGTCATAGCGACTAAAATAAAAACTTAGCGAAGGTGAAATAGTTCGTAAAATGTACGGTGGTGAAAAATATTTCATTAAGTCATAAACATTTTTTTTTCAGTTCACCGTATGTCGCTGCACCAGTGATTTAATATAACTATTCGTAACAGTAAATATGCACACTTTAGCCCTTTATAAGCCACATTGCCTGAAACTGTCCTGGAATGGATCTATGATGAGCATGGTGGAGGCAACGTCTTTTTATGTTAGAGCCGAGGAGTGGGGATATTCTTGTAAAGGGCTTGTAAAGGGTTAAAGAAATGTTATGAATTTTACAACATGTGTTTAATGTACAAAGTCATTTGATATGCAAACAATTAATAATTTAGTGTTGAATTTAATATATGTACCCCCATAAAAATAAAGTGAACTCGAAAAAATATGATTAGCATATATTTTGTATTAAAAAAATTCTATATTCTCGATTTTTTATCTTTTATAATATTATCCGCCAGGATATAACCTAAAAATATTGATCTAAGATGTATAAAATATATATCTGAGATATATAAATGTTTCAAGATTTATAATACAATATATAATAAATATATTATGCTTTGAAAAGTTCTATATCTCGAATACTATATATATCGAATTATTTTTCGTTTGCATCGAGAGAAAAAGTTTCATTGAATCAAAGAGATTTCATTGAAAACTTGGCCTGTGAAACTTTTATTTGCAGTCAATGAAAAATATATTTAAATATGTTAATACTATCTTTTATTTAATTGATCGCTTTTATTTACTTGAATGAAACTTTTATTTATTGCTCAGTCTCACGATAATTGAAATCTCTCGAGCAAATCTTATCAAATTCTGTAGTGCTTGGTGTGCCATATCGGGCACGTTTACTTTGGAAGCTTGTTCTTTTTACTTTCAAGGAGTCAAGGTTAAGGTGTAGTAACAGAAACATTACAATGAACCAATTTTTATTGCAAAAAACGATGTTTTATCGCGTTTCTCGATTCAAAATCGCGCACATGATGCGTGCGACACACACACGCGCGCGCGCGCCCGCGAATGAATGCTATAATGGTATTTTGTCGTCAGAAGATTAATGGGTTTCGCATATCGCAACACTTTTTTTATGTCTATAAAGAGGTCGTGATGTTCATCTATGATTCCGTTATAGGTTATGTTTTATTTTTACATGCTTGCCGTACTAGTCGAGTAAAGGTTCGAAGGACCGTTCAATGTTCGTTTATTATTGTATATCTTCAAATGTAGTAACGTATTCGCGGACACCAGCCTCCTTCAAAAACTCCATTTGAGTAACAATTTAACAATCGGCGTTTTGCCAGTTTTGCGCTCTCGATACAACGCTGTTAGTAAAAGCAAATGACGTTTCCTGTCAAGCAGCGGCACGCACGATGCCGTCAAATAAATATCTCTTTGAAACGACGATTTCAAATATATTATTCATTTGAATAAAATAAATCCTTTCTTTAGTAACTATTATCAAATAAATGTTTACTCGACGGCAATGAAATATCCTCATCGTGATTCAATTGCATCACATCATTGGAATCAAGTAATTATTTTCATTGAATCAAATGAATATTTAATTGATTCAATGAAAAAAATTTGTATGTGCCGATTTATTCGAATCAATGAAATCTTTCCTCTTGATATGGTTGCATATTGAAATTGACGTAGAAGTTATTGAAAATTAACGGATGCAGACATTTACAAAAAATGTCCTTGAAATTTCAAATAATGTTTATGAAATTTAATATACCGAATGTGCATAAAATTTCTATAGAATGATGTTAATTATCACTAAACGAATTCAGCAATTCCACTCTGCGGTAGATCTCATTGGCTACTTTTTTATTGTTTTCTTTTATTTGTTATTAATCTTGATATCGAGTCAGTTGCTACGGTTCAGAGATATTTGTCGATATCAGATGGAACTGGAAGTTTTTTAATTGCGAGATCAAGGGGAAGATCAGGATCGATTCGATTCGAATGATGGTTGAAAAAAAATTAAAGAGAGTAAAAAAGATGCCAATAAAACGTCAATGATGGAGCTAGCATTGACGTCAAAGAGGCTAATAAAAATGCCGTCCCGTTAAATGCCCGAGCCAGATGCGAGCGTCTCGTCGATGCGGTATTAACTCTCCTTCTGTCGTCGGGGTCTCGTCCTTTTGTTCCATGTGTCCTCCTCCCGACCAACTACGCCTTCGTATCTTCTCATTTAGATCGGAGAGTTCTTTTTTGCACCTTTTTCTCCTTCGCCATCTACCCTTCCGCCCCTCCTCCGGTGGTACAATTAGATGAGATCACAGTATAGCGACTGAGGACAAAAGTCTACTTCGTGGGAAGAGTTTATGTGAATTTTTCTTACTATCGACTCTGTCTGAATTTAATCAAGCAGAGGATAAAGCGCCTGTTTAATTTTTGTTTTAAATTACAACGACAAGTCGTTAAAAAATCATTCATTTACCATTTATTTGTTCAAAAGTTCCTTCTATTAATTTCTTAATGAAATATATATTTGATTCATTCGTAAAGACCGAACCTCTTCAGGAGATATTATTACTCGGTTGATCGTTGACTAAAAAAAAATATATATATTTCTCGTTTTTCACACTGAGGACTAATTATTTGTATCAGCATTTACTTTTAATTCTCTGATTGTAAGATACCCATATTAGTGGCAGTGGAGGTTGTTCTTCATAATCTCCGTGGATTGGTGAAACCTGTGCGACGCGCCGTGACTACAACGACGACGACCGTGCAAGCAAGCAAGCGGACTCTCGTTTTCTTTCCGTCTCCTTGCGGCTCGAGTCGGCTTTGCTTCTCTTCTCTTCGGTCCTCTCTTCTCCCTCTCTCTCTCTCTCTCTTTCTCTCTCTCTCTCTCTCTCTCCCTCATCCTCTTCGCCTGCTCCCTTATCTTCCTCGTCCTCTTCTTGCAACAGCTCTTGCTTCTAACAGAGTCTCTCCTCTCGTCTAGTATTTCTCCCGTCCGATAGTCTCTCTCTCGACCAGTTGCAAATTCCTCGCGAGCTTCGCCGTCGCCGCACGGGAATATCCTTCTTGACTCCAGTCCTCATCCTCTCGCTCAATCTTGCTTCACACTCTATCCCTGCATCGCCGTTCGGCCGCTTCAATCCCGCCTGACGCAAGAACACACCGTCTGAATGCTGATACGCTCGACCTCCACAGCATGCAGACACGATCTCACACTGTAGCTAATATTCTCCCGCGTTTATTTAATATTCCGATGGAATGATTGACGCGAGAAAATTGGAATTTTCTTCGCTTCGCTTCCTCCATTTTGCTTCTATTTTATTTAACATCTCGTTCTAACTTCGTAACGGTACTTAATAGCCTCTCGTGTATCAAAGATAGGATCATGAATCTTGGTTGAATATTTTTGAAAGCTCGCCAACTCCCATCAACGCCACCCTCGCCTCCTGTCTTATCAGCTACAACGCTTCTTAAATGCAGACGGAAGCATGTTTCTCATTGGTATATAGCGCATCGATTGTACCATATAGTTATATAGCTAATCTCTCAATGATCGACCGAACATGTGGCTGGTGTTCCTACGGGCTCCGAGTATTTTATATCACGACCAGTTTTCTCATAGCTACTTATCCTTCTCGCGGTATCCTGTACACTGCCTTGTACTTTATGTACTGTTGTATATACTACGTGTACAAGGGTCTACGTACCTCAAGGTGGCCGCATAGATACTCGTACAGAGCGTTACGTACAAGAGAATACTTGTATTCCTAGGAGAAACGACAGAGAGTCGCTACGGTAGCTGCAGAAACTCGAACGTCACAGGAAGCTTCTAGTTAATCTACAGCTCTGATCTCATTTCTGCTAATTGGCCGATAGGAAGCCTCGATAAGGCAATGATACACTCGCGATACGGACTATACGCAACATTTATGCGTAATGCACGCTATAGTTACCAAATAAACCAACAACAGTGAATTATTCGCTGATGCAAACATATTTTTTTTTATACCGCCCATAAAAGAAATCGAGGCAACGCACTCGAATCAAAAGCATTTTTAATGATTCTATGAATAATTGTTTTAAATAGCAAAATAATATATTGACAAATTATGGAATTATTATTATTTTTTAATAATTCATTATTGTTACAATCGTAGAGAATTGTTATTGCTGCATATTTATAGGATCAATGGTTTTTTTTTATTTATCAATGAATGGCTACCACACATTTATTTACCGGAATACATTTTTACCGTATTTACAAAATTGTCAGATTATAACTCTGCTACGAAATCATTTTTAGCTTTTTTTACCATCATGAGCTTCGTAGATTTGTCTCTTGGTATATAATGGTAACGCGACAGTGATGCTAGTAGTTGTTCTTACTTACTAGTATGGTAAGGTACTTACTAGTATGGTTAGGTAATGTGATGTTTTTTGAAATATAATCGCGGTAGAATTGTTGTTTTTTTGATAGAGTCATAAGTGTGTCTTTCAAGTTTTCTTTTTAACTTGGCGTCGTTACGTTACCGGGTCTCTTTTCACAGTGATTTTTATGACAACATAATCATAAATGATTGAATTTCTAATTTCTCAACAATAATAGAGCAAATGATGTAATAATAGTTAAAATAGTATTATTATTTTAGAGAAAATATTTGACATCTCTTTAGGAATAGCAATTGAAATGATTTTTAATTCGAGAGATCCTTTCTATACGAAGTGAATTTTTTCTTGTGATTAATAAAAATAAAAACATGTATTCGTTGAAAGAAAAAGAGATGTAAACTTTTATAGATTGCGTTGCTACAGGGGTATGACCTAATTTTTCTTCAATGCACCCCAGGATGCATACACCGTGACCATTTACTGTGGTAACTGGTAGCTTCCGACGTTATCCGGTCATTGCGTACCGTACATAGAATTCTAAGGGCCAACGGTGAGTACCGGGCGAGGCATAGCCACACGGTAGAGTTCCCTGGCGTGTTTCAATCCGCCGATTTCCAAACCCCCGTATCATGCAACTGATCTCCGGAAAATTGGATACGTGATGCGACTTCGTGGATTTCCCCGAGTTTACGAGCGTGTCCCCGTCCGTTTACTGCTTCAGCTCGAGGACCAATTCGTATTTCTACCCTTTTCAATCGCCCACTAGTGTATCCTGTGGTATTCTTCATTCGAACTCGTACCTCCATCGAAGCTCACTGTACGCCACGAATCTTTCTCGCAATGCGAGGGTTAATACGTCCTAGTTGTATAGATTTATATTAAATTATGTCCTGCTTGGCGACGCTATTCGTGATCTAGACCCTTTTTGTTTCGCTGATTATGAAATTTGCCCGTTCTTTCAATAACTTCAAAACAGAGAGAGAGAAAATATTTGATAAAATACTCTGCGCGGAGAATAATAATTATTTGCCACAGCTATTTGCACAGTTACATATGCTCCGACATCAAGTTTACTCGGTTGGGTTAACAAACTAACCGGTTTGCCTAAACAACCGATTAATTCGACTATCCAATTTCCTGATTAGGCCAATGTATCAGTCGGGCCAACCAATTAGTTGACTAATCAGGGACATTTGCCGCAACATGTCGAACCATCCGGTTGAGTATCGCAACTCATATTTTATTCTCCGTTTAAAACGTCATTTAACGAAGCCATTTTATTTTCGGTCTCCAGTCTCGTAAGAAACCCCCAACTGTCATTGGACCAAATTGAGGCCCGGATCGTGCGAAATACCCCATATATACTATGCTTTGTGGTAGATATCGTTCGCGTGACTGTTGGCCACCTCGTATTAGGGTCACTTGGCTGACGGCTTTCACGTTTGAAAAGGTATACTCTATGCAGTGCTGCCTCGAGAAAGGCCGCAGCAGTCTCCGGTACCTGCCCACGAACTCTCAACGTCGAGCAGCTGGCCCGCGAAGCGATTTATTCGCGGATCGTTGGCGACCCCGACAACCGACATCACGACATAACAGAGAGTATACCAACAAAATACTTTATACATTTACGACGATAGGTGAGGTACCGTGATAGCTGAGTCTACGGTCGACCGACACACGGGTACCAACAGCAGCAGCAGCTACACGACCTTTCCGGTGCATCGTGCGAGGAAACCGACGTGTTGGATAAACATCACCGTCACACACCCTTCCATCGTGTTCTAGCTTCCCGAACGTGCTTCAGGTTTTAGAGCGACGGATTATTGAAAGCGCGACATCCCAAAGAGCTACCGCTAGCTCAAATGTCCTTCTGTCTCTAATGGATCTGCTGTCCTCGGTAATCCGATTATTGAATGTCATTTTTGAAACTTAATGGAACTCGTCGCAGGAAATGATACAAGACAAGAAGAGAGCGAAATGATATGGCGCGATTTTACTTTAAAAAATCGTCATCCTTCGCTCACTATGATACGAAGATTTGTCAAAAATTTAATATTTTTAAATAAGTATATTTACGTTTAAATAATTCGACGTTAATTGCAAATATCGATTATTGCAAATTGACTTATAATTCCGTAAGAATAAAATCTTGTGGATCTTCTTCGATTGAAGAAATTCGGTGAGCCAACTGAATTCAGTTGATTCAATGTAAATTTCCTTGGCTCAAAGTAAATTCAATTGGCTCAATTTAAAAAATTCTCTCTCGGTGTACAGGACTTAAAAAAAATGCAAATTAACTCTCTAATGAATTTACTACAAATTCAATATGCAAATAGCTCAAAGAATGTAAAAGTTACAACATAGCCACTTAAAAAAAAAAAGTGTAACTCTTATGACAAGCTCAAAAAAATGTTTTGCACCAATGGATCTGTCCCTCAGCGACTCGATAATTGGACATCGTAGTCAGTCGAGAAACGGAAGTACTTATGAATAAATGAGTCAAGACATTCACGAGCCGTTCCCGTTGCTTTTAGAAAGAGGCGCGGAGACTCTACGGACGTACCGGTGTGTACATACAACAATAACCTTTGAAATTTTCATTGCAAAAAAAAAAAAAATAAGATAGCCCCGCTGCTTTGAGTTGATAGTATGCTGCGCGCTGTGGAAAAACGAGTCTGCGTTAGAGAGAACGGATATACGCGTAATATTGCAGAGTATACGGGAGGGACGTACCGCGTACATAAAGCCACGCGTTCCAGAATTAATGAACTAACTAGGGAGTACAATGGCCGGGGAATGCCGAGTATCTGTCCGCTTATGATGCTAATGCTGGCTCTTTACTTTGCATGACAATTACAGCAGCAACGTCGGGGGATGCTGCTGCTGTTGCTCGCGCGTTTCCTCCATTCAGTAGAGAAACCGGTAGGTGGCCAGGCAACGTGATCCCCACGCACGCACGACAAGCAGCAGCCCTCTTCCTTCTTGGGAAGGTTCATCCTTTACACCAGCGTACCTCGGCCCCTTCTTCTACTCCGTCACCTCTACTTTCTCTCTTCTCCTTCATCCTCCGCACGGCAGCTCGTGTGACGAGTGTCACCCACGGTAAAAAACAAAAATAAACTTGTGAATATGAACATAAACTCCGAAAATGTATTCTTTTAATAAATTTTTAACACGGGCTCTGTGATATTTATTATGCTTGAAGATAATATTAATAATATCTTTTTAAATATGGATGTACAATTAATTATCAATTTTTACGGTGAAGACTGGAGACGATAGTAAAATACAGTATTTTTTTAATCGTTACGTGCTTATACAACTCGGTAAAATTCAAATTATGCGGAAAAAAAAACTTTACAGGGGAAAAAATCATTTTTAGGCACTCACTTTCTTATATTAACCCTTTGCACTCCAGCCTAGTAGGGCATAGAGGCTTTAATGTCGCAAATACGGCGACAACGGAGTGCAAAGGGTTAAATGACAGCCTCTACTATTATTGATTTCCTGAATGTGTCTCGTCGGTTTTCCGACTCAAGTTATGTCGCAGGAACTATCTAAACGATTTGGTTCTCTTTGACATGGTTCCTTCGTCTTTGTATAGACTCATAATATATGGAGTTTAAATCCATTTGGCTCATGCCAAATTTGGAATTGCTAGAAAAAAAAACAATGATTATTAGCTAAAATTACGACTTTTGTGTCCGTACGGAGTCAGAATTCAGCAACACCTCAACGGATTAAATTGTGCTTTATACTGTTATCTTATACGATGAAAATGAAAAGGCCGACACAGTTTAAATAATTTTTTATAGCTAGAAATGGACGAATTAAGAAAAATAAGGACATTTTTTGTTACTGCAATTTCTCGAAAATGCGTGATGGAAATTTTTCTATAATCACACTTTTTCTTCATTTCAATGTGACAAAACTATTCCTAATGTGAATCACCAGCCAGACAATTATAAGTGTGATATTTAAAAAATAATTATTTAATAATAATTTTTAAAAAACAAGTAAGAAATAAAATCATAATAAAAATTGTTGTATAATTCCACATTTTCTTCCTTTCAATGTAACAAAACTATTCTTAAAGTGAATGACTAGCCAGACAATTTTGAGTATGGTATTTTACAAAAAAATTATTTAATATAAAAATGCAAATAAGAAAAAAATAATTATGATAATAAGATAAATATATTTAAGTTAAAAATAAACTAATACTCGCAAGACGAGTGTTCCGTTAAACGATTCCGTTAGAACAAAACGAACGAATCACCGCTTCGCAACACGATATTGACAAAATAAAATATTATATTTTACTGTCAAACACAACAGAAACATCACATTAGAAACCTAGACACGGAACATGAACTGTGACAATCCTATGAGTGTTTTTTAAAATTTCCCAATGGGACATTTTACTTTTTTTCCGTCTACTATTATTCGTTAATAGAATATTGAACTTTTTTTTACGTAAAGGAAAATAACACGTATTTTTTATTGCTTACATTGTACTTTACTGTACATTTTACCTGTACAAGTATAACTATTAAATTATACTTAAAATTGAACTTTCACGTTACAGATATTTGTCTTATATATATTTTTAATGATATTTTTAATTTCTTTTGCATAAAGGAGGATTTCATACATTTTTTTTACTGTTACTTACAGAAGTAAGGAAACCTACAACACTGAACCATGCACATTGCTTCTCCTTATTATCTTTCATTTTTTACAAAGCTACCTTTATGAGAAAGCATGTTGATCGATTTTAGGCTTCCTCATAGAGGAATCTCTTGTGAAAGATAAAAAACAATGATAAAGCAATATGTGCAAGCTTGTACTTGACAGATTTGTTTTAATAATGCGTACACTAACTTATTTGCTTAAAATTTCTCAAAATTAACGAATCAACAATTTTTTTAAAGTGGTAAATTTCATAACTTTTAATATTTATCGTCAATCTCAGATAAACGTAATAATAAAGCAGCCTTGATCGTAACTACACTTGTGTAGAACGTTTCAGTTCGATAGCTTCAAATTAATACCGTCTAGTGTGTTTGAGTTGTGTAACATAGAAAAAAAAATTGAACTCATAACATTTTAGTCACTTTGTCGATTGTAAATGATTTTACCACGATGAAAGGTTAGTATTTGATCCATTAGCTTGCGAAATTTCAGCCCTTTAATTGATGCCATTCTCGAGTTAGAAAAGTTAAATATATTTGAGATATTTTCGAAAAAAAATACGAACCAACCTTGGTAGTAAATTCATGGGAGAAGATGCTGGTCTATATATTGCTATCGCAATTAATTTGCTCGCGTTAATTTGTTCTCGTGTTACATTTTGCATTTAAAAAACGGATTGTCAAGAATTATAACATTTTCAAGGCTGCGTAGATTTCAATCATGTTTGTCACGATGAAGGGACAGGAGGAATAGGAGTACATGCTAGTCATCCGCATGCGTGCGAAATTTCAGCCGGAAAGTTAAAGCTGTTCTCTGGATATAGGCGATTAATTTTTTGAACCACGACACACACACACGCACACAATATGACTTTTTAATTGTTCAGCCTATTTAAAATGCATTAACATACCTAAAAAAAATTTTTTTGTCACAAAAACGAAACTCCTACTATGTGATAACAAAATAAAACAAATTATAATTGGTTCTCATGTGATTGGCTGGTGATTCGTAAAATGCGGACAGTGAGAAATCGTGGTAGGTTTGACAATTATCAACAGTGACATTAAGTGAGAAATATATTAATAGTTGAACCGTGCAAATATTAAAATAATTATATTAACTCTTTCCAGTGTTATCGTAACTATCTTGAATTGGTTACAGTAGTTAAAATAGTCTTATGGGCTAACAATTATTAGTTGCCAGGCGTACCACGATTTCTCCGAGTGTACCATACATATTTCCATTTCTCGTGGTGGCTCCTCTGTTCGTTGCAATCGAGTGCACGTGTCCCTTCACTCTTGCGCACTGAGCTCTCAGCTACGCTCATTTCCCCTGGCGCGGAGGATAATTTGTCATCGAGCGATACCACCTACTTTATTAAACGGGAGTTGCAGAGCCCGCACGGCCTTCGGATTGAGTCTTGACTTGCGCGAGTAGCCCGATTGTAGGCGATAGCAATCGAAGCCACGGTATATAGACGGCAGACAAGCGGCATCCAGCTCCTGGCGGGCCGTCGATCGAATCGCGAAATTGCAATCGCTCTCCTGGCGAATCGTGCTGTGCAGAAACGCAGAGCTATATGTACATATATACAGTTCAGACGAGAAATAGAGAGCACTATTCCGCACTGTGGTGCACACGGTCGAAGCTACAACTCGGGCTGTTGTCTCGAGCTCCACCTCTGCGTCTGCACCAGGTAAATATGCTCCGTTGAGGTAAATCCTCGATTCTGCAACGGTTCGAACGCTGCAGCTATCAATTACTTTGTTCCGGTGATATTCAATGCCGGTACGATGCACCTTGCTCGGAAACAATAGTATGTAGAATGGACACACGAGTCGGTTGGAAGAATTCGTTAGCTCGAATCGCTTTGTACAAAGACAAGCCGATTAATTTGTTTTCTACTTTGTATCGCATGCTGCACGGTCAATGTGATTGAGTTGGCATAAAATCGTTAGTTTTACGTAGCGATTCGGACGTTAGATCCGAGGAGTATATTGATAATAGAGTGGAAGCGTTCCGGTCAAGTGATCCAATCGCTTTCTCTTGCAGCGTAATACAGACTTACTTATATAAAGCTCGAGCAAATTATAAAGCAACGAAATAGCAATGGTACTCGATGTCACGTGCGGTTTGTATAGCGTAATACTGCAAGACCTTCTCGCGATATTTACATCCTGTCTGATATGTAAAACGTAGATTTAAACTGTATTACGTGAACGGTGTTATCGCTAATGTCTTTTGGTAAAATCACTCGATCCTTCTGTACCTTCTTTTAATTTATTATTTATTATTCATTTTATTTTATCGATATTTAAACATTGTACAATATATACGTAAGAGTTCACTGCTCAATGGTACTAAGAGAAAGATAACAATAATTACATATAATACACACAGGGAAATCGTAGTAGTTCTTGCAAATATTTAATAACAACTGGTATTTAATAATAATTAATTGTTAGTCCATGCGACTATCTTAATAGTTGCTTCAACTATTTTTATCGTGAAACTTATTAAAGGTAGTTACGATAACTATAAAAAAAATAGTCACACGAACCAAACATCGATAGTTGTCACTTTTATCAGTTACCTGTACAATTTTTTTCTCTCGGTGTAGTTACGGTCCTTAAATCACCAAGTACGTTGAATATAAAATAAAATAAATAATACTAATGCTGAACTTCAACTAAACATGCTCAAGTGGTTCAAGTGCACCCACAAAGTACGTTTCTTCGAATTTTAAGAATCTTCAGTGCCTTACAAACTTGAGGTTATTTAACATATGGAAGAGCTGTCCATTCGATTATAAAGGGTGTCCCAGCAAGAGCGCCGGATTTTAATTTGCCGCCATTTTGTTAATACGAGTTGTACGGTGATTTTTTTTTGACATTTGTCACGTACAGACCACGCGATTTAAGAATATGGAGAAGTATTCAAACCAACAACGTTTAATTATTGTAAAAACACATTACAAAAATGGTGAAAGTTTTGCGAAAACAGTTGGCCAATTACGTCAAGTTTTTGGTCGCAATAATGCGCCAAATGAATCGACAGTGAGGCGTTTAATTACAAAATTTGAGACCAAATTTACGCTGATGGATCAGGAGATCATTGTTCGTCGTCGTCCTTGTCGGTCACTCGAAAATATAGCCACAGTAACGGAATCTGTGGCCGAGAATCCAGGAACTTCCATTCGGCATCGTGGTCAACAATGAAACATTTCCAGTAGCACTATGCAACGAATTTTGGTAAAAGATCTGCATTTGCACGGGTACAAGGTTCAATTGGTGCAAGAAATCAAGCCAAGGGACCATGCGCAGCGCCGTCAATTTGCTGATTGGGTGTTGGAACATCATCAAATTAATGCGGTTTGTTGACCACGATGCCGAATGGAAGTTCCTGGATTCTCGGCCACAGATTCCGTTGCTGCGGCTATATCTTCGAGTGATCGACAAGGACGACGACGAACAATGATCTTCTGATCCATCAGCGTAAATTTGGTCTCAAATTTTGTAATTAAACGCCTCACTGTCGATTCATTTGGCGCAATATTGCGACCAAAAACTTGACGTAATTGGCCAACTGTTTTCGCAAAACTTTCACCATTTTTGTAATGTGTTTTTACAATAATTAAACGTTGTTGGTTTGAATACTTCTCCATATTCTTAAATCGCGTGGTCTGTACGTGACAAATGTAAAAAAAAAAATCACCGTACAACTCGTATTAACAAAATGGCGGCAAATTAAAATCCGGCGCTCTTGCTGGGACACCCTTTACAAAAACTTAAAGAGAAGGTTGTATGAACTGCAAACCAAAAACATTAGGAAGCAACGTGCAAGATTCTACTTTGCAATTTCCTAACTCGAACTCACGTCAGTATTCTCTAATAGAATCGATGGTTTGTAACAAATAATTAGTAGCGTGGATGTAAGGGAGAAGAAATAGAGTTTAACTCAGTGTCATTATGGAATAAACGGTATAATTCTAGGGATATAAATGTGAGAGAAATACATGAGCGAGTAGATGTAGACTCTGGAGGCAGTGATCGAGCAATTAGTCTCGGCATTGAGCTTTGAACTCGCTAAGCCAGCAAGAAACTTTGGCTCACTGTGGCCAATGGCAACATTATGAGCACCAAAGCTACGTCCTTGGAAATTATTACAACTTTGCATCGAAGGAAGCTCGACAATTGTTCCGTACTTTTGCGAGTTAATCTCTCTGTGCAATCAGAGAATAAATCATTATGTACCTCACAGATCCTCTCTTCGCTTTGTCTTATCGAGTTGTGCCAGTTTTGAAGCAAGAAAACGCGCTTTACATCTTCCGTTAAGGAGTCGTAAATTGCGTAGTCAATTATTTTAAATCACTTTTACGATCTATCTATAGATTAATGGGCAGTAAAGTGTGAATTCAATTTTTATTTAAGTGCCCATGACGTATCGACACCTCGTAACTTTCTCATTATATTTGTTACCGACATCAAGATACAAGTGATCTTGTAATCTATCAAAATTTTCAAATTGAAAATATACATGTAGCAAATAAATTTGAATTTATTAGGTTCCTGCCGTCGGAAGGTAACTTTAAGGTTTTCCTCTTCGAATGTGAGGCTGAACCTCGGCTGCGCTGCGTCTGGTTGTATTAATCGGATCTTCTTATCGTTGCGCTCTCTCTTTCTAACATTCGGCCATATTGAAAGCATTCTAAGCATACAGGGTGGTCAGTCTATACGTATCGAGTCTATGGAATATACTTGAAGGTAGCACCACGCGTCACCGCTCTTTGCCACTCTCGTGTGTTCGAGCCCGTGTTCAAGCTTGACGTTTGATTTTCATCGTAGCGTACAACGCTATTGGATTGATAAGAGGAACAGAGCGTGACAGAAAATCAAGCGAGAGGGCGCGTATTCCCTACTCGCACCGACCGTAGTGAAAATTCAGCCGAACTCTAACTCGAACTGTTAACTTTCCTACAAGTGTCATCGATGGTGATAAATGAAACAATGAGCGGATGTTTGCGCAATGATGTTTGGTTGGCCGAGAGGACTGAAATAATATTGTTATCAATAGTTTTACGCGTATTTTATTTATTAATAAATAAGGACGCGAGTACATTGATTTATGCGTATTTAAAAAACTTTTTTTATAAATCTTTACAAAAAATAATTAAGACTGACAGGGCCACGGTAACGTAATTGGTAACGCACTAGGTTGGAATTCTGAGTGTTCCCGGTTCGTACCCGAATCATGTCAGATCTTTTGTTTCACAGTTTCTTTGTTAATGAATTGTCGAATCTGTTTGCTTAATCAATTTCTATTTAATTGATTCAAGCAACTAGACCCGATGTTTATAATAATTCGCAAGTTGTGTTTCGAAAAAATATCCATCCTATTGACAAAGCATAGACGCTATATCTGTATAAATGTTAATAATTAAGACTGTTGGTTTAAATTTTATTATTCAATAGAAACATCGATTAAAATATTTAACGAAGATTTTTAAAGAATAGATCACGAATCTTAACAAATAGAACGAATGTTCTAAAAATTCTAAACGAAAATTAAATCAGAATCATCGTGTTGATCATCAAACATAATAAGTTGAAGCATACTATGCAGTCATCCCGCGCATATACGAGAACCAAGAACGTAGAGAAACCGTTGATGCAAAGTGGAACGTCTCGATGATTAAAAAAAGTCCACTTTCGAAACGGACTCGCGGGAGAACCTTCGCTCTTCACAACGATGAAGATTTCGCCCGAGATGTCTCCAAGCGAAAGTGCAAACGTATATATTGGCTATCAGTGTCTCGACTATCGAAAATCCCCGGAAAGGTCTCGAGTTGCGGTATTAGAGATCCCGAAGTGCAGCAAATGACTCTCGCTGTACACATCCGTCCACCATTGGAAACATTAACTCTAATCGTCTAAGGTTACGCGATACTCGATACTCGTTCAAGCCTAGCTAATGTGTGGCTCCCGAGCCGGAGGTAACGCAGAAGGGGTAGGTGAAGCAGCAGCAACAGCAGGAGCAACTCGCACGTAACTCTTGGTCAAGCGGTCATGAGGCTTCGATAGTCGATACTCTCTCTCTCTCTCGGTATGTTGCGTGGGCTTCCCTTTTCACGCGGGCGTTGATGCCAGAGACCGCTTCGAGCGCGGTTCAGCCGCTAAACGGCTGTCGATCCTCCGCCACCGCGACGTCCAATGCTGCATCGTGCATTGTTAGCTATCTAACCGAGGCAGGTTTATGTTGTGGTTCTCGGGGAGAACTCTGTCCGTTCGAAGAGGATCTATAGCTATTACGGATCCTGCCGTTATGTACATAGACGATCCAACAGTAGCACACCTGGTGTATTCCCACGACGAAGGTGTAGTACGCTCTAGGGCCACGTGCAGACACAAAGGAAACTCTTAGCAAGTCGAGTTGTTATTCGTAACGCGCTCTAGCCGTATTTTTACTTATTGACTAAACACTCAAAAGTTTATTGAAAATAAAGAAGTAGCTATGTTCACTGAAACGGTGAATCGTCAATTGTTTACAACTAACATACAGTGATGGAATTTGTGACTCATTAACTGGATTCACTGCAATATCTACAAGACTTGAGCAGTAATTGTCACTCGTGTATAATTAATAACAATTATAATATATATATTAAAAAATCTATTTATTACAATTATAATTAATTAAAATGAGTTTTTATTCAAATTACTCGTATTGGAAATGGGAAGGTAAATATTGTAGAAACGCAGTGAATTAACTTTAACTTTAACTTTTATTATCATGCCCGAGGAGGTCCGTCCTTCTTATTCGAATATCTCTAGTAGACTAAAACGTTGGTCACAAAAACATTTATGAATATCGTCACTCACAGAACGCTCTATTCTTTCTTCTCAAAAGATGTTGTTTATGTTTATATTTCCTCTCCTGCAGTATCCACGGCGATTCGTTTTTGTACCCAAAGCTAAAGAGACTAGAGATGGACATAATTCTTTGTGCTAGTGACTGAGTAAACCAATAACTCTGTATAAATTGAAAAATATATTAAAATACATCTATTTGACTCTTATTCTAATGCTCCGTTAGGTTAATATCTAAATATAATTAATTTAGTTCAAACAAATGTGTTTACCATTTTTTTTGTGTGGATATAATCGTAAGTGATTTCAAATCTAATGCAATCTCTAAAAAGATTGCTTGGATTTGTTGAAATTAATTGTAATTGAGCTTTTTATAATCAAACGTGTATCCATTATAGTCTCTTTGATGACTGCGTGAACCCTGAGCAAGGACGCGATGAGAATAAGAAGGCATAACAGTGGTTCTGTGTATAACTAGATGATTCGTGCGACGAAGCCACGAGGCTTTCTCGGAAACAATGCGTATAATGAGCGTAATTGCTTGGTCGCTCAGTTGCCTTTGGTATACGCATTCAACTAGGATAGATGACGGGTGATCTCCTTTCATACTCCAGGATGGCAGCGGCGTTTGACCCCCCCCCCCTGCCCCGTGACTCAAAGGAGTGTACGGTTCAAGGCGTATAGATCTGGGTCGTTACGGTCGACCTTACGGAACGGTCGTGGTTCGATCATTCGTAACGAGCCCTAGGTCACAGGTTTCATGTAGATATACATATACATCTGGGATATTTGGTTCTGCAAGGAGAGCAAAACAATAAGCAGAGTCACACGTCTCCGTATGTACATATATACAGGATATTTCAAGTCAAATCGACAGATCGGTAATTAATTCCCCGGGGTTTCGTTCAGAACCAGTAGTACGAACCGGATCTAGATTTTATTTTTATCTTGATTTCTTCAATTTTTTCAAAGACGAATAATCTAGAGAGAAAAAAATGGAACGTAGATCCACTCTGGGATGTAGCATAAAGCTTTTTATATCAACCACAGATTATTTGAGACTTTTAAATGACATACTTGTTCCTGTAAATTATATTCGACGCTTCGATTCTTCAGGATTGAAAGATTTATATTTAAAAAGTGTGAATAAAATTCTGAAACGGTTATTAAAAAATTTTAACTACATCCCGGAATGGACTTTTTCACGTGTATGAAAAGCCAATTTGTTTTTTTTTTTTGTAATATGTAGAAGGGTATTCACGGTTGCTCTTGACTCAAAGATTTTAATATCTGATGATACAAGATTCAACTGTGTCGAAGCCTTTTTTTTTTCATATAATATCGAGAAAAATCTTTTTAAAAAAAACTGCGAGTCCTTTAGAGTTGTAACAACAATATAAAATGTATTTAATCAAATCCCAGATATCGAGGATCACCGGCTTGTCGATTCGGTCTGGAATATCCTATATACATAGTTTATAAATGTGTAGATAAATACCATAGAAGTAGACAAACCGTTGTTTTTCCTGCAATCAGCGTGCAACTAATAAGCGGGTCGCGTGCAGTCGCTTCTTCGGAATCGCGAGATCGAGTGAAACCCGACGAGTGCCGCGCGTCCAATTGAATTTTAAGCATGCGTCGTAGCTCGTTAAGGACACGCGCAAATCGCCCGGCTGTTATATTAAAAGCATAGAGAGTCGTCGCTTTGAGATGTACATTTATTAATTTACCGGTGAATGTGCGGCACTTTCTGTGCGTATAATCAAATGGCGTTCGGGCAAAGTGGAGCTCCGGCGCGTGAGACGCGTGTGAACTTAACAGTACAGCTATGCACGGTGTACATAGCACAATCCCTCTCTGTGCGTACATGCTCAATTAACTTGGTTGTAATGAGAAAGAGAGATGAGATCGTTCGTGATAGAGATGCGCGGGAGGATGCGATAGCGTTCATAGTTCGATGTAGCGGTATCGTCACGATTATACACTCTCGAGGCACGCGAACCAAACGAGAGAGAGGAATGTCACGGGAGTGGGAGGAGAGGTACATTGACAATGAAGAAGACAATAGAAAAACTGGAGGCTGTGGCCGCTAAAAATAAACTGTCAGGCAACGCTCTGTGGTGCCATTGTTTCGATTGATTCTAAAGATAGATACCGTTTACATGCAGTGAGTTGTGCTGATAGATAATAACGAATAAAATTAATAAAAGGAAACGAAAACATTCTCGATTCATTGATTCTTAGGATATTTTACAGCATAGCATGATGCAGCATAAAATTTGCTTAGATAATCGTTCACTAAAACGATTATCTAAAAATTGTGGAAAAGATAGATAATCGTCTTAGTACGATTATCATATAAAAAATGTAGTTTTTAATATAAAAAAAATAGTGACATGAACCAAACATCGATAGTTGTCACTTTTAATAGTTGACTGTACAATATTTTTCTCTCAGTGTATTCATTGCTTTCGCAAGTTCTATGCCGGCTGCTTGTTTCAAAATTCCGGAGATTTTTTTGCAATGATATAAGGTGGATGTCTCAGACATCGATCAGTATTGCCAGTAATCAATGGGGTATGGTGCAACTCGAGTAAAATGCGCAGTATTATTGACACAATTGTCGGTTACTTGTACATTGGTCGACCTGGTCGTCGACCAATCCACTTTAAATCGTTGGAGGATTTTCCCTCGTGGATCGTATCGTTGATTCTCGGCAATGTCAATAACAGTCCTCACGCGGAAGCCACTAGAGACCACATCGCTCCATCATGAAGCCACCAGGGATTCTCGAAATGAGAAGCGCGACCCTCTCGCGTCTTTCATTTCCTTCAAAAACTTCCCTCTACCCTATGTCGTTGCACATGATATAAATGCTGACTTGGAAGAAAAAAAAATACGTCAACACCTACGTACTTTCGGCTGAACAAAAGTGTAGCTACGCGAAATGCTATTAAAAGAATTGCCAAGGGTTGTCTTTGACATGAGAGATCCGCCGTATACTCGAGTCAGGAGCGTTAGGTACCAAAAAGGGCAAAACATCTGGTTCTGTTTTATTAGCGCTTGAGCACTCCAGCACCGCAACGGTTTGATACAGGAACCATTGCTGTACACTCGCACTCGCACTCGCACTCTGTAATCATCTCTAATGATAGACCAAGGAGCGAGACAGAGTGCAGCGATCGGTGACGGTTTGGCGGCTGCTGTCAGCTTCCTAGAGAAATATTACCGGCGCTCGTTCTCCAAAGGATTTTGTGTCGTTACGCGTGCGACTTCTGAATAACGCTTGCATACGTGCTGGTAATACCGTGTATAATAGTGTGTTGAGTGGTTTCTACTACTAACCACTATTACACTGCTCAAGGACTACGCATTGGAGTCGCTCGGGCGACACCGGAGATGACATCACCCCTGGGGTCAACTACTTTCTCCAATCTATGTTGCGGTACTCGTTTTTCACACAACGCTCTACCGCAGTCCCTAATATATGCACATTCCCTTCATGGTTAAGCCTCGGGGATTCAAGCCCGGGTACGCGTATCACGAATGCACGTCGTTTAAGCGAGTTTGTATCGCTCGCGTGAGCGCTATGTGTCACCTACAAAACCATCGAAGCCTAACGAATCCTATATCCACCTTACTCCCACCTTACTTGAGACTAAGATATTTTTCACTTTGTGATCGAAACTCATATTCTGCATTCCGTACTACATTGTGGTGGACTCAAGTGCAGCTAGTGAGACCAAAGCTTTATCTCTTTGCCGATAGAATTGATTCTTACGATAGTAATATACCGACAAGAAATTACTTAAATTTTTTATTTCTTTAAACATACGTCGAACAACTCAAGATAATATAAAAAAAAAATAAAACAAAGAATGTTTTTATTAAAGATTCATTGTTTCTAATAACTTTTTACATTCAAGAAATGTTATTTTATTTCTATTTTCTGTAAATGATAACGATAATAACAATAATAATTGCCTTCTGTTCGTACACATCTTATAATAACCTCTTCATTCGAATATTGCTCATCCCTCCCTGCAGGCTCGAGGCGATTGCGATATCAATTAATCATCAATTTTGCACACAAACTCACCTTGATACCTTCCGTTTCTTCTTTTGTGTCGAAGATAAGCTTCACTCTCGAATGCAAGAGGCACGCGATACCATTGCGTTTCGCGCTGTTACTTACACTTGCGTCCGCACTCGAGCGTTAAACACGTACATGTCCAAGGGGATATAAAACGAAAAGGAATATATCGCGAGAGTAGTCGTTAGAGTGTGCGGGCAACACTGGATGCGCGTGATACGTAGGTAACGTCACCCATATAATCGCTCGAGCGAATAGAGAGTTGCTCATAACGTGTCCGAGTCCGTTTCGATATATCTCGTGTGATATTCCTCAAGTACACTCTCACGCCAGGATATTCATCTCCGAGAGTTTCATCCATCAACCTCTCATTATTTCACTGCGATAGACCCGATGCTGGAAACGCAACACGTCCACAAATTTAATCGGACACCCGTGGTACGGTATAGGACCTTCTTAGGTTTTGGCGGGGTTTCCACAATAGGGATTTCAATCTAGAGCCATGCTGCAATCCATAAAAGTTTCCCTAATGTCGTTCCAGGCTTAAATCGGTTCATCCACGGTAAGGATTCCTTACCGGGGCGCCATTTAAGTTTTCCCGGGGTTTTACAGAGCCAACAAGGGCTTCCATAAAAAAATCCTGATTAATGCAAGAGCTCTCTGATAGATTTTGGGAGGCTGAACGTGCTGGGTTCGAAATATTTTATTATCTATTAACGATTCTTGACTAATTAAAAATATGCCGTCGATGAGAATTATTAAATAATCGTTTCATTAAAAATTATACAATTGTTCACTAAAATGTTTAGAACGAGCTGCAAATTATAACTTGCAAATTGCTTCCTCGAGATTCCGCACGATGTTGGAAGTCCGCTCTATGAGGAACTATCTTTCTTAATTTTTTTTGACTTCCTCATAGAGAAAGTTTTGAGCGTCGTGCGGAATATCGAAGAAGCAATTTGCAAGTTATAATTTGCAGTTTGTTTTAATATCCGAACCGTTTGACCGATTCTCTTCAAATTTTTTACCAACTTTACAATTATAATACTCTATTTGAGAAAAAAAAAAAAAAAAAATGCACGATGTCTTGGAATTTTCAAAAATTAGAGCGATTTGACGATTTTTTGAAAAATTCGAAAATCCATCAAATCTGAACCCTTCGAACGATCTTACCCAAATTCAATACCAACCTTCCTTTGGTGATACTTTATTTACATAAAAAAAAAAAATTAGTCGCAAATCTTAGAATTTGCGGCAGTAAGAGTAACGACAGACATTTTTTGAAAATTTCAAAAAGCCGTAAAATTTGTAATTTTTGATCAAATTTGCAGTAAACCAAGAGGTTATGTAGATTAACGTCTGTGCGAAATAGTAGCACTGCAGCTCAAACCGTTCTCGAGTTGTAGACGTTTCAATTTTACAGTGCCAGTACACACACACACACACACACGCGCGCGCGCGCTTCTATGGGGAAGCAAAAAATGTTCAATTACTTTCTACGGAAATTCATTTAATTCACCAACATTTCACGGGTGAATTAAACGAATCTACGAATGCATTCTTCGCATTCGAAGGATGCGATTGACATCGTAAAATGTATTTTCACTCCTCGATATACGTTCCATAATCAATAATTAATTCTTGATGGATAATTTGTTAATTAAATATTGATTGATAGTCGTTAAGACGACTTATCGATTAACAATTATTCAATGTTGTATGCGTACAAAAAGTGCAGTGCATAGTGTATACAGTATATTGAAGATTATCGTTCAATTGTTAATCAGTAATCAACAATGATTAATAAATTGGTAACGTATTATTAATTTATAGACACAATTTATTTTAATGTTTTGTTTTGTTTGTTTTTTTCTTAAAAATATTAATTGACAGTTTATTTTAATCATCAATCATTTTATAATTAACAATTGTAAAATATTGTAAACGTTGCAACGTGTACTTAACGATATGTGTGCTTCAAACGTTGATCAACAGTATGAAAGCCCACGAGAAATTTTTAGTCCGGTCACTACGTCACAATTGAAACAATCGATGTTCGTGTGAGAGAAATAAATCTTTTTTTATCGTTATCGCTATAGTCACAATCATATAAATCTTTAAAGTCATTACGTGTTTATACGGAATGTTGACTTCTCAAAGATTGCGATTAATATACAATGTTCGTAATATTTAGCGTATAGTGCATTTTGTTTAAACGTACGCATTATTTTACAAATGTTAAATAAGAATTGAAGAGGTCAAGGATTGCCGGTGCTTGACTTCTTGACTTTTCAATATTCGTTATTAACAATTTGTTGACTAACAATTATTAACCGACTAGTATCGTACCCGGCTTCGCCCAGGTTTATTTTTAGTATCGTTACCTTAAATAATACCAAATCAAACAAAAACAAACATTTCCGTTCACCGTATCATAGTAACCTTTTCTTTTTTTAAAAAGCGCAAGCTATACCTACTACGAAGAATAACTTTGTTTTTTTTTCAAATAAAAATTAAACGTCAAAATTCAATAATACTCTTAGAAAATTCAAATGTCCGTAACTCCTTAAGGACTCAACTTGAAGAGCTGAAAATAGTTGCGTTGACCTAGAAATCAGGAGACGTTTCCAAAATGTCCAAGATCACCTTCCTAGCATGCTCCGTCTAGGAGGAGTTTAAGGGACGGAAATCCAAACTTTAAGAATTATAGTATAGATTATTAATCAACAATTGTTCACAATATATCGATAAACAAATACTCAACGTGTTATGCGTACAAAGAACGAAGTCTATAGCGTATACAGAGCACCTTCAAGTTTATTATTCAATTGTTAATCGGTACTCACCGATTGTCAATAAACAGTTATTAGCACATTGTTAACTGACAAATTTACATTTTGAAAATGTAAAAATAATTCACATATTAGAATATGAAAAATACACGTAATAGTTACATTTTAAAAAAATATATAGAATAATATTTTTTCAAATGGAACTTCTTTAGCAACTTGTTATGTTTGAATCAGGAGAGATTTTTTACGTCATCAGAACGTTGTTACGAATAATAAATCGCGTTAACAATATGAAAACACGTGTCTATTAAAGAAATCTATGTCCCCCTTAACCCCAGCAAAAACCCTTTGTAAGTCACACTGCTCGAAAGCTTACTAAAATAGGTCTATGAGAAACAGAGTGGGGATGATGCATTATAATGGTAAAACCGAGAAGTAGGGATATTTTTGTGACTTGTAAGACATTAGTACGTACCAGTCTGTATAATAAGTTCGAATATGGAATTTAAAGTGTAATATAAACCGAGTGTAATATAAATAAGCGCAAGTATTTAAAAAACAATTCTGTTGGTCGGTTGAATAGGGATCTTAAAAGGAAATCTAGAAAGGTTTCATCGATTGAACCATGACCAGCTTAGAAAAAGGTGATCATCGCGGATTTCTAATCCAGGATCCGAAATAAAGTTGGGGCAACCTACAAGCTGCCATTAGAAGAGAGCCTTGGCTAAACGTCTGAACGGGATTCGCAATAGTATTATCAAAAGCAGAGACGCTTTTGTACACTCGGGATTATTCCTATCTCATTTAACGGGGCGTTTGTGCGCTGTACGACCTCGATTCGCTGCTTCGAAGTTGCGGAAGGTACATGTACCTCGGTAGCGGCAGCAGCCGCGCATACAAAGATGAGATTCGAGTTACGTAACGGTCCGACCGAGAGGTATCTCTCACTTCGCGGATATACTTCTCTTGGATCGGAGAGCTACCCTGGTGCACAGCTATGTGTCAAAAGGAGCGTAATAGCAGAATGCAAGAGCGAATACTCTCTGCGTTGCGTGAACGATGCGCGCTTAAGTGACGCTGGTTATACTCGCGCGACCCAGCGGGAAACGAAGCTTCTTCACTCTGCGAACGACCGAAAACTATTTTCAAGTTGCCTCGGGGATTTTTAGATATATGGGTCATCGTCTCACGCCTTTCCGGCTTTCTGGGCTGATCCGATATACGGATAGACACCATAGCTCGTTATCTTCTTCCGACTCTAGTCCTGATCTATCCTTTCCCATCTGCCATTTTGATTGACTGCTGGTCTGTATTACACTTTTAAGTGTCGACGTACCGTTTTATCATTTTTAGTTGTCGGCACGAAGCGCAACATCGTTGTGGTTTTAGCTCGCGATATCTTTCTTGGAAAAGTAATATGAGAGCCTCATGAACGACAGCCCGGCGCAGAAGCAAATGAGTTCGACGAACCGTCGAGACTTTATTTTTATATTCTCGCAGCAGCCGCCTGGGGTTGCTCACCTCAGGGCGACGATTTATGTCGCACGATTATCCATCCAGGAATTCTGTTGCAACATGCAGATTGCTTTGTATTCGACTTCCGATCAAAAGAATTTCTGCAGGATACGATTGATTCATTTTATGAATAATTTTTTCGTCAGCGGCAAAAAAACCTTTATTCAATTGATTAAATGGTTCAGGCAGCGAGAAATTAATATTCCGTGAACTAATATTTTATGTCAATCAAAATAGTTTGGTTAAGTGAACAAAATATCCATCGTTGACTCAGATTTTTCTTTCCTAAATAAATTGAATCTCTCCGACTGTTTTTATCTGTTTTTTAGCGAACGTTCAATTAAAACAAAAAAGTACATAAAAATTATTATTATAACGGGATGATACTTGAGCATTTAAAACTAATTATATTTGATAGAAAACCATTAAATATTTTATCGTATAATAATTTTTAAAAATGATCTTCTTGTCCAGCTCGATGACACTGCACTTCAACTGTACAAAGATGGTGACTACGGGGCCTACCTGGATCTTGAAGCGTCAATCAGCGAGCAGCAAGAGGAATTCGAGGGCTTCCAGACAAAGTGAGTAACCAGCAGTATAAAAAAAACGCGTCTCAGTAGGAATTGTTAAAGTTTTGTACCCAAGTGTGCCGAGAAAAGATGTATCGCACCAAAATGACGATGCAATCGACAGTCTCGGGCGCGGGCAAAGATCTGGTTCGCCCATTGCATTTCCACTTGCCGTGCTCTCCTGCAAGTATACGTGTGACAAGTCACGTAGAAAAGCGATTTGGAATCGCAAACCGTGCAAGTGCGCGTAAGCAGCGAGTGGATACCTGCCTTTTGAGCTGTCATACGACACACGACCGGGCGCACAACCTATTTTTCTTCGTCGGGTCTGCTCGTGAGAGACAGAGAATTATAGAAAAAGCTCGCAGAGACAGACGTTTATTTGAAATATTGCGTACATTCTTCATTTATATCGAATGCATTCCCGCGAATATACCTCTAGCGACATAAAGACGTTCTTATTCCTGGCCACGATATACTCTTGACAAGTTGGGAAGGTGTTAAGGTAGTCGTTTTGCCGCATCGGGTATTGGGTAAAATGCCAAATCTGAAATATATCCTTCGTATCACGCCTGTATCTTTGCACTGAAAAAATTGTACGATTTTTTAACCTACGTTTTAGCAAGAAATTTCGTCATAAAAACGATAAAATGAACACTGTGTTATACGAGACAGTCACTGAATCAACAATGTATTACGAAAGTTCATTAAAATAACCATAGAACAAAGCATGTTGAGTATTTTGAATGGACAACGTTAAAAAGAAGATGTTACTCGTCGGTTAGATTATGAAAATAACGACGCGGACGTGAAATATTTGGCTTATCAAATATTTTTAATGGATATTTCGACGTACGACGCAAGAGAATGACATTTTATAGAAAATGTTGTGATTAACTTTACGTTGTGTTTACTTTATGTTGCGCTTTAACCTAACTGGTATGTAGTACAACGACGAACAACATGTTTGCCGACTCAATGCGTGAATCTATGGAATATTATTTACGCCGTGAACCCCTTAAGCCAGTGAGTCCAATAAAGAGCCTTTTTCTCTCCCTCAAATGATTTATAATAGAGAAAGTAAAACTCGTATTAGGTATTAACCGGATTTGCGCGATAACTCATACGTCTCGTGTGTAATCGAATGGATCAGGTGAATGGTCGGCCCGACGTGGCACGAATTCCGCAGTTAGAGTAGTATTCCGAGCGTTAAATTTAGACGGACGCCGCTTTGCCATGTTATAATTCGAGTTATTTCCCGTGTTCTCCCTAGAGTGCTCTCTGACGCCCGACTACCGTATTTCACGGACCGAGTTATGTACCTCGGTACCTTCTACATGTTTCGTATAGCTTCTCCATTATCTCATGTAACATTTTCCATACAATTGACTGCAGTGACTACCGACAATGGGCTCCCAGGGAAGTGCAACACGACACGCGACAGCTTGCACTACGGCATTCGCCAGGCTTCGTTCTAAACAAGCTTTATTATGAATAGTAACGATGATAATAGCGTGTGTCAACGTTTCGTTACATATGCGGATGTTAAAGATTAATTAAAATATCGAGAAATGTTACTTAGAAAAAAAATGCCACGTGATCCGGGCTGGTTTTTGATTGAGCGACATTATCGAAGGGTTTCCGTTTCACTACGGAATGAGGAATGGAAAATAAAAACAAATAATGACGCGCGTATTAATGTTTAATTGATAAGTTTTTTTTTTAGTTCTCCGCTTAGAAATAAAACGGAACCTTATATTTTTTTCGACTGAAAACTGCTCCAGATATTTTAAACATGAAACATTTGGATCTTTATAATCCGAAAAAGTTTAAAGCTATCGGGTTAAATCAATGAAATAACGCCAGCACAGCAATTATTTCTGTTTTTTTTTTTTTCAGTTGATTTTCCCTAACGCTTTAAGCCGTGGATTCGTACATTTTTTTGGTATTATTTTCAGTTGAAACTGCGGTAGAAAAAATGTCAGAGATTCATCACCCCAACCAGTGCATATTAATGTAAAAGCTTTTACGCCTGCCATGTTACTACTGAACAAGGATACTGGCATGACTCAAAAATTTATATTTTACGGAAAAATAGAGCTTCAAAGATTGGAAAATCTCATGTAGCAGCCTCTCGACTGTATCAGTGCACCGAGGATATCCGGTTTAGCGTATCCATAAAAAAAATATTCTCGTATGCATAAAACAAGACCTGCATCAGATACATTTAGAGATTTAAGCTTCACTCTCGTTACGAAAGACTTTGCCAGTTTGTTCGAACTATTCGCTAATACGCGCGCGGTGCACTTTTTATTTAGCTCATGGTTCACTGCGTTTACTTTGTTTTTTTTTGCTATGATCCCTCGTGTATGGTGCCGACAGTATCTACTACCCGATATGAGAAAAACGAAGCAAAATGGGAGAGAAAAAAAAGAGGATAGATAGGTTTCAACGGAAGGGTTGCTGTACAAATTTTTGCCTGGAACCTGATGTACAAAACCCAATATTTTATCATCCAGGATTATATTTATCATATGTACTGCACAATCACACACGATATGTGCAATATCCACCAAAGTTATCACGCATTTACGATCTTTTAATGCCGTGTAACTTCTGCAATTACTCGATTTTTTATCACAATTTTCAATTCGTCAAACGTTCTTGAGTTAATTGACTTGTTGATTGACCATAGCGATTCGATGTAGCGTTATTACAGTGCGGGAAACGATTTTATGAAATGCAATGATTAAATCGATAGATCCAGATCAATGGAATAGTCTAATTAAATGCAGCTGATGATAGGACTATGATTCGTTTGTTGTGTCGGCCATCGCCGAAATGTCAATGAAAATTTAACAATCTATTCAACGTTTCGTATCATCACAATCAACATGTTATTAACATGTAACAGAGTTTTAATTAAAAATTCGTTTAAATAAAACTCTCGTTATCTTGGGTATTTTGGAATGATGCAAATAGGAGATTTCGTATCTACTTGCACTCTAGTCCGAGGAAAACCGGAGAATATTAAAAGAGATCAGTATAGCGTGATACACGAGCAATAGTGTTGGCAAACACATATTATTTCTGTAAGCTCTAAATTATTAAAGTTAACACTGAAACGTGAGATTTCTTCTTCTTATTATTATTTTTTAAACAATAAGATAATTAACCTTATTAAGAAATTTACCATTTCTTTCATTGAAATTCAATGGTAAATTTCTTACAGTTCTCGAAATATGGTGTTGAAAAAAATGAATTCTCGTCTAAGTGTTGATTTCAATTAGTTTTACTTTACAGAAATGACATATGATTGCCAACATTTGCTCGTGTTTACGCTATACTGAGCTCTTTTAATATTCACCGGTTTTCCTCGGACTAGGGTGCAAGTAGATACGAAATCTCCTATTTGCGTTTTGCGTACTTTTGTCGACTGTAATAATTTTAACTTTGCAAAAACGACGTGCGTTTGTCGCCAACATCTGTTTCTATTCGCGCTCTACTGATTTTGTAATATCTTCTGGTTATTCTCAGACCGGTGTAAATACCGAATATCCTATTACCATGTTTCCCATTGCATTCAGATTGTGAATAACGTATTTTCCGAAGAAGTTTCGCATTATTAACCGAAAATTTAAACAAGTTGTCAATTTTTTATCACACATTTCTTATCCAACATCTCGAAGATGGTCTTGTCATAGCCGACGCAACACATCAATAGTTTTTTTTTTTTTTTTTTCATACATCCAGGTGTCCCAATGGAATGTCATATCGGGAGGGAACATCCCCAGCACAACAAGAACAGTTTCCTACTATCAATCTCTTGCGTAAGATCCCTTTCGTTGCACGTATATCTTGGCGATGTATCCTGTAATTATAATGGTATAGTGTGTATACCGAGTGTATATGCAGCTATACATATTCGTTGAACATAACGGTGTGCCGCAAATCTCTCCCATGGGTTCAACAACCAAGCACAATGAAAAGCCTGAACGTTTAGCCTCTATAGTATGGTCCATGGTGTAGTTATAAGTGGGTATGTGTACCTTACTATGCATGCGGTATAATGTAGAGAGCGGCATGATGACGGCCCGACGACGATGACTAACCAACTTCGTACGTGAATGCGTGGATATTCTCCTCGAGGGTTCAAGGAAGTATACGTGTGTGCAATATTTCTATAGGTTGGTCGCGTCTTCGCCGTAGTAGGGAGATCTTTAACGGGCGTACCTGTCTTATCGGTTCAAGATCGTCGAGGCTTTGAATCCACAGAGTCGGTGATCGACTGTTCCGAACGATAGATCGACAGTGTTGGTCGAAAGTATGGTAGTTGGAGAAGCGTTGTACTATGTGTAACCTCGAAAGGGAGTTAGAGAGCAGGCAAGTCGAAGTCGGGAAGAGGGCAGATCGTGTCACCGTCGACCTGCCAATCTATAGGTAATCAAGTCGAGATCGCTCGTTGCCCGTGAGACAGCGAGCCCTATCGAGGAATTCGATCCGCGCTCGTTAAAATCCTTTTGCTTAGCCACTTAACTTCGATCTACTTTCGCGAAAGGCTGTGGCGTGTACGGTGAACGCTTAGTCGATATTCTTTTATTTCATTCTGGGGAAATGGCAAAAGATGTTGAATTTCTAATTTTGGAGTTTTTGGGGCAGTTTTAGTCGTTAAACAAATCGAGTACTTTTGCTTATTATACTATAGACGATGGATGTCAATATGCTCTGTACGTATTTGCTTGATAATAATACAATTAAATACAATGAATCGTGTTATTTATTTATTTATTTATTTAATTCATTCATAAATTCGTAGCTATTTTTATTATACAGTTTATTTTTTTTTTATGAATATATAATACGAACAAGCTGAAACGGACGCAAGTGACGAAGATCGGTTAAGCCCGCAAAATACTATATGCGTGATTGGAGTTGGAAAGTCCTGCGGGCATTAAACCGGCATTTATTAATTACCCGATGAATCAAAAACTTGTCGGCCTTGTGGGCTTTGACGCTGCGCACGTTTTATTTGCGAAACTTGAGAGTGGACGACGGGACGAAGAAGGCCGTGAGGCCAAGAACCGGGAAATTTATCGTGCCGATGGTGTACAGGCCTCTCGCGGTTACTCGTATTCCATGGATGCATATGCATGTTGTATATAGTACACAGCATCCGATCTATCGAACATTAATATCCTATCCGGTAACATCTTTCTGTCGGACGGTAATGGATACTCTTGGGTGATCGTTCATGATTTCCTTTGCTCTTTCGCTCTTTATTCTATTCTTTCGCGCTCTTTCTTTGTACCTCGGTGTGGGTTAAGCTTCGCGTCTTGGACCACGCCAGCAATTTCCACCGGTTCTCGTCTTGCCCTCGTCTTTTCCCAACCCGAGTTATGATAGACTGTAGAAAGATTGCCACTTTAATCTCACGTCAAAAACTATTAAATCAAATGAAAAGCAGAGTTAACGAATAGCATTTGTAGAAGTAATAGTTGATTATCGGATATTCTTTGTGAAAATATCTGTTTCGTTCAATAATAAAAATTGACATAATATTTAAAAAAATAATAACTAAACTTTTATGCGAATCGACAGCTGATATGAATTCTAATTCTAGAGCTTTTAATTTGCCATTGGTTCGTATCTTTAGATGGAACGATTTAGGAATAAAATTTTAACCGATGACTAAAGTTTGAGACCAAGCAAATCTCTGTAGAGTGGCCAACAGGTGATAAGTGACCAAAACTTGAACGGTTGGCCTTTGGACTTTCATCCCTTTAGCAACGTGGCGACTCCGCAACAGTCTTGCAACTACTTGAAAAAGATTGAGAGCAATGAACTGTCGGCAACAGCTGCGACGATATTAGCCCCGAAGTTGGGCTAATATCTACGCCAACACGACATAACGCTGCGGTATACGGAGCGCAAGATCTTATATCGTACTGGCTTCCATTTTCTCAACATCTGCAGAACCCAGTCATGACTTTTGTCCAATAACATAACTCGATGTCTACATTTTCCGCAGTTCCGTTTGCTCTCGGACAAGGTAACAAGAAATTTCGTTGAAATAGACTCGTGAAATCGATACACGGACGATGCGGTGAATCAGAAGAAGCGCGACCTTGCGCCATACTCTCGGAAAAGGTGACTCAGATGGTCGTTCGTTATTTAATAATAGAGGTGCTTACTTTGCAGATCCACGTAACTCGGGCTTCTGGCAAATTTTGCTAGTAAAATGCGAGTAACGAGTGAGAGCACAGGTGTACGAAACTCGATACGGTCGCACAGACTCGACAACATCGCGTGTGGCTCTTCGCCCAAGTCCGAACTCAACGTCAACCTCAATCTTTCTCACTTGTATGCCCTGGGAAAGACGAAAATAATGACGAATAATTAGATAGTCATTATTAGCCACTTGCCTATCAGTTCTCTTGGTCAGTTGGATCGACCAACGAATCAATCGGATGAACTATAAGCGATATGTGGGTCAAGCAAGTGATAATTGGATTAACTACCTGATAGTTTGGTCAACCATTCGGTTAGCTGGTTCAACCAACTGATTACGCGGATCAACTAACAAACTAGTTGAATCAGTTGGAACAATCGAATGATTGGTTGGGACAACCGACCGATGAATTGGAGCAATCAACTATTTTTATCCGTGATTTTTTTATCAGTTTCGGTGTCGATGATTGTCACTTCTATACATGACAAACGCTCATGAATTTTTTTCTCCGGGTTTAAAAAAGATTCGACAGACTTCTCATTTCGAGTATCGAAATGTCCAGAATCCACAATTCAGATAAACGTCCCTTGTTACGTACTGTCTTGCTCTACTCTACACACCGATAAGTGTTTATTGACATTTCAATTTGTGTTTTTATCGAAATAGCAGACGAAGATATGGCAGGTCCAATTCGAAATGCAATCGACTCCCTCGGTCACTGGAAGGGCAAATCGACCCGCATTATAAATCTTTTTTTTTTTCTTCAAGTCCGGAGAGTTTCGTCCTTTCAAAGAGCTTCGATTTCGTTCTTGCTACGACTCTGGGATAAATCGTTTCGGTACGTTGCAACAGCAGCAACAGAAGCAGCACCAACGGCAGCTTGATGCAGCGGTAGCCCCTCCAGGGTCCTCGATCCATTCACGAGACATCGATTGTGCCGAGTGTCGCAAAAGAACTGAACTGAACTCCCTACTCGGCTGCCTCGATTCACCCGAAGTAGCAGCCACAGCAGAAGCAGCACACCGCATCGATGGAAGTGGAAGCAAATCCCTTTTCCTCCATCTCTTCTGCTTCTTCCGCCTTCACCAGCATGAGCTTCTTCTTTCCATCTGAACTCGGCATAGGTGAGGTAGCACACTGTGCCCCGCGTGCACTGCTCGACCTCGCTCCCGAGTCTCGGAATAAATCGCATAACTGGGTTTCATGATCTATTCCCAGGGCATCGCCTGGGAGTCTACCAGCCCGGCGTTCTCCATTACTCTATAAATATATCCGTTGTGCGCTACACGACACTCGCTTCGTTTCCTCCCCCGTTGCCACACCATCTTATTCCCTCATCCACGATTCTTCGCGACTACAGCGCTGCTTTTACTGTTGTTGTTGTTGTTGTTGTTGTTGTTGTTGCTGTGGTTGTGGCTGTTGCTGCTGTTGGTAGAGAACGAATAACCAGTGGAGGCAACTCATAAATAAATATGCAGAAGAACTCGTGCCGTTGCAATGAGAACCACTACCGGCACGCAGCTATATGTCCTTGTGTAGCTGCTCTCGTGCAAGACTCGAGAGCAGCTTCCAGTCACGTTTCTACACTAATCTCATATTCACTCGTAAGTTCCGGTTGTATAATGAATTTTCACGTGCAAATATCCCTGCGCGCACTCCTTGCACAACCGGGATAAAATAATTTACTCGTGATACACCAAGTTGTAGGTGAAATATGATATTATCTCGTTCAGAGATTCCCACCGATACTCTCCGTTTATAGAAGAGAGTTTCCTTACGTATCGCCACCCTAAGACGCTTTGTGAACTCTTGTTTTCGGAGGTTATCCACCCTTTTCTCAGCGCCAACTCCAAACCACCGAGGGGAAACACCGAGACGAGCTGCCAGAACTTGGCTAGCGAATATCCTGAAAAGTTTGTAATGCGAATGGAAGCAAAGTTATGCCGATACGTTGTCGATATACCGTTACCGTCACGCTTCTAACAAAGCTTAAACCTCTATATTCTGTTTAAAAGCGAACGATTCTATCGGGAATCATGACACAAGCGTGTAACTGATAAGACAAGATAATTAAAACGCGAAAGAAATGGAAAAGTATATATTTTTTAATTTATTAATCTTACGGGGATAGACGAATATGATGAATGGTTTCTATACTCGTGGGGTCATTGAGATATTCCAGCAGTTTAGCGATTTTTTCGATTATCATTAATCGCATATTTCGACAAGCAAAATAACAACATAAATAGCGAAGAAGAAAAAATAAAAGAAAATAAATATTTTGATACCATAAATCTATTAATTTATTTTTTCGCTTGTCACACCGAGAGAAAAAGTTTTATCGAATCAAAGAGATTTCAGTGGAATTTTTGGCTACGAAACTTTAATTTGCCGTCAATGAAAACAATATATTTAATATTATATTGGCCCGTATTGCGTATACTATCTTTTATTTAATTGATCGCGAATTGTATTAAATGCGGTGGCATTGAATCAAGGAAAATTGTATCGGAGCGTACCACTTTCATTTATTTCAATTAAACTTTTATTTGTTGCTTAGTCTCATAATGATAGTTGGATGGATTTCGTGAAAAATCCTACATTTTAAATCACTAGAGTGAATCTCACTAAATTCTGTAGTGCCTGGGGTGCCATTTTGGGGTACGTTTACTTTGGATGCTTGTTCTTACTTTATTTTACTTGAGAAGTTGACATTAAGGTACAATAACGGAAACATTACAATGAATCAATCGTTATTCCAAAAGACGGTGCTTTATTGCGTTTGTGATGCGTGCGACACACACGCACAAGCAAATAAACAAATAAATACTATAATGGTATTTTGGCTTCATAGGATTCATGGGTTTCACATATCGAAACACTTTTTTTTATGTGTCTATAAAGAGGTCGTGATGTTCATCTATGATTCCGTTATAGGTTATGTTCGTTTATTATTACATATCTTCGAATGTAGTAACGTATTCGCGGACATCAGCCTCCTTCAAAAACTCCATTTGAGTAACAAATTAACAATCGGCGTTTCGCCGGTTTTGCACTCTTGATAGAACGCTTTAAAAAAAAAAACAAATCGCGTCTCCCGTCAAGCAGCGGCGCGCACGTTGCCATCAAATAAATATCTCTTTGAAACGGTGATTTCATGTATATTATTCATTTTAATCAAATAAATCTTTAATTCAATGAAAGACATTTTTATTTATCAATTATTCGCTATCCATTTCGTATTTATAATAATTATTTGCTATCCATTTTCTCAAAAAGTAGAACTTTACTATACCATTATTATTGAAATAAAATAATTTTATCAAACCAAATACTTAGCCCAGGCATTATCTTTACGATAAAAAAAAAACCATTTATATTCCTTTCGCCGAAAGATTGAACGTGTACGATTGTTGTACACGGCACTGTGTAAGCCCGGTAAATAATAAGTGGTCCATTAACAGAATTGCATGCACAGGAATCCAGTCGGAAAACATTTTTGCAATTAGTGCTTCAAAAAGGAAGAGTGAAATGAGGATAGTAACGCGGTGCTCGAGTTCTTTTCGCGATGAGATATAACTATTTCCGTATGCCAAAGCCGACGTTGTTTGGTATATTTAAAAACATTTATATGCTTCTCCTACAGTACGATGGTAGACCGAGGCGGTTTTGCCTAGGTATCTCATAAAGTCGTTCGCATGTTGCAGCCACAGTCGTGACTTACGATCATTCCTCTGTCTCCACCCTCGAACTACCTCGTTAGCGTTCGAATTGTACTACGTTGGTACTTGTTTGTTCTTTTTTTTTTTTTTTTCGCTGAACAGTAGGCAATAATGTAACGCACCGCGCCTAATGAAGTAATCATGATTGGACGGTCGTATCGATTGTAAAAACTATCGTAATTATCATACGTATCCATGGAACAGTAACTAGACAGAATAATGCAACCCTCTCATTACTCTTTAACACGTTCTATTTCTTTATTTGATTTACAAGTGATTTTATATTTTATACTGTGAGTATTCAATTCTCGAAAAAAAGTATTATTTGCCAATATTTACTTTTAAAACACTTTGTTTTCGTGACATATTTTGATAAAATAATATATTTCGATGCCATTGAGATTGAGCATTCAAGAGAAGTAATTAATATTAATTGATTCATGGAAGAATAAAGTAAATTGACTGAATAAAAAAATAATGGGAGGATCGTGATTCTGTAATTACATTTATCGATTGTACTTGGGGCAGCAGACGATTCGATAAGGACCTTAAAAAAACCAATTTCCCAACAACTGCCTACTATTATTCTGATATTTTCGCGTGGAAGGAAAAACGGTTAATGGATTAAGCGTTGTCTCGTTACCATTAAATTTACGAGGTGCCCGAATGCGCAATTGCTGCCATAAATATAGCGTGAAAGTGACATTACGCATAGAGCAGAGAGAGAGAGAGAGAGAGAGAGAGAGAGAGAGAGAGAGAGAGAGAGAGAGAGAGAGAGAGCGAGAGAGGCGGTCATTAAACTGAATTAAGTAAGAATTCGATGTGTACTTGAAAGCGAACTGACCGATACCTCGGCTGTGTATAATAAGCTCTCCTTCACCTCAAACATCTGCTTATAAATTGATCTCGTGAGGGAAGAACTCCTTAAACGACTGTACTGATAAGCTCCGTTAATTATTCAACTACAGTTGGTGATAACAAGATAAAAAAAAAAGAAAGAGAGAAATGTGAAGAGGGAATGTTAAATAATTCTCACGATTGAAACTTTGTTCTGGCGTGAAAACGGAAAACTTCGAAGATTATGAAAGAAAGAAAAAAACAAAGAGCGCTTAACGACTATCCACTCGAAGCGTTAACTCAAGTAAGGTATCCGAGAGAGACAGAGATGGGAGAAGGAAGTGCACTCTTTCGCAGGAACGCGACGGCAGAAGCAAGAGTGGCGGTGCCGAGGTTGGCGGCGGCGCGACGATGGTGGTAGAAGACCCTCTTAGAAATAAGGTGGAGAAGAAAAGTTTGCTCTGAACGCGTATACTCCCTCTCCCTCTCTCTCTCCCTCTCTCTCTCTCTCTCTCTCTCTCTCTCTCTCTCTCTCTCTCTCTCTCTCTCTTACACACATACTCGTCGTTTTATCCTTGCCCGTATCTTTATCGCTTTTTCTTTCTATTCTCTACCAGTTATCCCACAGGAGAGCTCTATAGACACGAAAAGACTCACGCCTGTTACAGCCCTCTGCAGCTGCGCCAGAATTTCTCATCCTCTTTTACTTGCCGCGATCGTTCGTTTTGCATTTTTACTCTCGCGCGACAAGGCGTCCGTGAGAGACGCGGATTATATCGAAATATACCGAATAATTGATGGACGATATTACCTGGCTATGCGGTAATCAGTTAATGGACACTTTCCATTAATATATTAAATAGCATTTCGCAAACTTGCAATTTCACGATGAGTAAAATAGAATTCAAAGAAAAAAGACAATTGAACTATTTTTCTTAGCTGATACTGCTGATTACTTTATCAATAGAGGGGTTAACGTCACGACGCTAGGTATTTAAAAAAAAAACCTACAATGTAGAACCTTTCGTGATAAAAGAAACTTTGTGAAAGGTGAACAATTATGAGAAAGCAATATTCAAGATTCTACTTTGCAGACTTGTTTAATTGTTGTTTTAATAAGCTGGCTCATCTGCTTGTAATTTGCAAAAGTTACACAATAATGAAAAATAAATAAATAAATTTCGTAAGTTTTGACATCGATTGTCAATCCTAGACAAACTAAAATCCAACCAACCTTGTACGTGATGACACTTGTGCAGAAGTTGATATTCGATAGCTTGAAAGTTGTACGAGTCAACTTGTTAATGTCGTTCGTCATCTTCGAATAATCTCAACATTTTTATGATCGCATAAATTTTAATACAAATTATCAGGAATATAAAGGAAATGTTTGCTTCGATAACCTGCCAAACTTTAGCCCGATAGTTCAAGCGATTTTCAAGTTGTATAAGATTTAACGGGGAAACACATATATAAACACACCGGATACTTTTTCTTTTCAACGTTTCAGACGATTTTAAGTATCCTGACATTAAAAAGTTATCCATTTTTATTCACAACAACAACGCTTCTTGTATAAAGAAGTAAAATAATAATATTTTTTATCCGTGTAGAAATTACGACATTACTCAACGTCATTATCTGAATACGCAGACTTAAAATAATTATTTTAAATGTCATCTTCGATTATCAATTGAAAGTTAAAGAAAAATAATTATATGGGAATGCGGAGGAACAAATATTTCCAATTAAACAATTACATAATTATATCTAGAATCATGTAACAGCACACTTAAATTCTCTCCTGTGCACGCGTTGGAATTTTTAATTTATACTGATTGAATCGACAACGAGAGTCTGGGAGGATTATATTCTGATTTATGAGTTTGAATGATACATTATTGATGATAATTAAATAATACAAGTAAAGAGATGAGTTACCGATGATTCTACGACGACGTTGACGGGTTTTTTAAAATAACGATGGAAATATAAGCGACACGTTGAATATTATAATGCGCGAGATTACCTATCCTGTCGGTCGGAACACTCTGCATCAGTTAATACCTTGACTTACTAGATTCTTGAATGACGTGTTCAATAAATCAAATATTAAAGGTTAATAAGAGATTACAACGGTCTCCGTAGTTTGCTTTTAGGTTGTCATTAATTTTGCACTGTATATCGATCCTAAACGTAAACCACATATACGATAGACACATTTTACGGAGACACCACTTTAGAGAGAAAAATCATTATATTAAATTAATGAATAACCAGAAAAATAAGTAAATAAACTCAAGATTCATAAGGATAATAAACAAGGATGAAAATTTGAAATTTGCAAATAGCTTCCTTCTCTCCGGATTCTCTTCTATGGGTAATGGTTATTTAAATTCTGAATTTTTCAAAATCTGGATTTTATTTTCACGAAGCATAACTTTCTCTACGAGGCAGCAATAACAAATATTCTGTCGATACATTTTCAATTCTATTCACGATGTTTTAAAAGTTGGTTTACCGAGGTAAGAAGAACGTTTCAGGCAGGTGTATAACCTGATGGCGTTTAAATCTTTTCTTTGGAGAATAGACTGCTCGACGATAATAATCTCGCAAAGATTACGAGTAAATGCAGCCGGTGCCCCCTCACATTTTCTTGGGAGAACAGGAGGGAGGAGGGGGCACCCATCGGAATTGTAAATTGTAGCTGCGTTCTACGTCCGACAGACGGGAGTAGGGCTCTGGGCGTTACGAGGCGCCAAGTCGTTGCGATCGAATTGCTCGCGGCTCGCTCGTTTCTCCAGCATCTCTTCTATGGTTGAGAAGTGTGTGGCAACTGACGAGAAATGGATAGAACCGGAGAGCAACGAAGAGGTCGGTTGTGATGCAGCGGTAGGAACCAGTTGCAACGGGGCCGTTATACTCGCGGGAATGGGCTAGTGTGTTGTGTATATCCAGCTTGAATGCTGCCAGAGAGACGAGAAACCGAACAAATTTGTTACTTCTTCGGGGCAGTACGACGTACGTATCAGCTCCTCATCCCTCCACCCTTCCATCTCTCTTTCGTTCTCTCTAGGGACGCGACACTTCAAGTGGCAATAAAAGTAAGCAGACTTCCGCAAACAAGCTTCCGACCATCGACTGATTCTGCTTCTCTCTGTTCCACTGCCGAAGAATTCACTGCGAATTCGACCCAAAGACTTTTCCGTCGAGAAGAAGATTCCTCGGTGTGTTGGCTCGGGAATCTCCGGAATGTCCGTGTCCCTGGAGGAAATTCGCTTCCTGAAAATACGGTGAATCGTTTTTTTTTTTTTGTTTTTAAGTCCGAAAGCCTGCTGCAGATTTTACTCGAAATCAATTTCACTCCGCGAACTTATATCTTGTTTGTATAATTGTGGAATTCAATAATCAATGTAACAATTAACAATTAATCATTTCATATACATGAGATTTAAGTGAAAAACATTTTTTTTAATTTTATTCTATTAAATGAAACAAATGTATTTATCAAAGATTATTTAGGTTGACGGTACTTTACAAATGTATTATTATTGTAGTAAACGAGCAAAAAATGTCGTAATATTTAACAAATCATGGATAACGAAATTTTTTTTATTCTACGAAATACATTGGTAGTGCAAAAAACAAAATTACGAGTCAAGATTAAAGACGTAAGAAATGTTAATCCTCCCTCAGCTGGCAGATTGTCTTCGCCGAATCCCACAGAGCTAACACCTCGAGAAAACATCTCTCCGGTCTTCCAGTTGGCGGGATAAGAGGGAAGTGAAGCGCACGAACGAGATATCCTTGTTTTCTCTGGATCTTGGCTGCTTCTCCTTCGAGAGCAATGAAATGAGGATTCGTATATAGCTGACGGGAGGCACGAAGAGTTAATTGGATCGGCGGGGACGCACGGAATTGAGAGAGGCGAGCGAAAAGGTGGGGCGAGTGAGGAGCATCGTTACCCAGCGGACTGCTCCACCAACTACTCGACTTGGCGTGTGTAGCGTGGTGTGGGTGCTCTAACGGGAGAGAGCACATCTCTCTCTCTCTCTCTCTCTCTCTCTCTCCCTTTCTCTCTTTCTCTCTTTCTCTCGACCATACTACAGCCATGTGCTGGCAGTATCGTGAAATTGCGAGAAATCGATTGCCGATTTGGTGGCTCGCGCGAATCATGCTATCAGCTTCCGCATTTACCTATACGCTATTCCTCGTCTTTGTGTACACAAAATACGATTGGACTACGTTGGTCCTGCTGCTGGTATATTCTTCCTACTGGTATAGCGTTTTGTACTACGTGGAAGCACTGGGAAAAGCGGATTCAACTCCTGGCAGTCTTCAACCGCGTCTCTCCACGTATTTTTCTTAGCGAGATAAAAGCTTAGCCGTGATGTGCCACGAACCCGACAGAAAGATGAAAGCGTAGGGTAAGGGTGGGACAGATGGGACACTTTTTTTTTTTTTTAACTGTTGGAATAATGCTTTATAGATTTATAATTATCATACCGCCAAGAACGACTCTTTATTCATAACGTTTAACAGTTTATTTTTAATTGTTTCTACATAAATCAAGTATCAATTTGCGAATAAAACGATCACAGCTCGCTTTATTTGAATTAAAAAGTTCAAATCTTGTTATAACTTGAGAAATCGACATTTGAAAAAATTTAGAAATATTTTTTTTGTAAATGTTTCCTGTCTGAAGTTTTCAACAAATAAAATATGAAATGCTCTGCGATATACACTGATTTAACATTTTTTTCCAAACTAAACTTGAATTACAGAGCAACGCTCCTTGAATTACCGAACCAATTGGGGAAGTGTCGGGAAAGCGAGTCAAAAATAAAAAAGGGCTTCGTGTGTTTAAAAATAAATAATTAATGAAATGGAAACATATCCGAGAGCGAAGAATCTCCGCGCGTCATCGGAAGTATATCCTCAAAGCGTTCACCGGCAATGATGGAAAATATCGGTAGTTCATCTCGATAAGGGGAGTATTATATGACCATATGCGCTATGCCGAATGTAGCGAACGCGAGATGCAAGATCTTGCTACCGGTGTATATCCTCTCTCATTGCCGTTCCTGACCACTGTACTCCGGGTACAGGTGCACTGGCTCAGGATTCGCCTTTCGTATAACCGGTTTTCCGTCGTCTCACATGTGTATATTTAAGTTATACACAGACGCGCGCGTACAAACGATGGCCGAGAGTGCGTCGTTCTTTGAGCACCGAACGCAGCTTCTCGAGCATGCGATTTTATACAACGGGTTGGTCCTAACACCCTCACTCCTCTGGTTTTCGCACACGTATAGATACTGAGGATGTATTAACGGCGGGGCAACTCTTTGTCCGTGAATTTCGTCCGATTTTTATTGGCGATTGGTCGGGGCGACGCGCGGCATCGATTTCATTCCGGTTCTCTTCTTACATATATTTCTTCTCGACTCTCGCCAGCGCCACAACGTTTCGTCTTTCCTGCATTAAAATCGCACCCCCCACCCCGTGGTGCATTCTCCATTTTTATTTTACCAATCGAACGGAAGAGAGATCGCCACCCGAGACGCGCGCGCGTTGCTAGGTATACGAAGATTCCGCTCTCACTGCGGAATTTCGCTATGCGCGGTTACATTTCCATGGGAATAGTTGCTGGTAGCATAGCGCGTCACGCGCCGCTGTGCTCTTCTTACACTTAGTACGTATATATATGTATATATACTGTATAAAGAAGAGACGAGCTCTCATCATTCTGTGCGCTTCGACTCAAATGAAAATGACCGACATTTGCTACGCGTATATACCCATAGCCTGTTTGCAACTCTCCAGGGAAATTGTTGGATTCCAAACGACTCTGTAATTAGTATTCCTTGTCACTTGAATTTCTCTACAGAGAGCCTAACCGGTGGGAAGGAAAATCGGTAAACGTAGTAGCAGGAGAAAATCACATGGTAAGATAAATGTAAAAAATAAACCGAAAAAAAACACAACAACTTAATTAATTCGTGTCAAATTGACATATGGAGTATCAGCAAATCGAATAAAAAGTGATTTTCCGTTTAAATCCAACATAGTTTTATCATGAAAACACGAAATCGACGATATAATATGCTAAATTCAATAGAAGATCTATAGTTCCGTTAAAAAAAAATTGGTTTGTCGTTAAATCATTAAAAAATATTTATTTATGATTTTATTTCAATTATATTTGACCATATTACTTGCACGATCGTGAGATGTGTATCGATAGAATGATTTGGCCATTTGTTCACTAAATAATACGATATTTACTGTTTTTCTGCTTATAGGCTGTGGTCGCTTAGCTATTTATGAATAATTATTTCCAGGATACTAAAGTGATATGCTATTGTTCTCTATGAAGCGTTCTCGATTCGATCGAGGCCTAACACAATAGTTCTTTGCCTATTAATGATAATCAAGCAGAGTATTAACCACCGACCATGTCTGAATAATTATAAACAACTATTATCAGCAAACCTACTTATACTATACTTTAGTAATATTCGATTTTTCTTCGACTCGTTCTCGTATTTACACGAGACTTCCAGATCTCCTGTTGATAATCGAGCATAGTTCTGACTAGCAGCCGTCTGTAAATAATTATAAACAATTATTATCAGCATGTCACCGATATCATAGGGATATGTTATTTTTAGGACGATTTCTCTCACGAAAGTACGAGTTCGTCGGATGATACTCTAGTTTACTTCCGGTCACTGACTATCGCTAAATAAAATAATATTAGCATAACGCCTTACACTATCGACGATAACAACTGAGAAATGGATATATCAATTTATTTCTTGATCGTGTCGAGAATTCGTTCTTTCGTTTCACATTCCACGTTCGTGCAACTGAGTTATTAACAGTTTTTATTTATTTTATTTTATTGGAGAGGGGGATGGTTTCGCTCCCAGCTTCCATCATCGCACTCAGGCCGTAGGCTCATTGTACCCCCTATATTTAACCTCCCACCCTAACGACCCCGTCCTCATAACAAAATGAAGCAGTGCCGATGGCGTGAGCGTTCCGAGTCCTTCGGGTTTCACAAAGGGATGCCCCAGGTAAAGTTATTTAAATATAATTATTTGAAATAAATGCATATATAACAATTTTATTAAATGATTTAACGATTGAACTATTATCGTTTTACCATATTACAATATATATATTTGAGAAATTTTAACAGATTTTCAAGAAATTCTATTCTATGAGATGCAAGCGTCGTTAATTTCGCCGATTACGGGTTTTTCGGGTTAAACGAACAGAACTATTGCTAATGAAATATCAGAAATTAAATGGCTGCGTGCAAACGAAAGATTACATTTTATTTGATACGCTGATAATTGATATGACAATTGAACTTGCATAAATAATTCGTTGGTTCCACGAATTATTTTATTTCGATAAATGATTGAAAGGAATATTGGTTGGTTAGTGTGACTAATCGTTGAACCTCACTGTTTTATTGGCCCAACTAAATGGCTCGCTTGACTAATTGTTTGGAATCACTGATCGATCGATTAAACTAATTGATTGAACCAACTAATCGATCAAGTTAGTTTTATAAATGAAAAACTGACTTTATTTCACATAAAATACCTTTCCTGGGCAACAAGAACACGTTGGCCACCAATGGAGCCACTAAATTTATCTCTGGTGCGCACTTCACTGAATATAAAAACGTTCAATCCTCTCGATGACTTACCAAAAGCCTAGCTCATTTATTTTCATTTAGCACGTTACATCGTCGAAGGAAGATAATAGCGGTGAATAGTATGACGTCGTCGTCACATTGTATCTCGAGGGAAATCCTCAAATCCCCCCAAGGATTCGAAAGCCCAGCCTAGCGGGGCACACTCGTTTCGACGCGCCGTTCGAAATCCTTTTGAGCATTGGCAATTGAATTCACGAGGACCGGACGAGGCTGCCTGCCCGAGGAGATTTAAAAAAAGCTCCGAGCGGAAGCTTTGCATATCGTTCGTTCGTTCGTTCGGTGAATAAGCTCCGGTACAACGACTCGTGCCCAATCCATGCCTATCTACATCGTGTGCCGTGCCCGAAGTGTCGGACGAAGCTTTTTTCGACCGTCGGTACCTCTCGTTACTGCTACCGCTGTTGCCTAATCAATAATCCTTCACTCTCCAGGGATCCGATAATAAAAATAGATCCTATCCGTTCGCATAGTATTTCTCGCTAACAAGGATCCGTTCGAATTGTCGTTAAAAAAAATATTTCAACAAAGATAATAACGCAACATATATTTATTTCTCTGTATCTCTTCCATAGATAGCGGATCACTGCGAAAATAGAATAATGTGTCAACTTGGAACAAAAAATAATCTTTTTTATATTCATTTTCTCACAGCAAAGTGCACATAAGAGCCAGGGAATCGCATTCTTCGTTTTCGCATCTCTTAATTTCATGCCTTCGTGATTCCGCCATTACGTATATCAAGAAATGCAGTATCGTCTCGACGCCAACTATATAGAGAATAAAGAGAAAAAAAAAACAAATATGAAACACTGCAAATCTCTTTATATACCTTTTGTGAATATACCGCGGTACATGTACCATTTCCCTTTTTGATCTCTTCACGGCGTAAGCTCTTTTTCCACAATTCGAGCTTTTGAGAGAGCGAATGTTTCTTCTATTCGATGAAACCCTGTGCGCTCTTGGACAAATATCGCATGTGTTACGTAGCTCAGGATTTCTCTCTTCGTCTCTATCGGTCTGAAAGTAAACCGCTAAAAGTTTGCGAGAGAAATACGGGAACTGGAGAACGGAAAGTAGCCAATAGCGGTAGCTGCGTGGTACGTTGCTGCGGTAGCTGTAGTGCATATCGATGCTATATCCGAGTCTCGTCGTTCAGAGACAAGATCGATATCGAAACAGCTCGAGATAATCGGCAATTAAGCCTGCCAAAAGGACTACTCGCTGCAGACCCGCTCGGTCTTGCGCTTATACGTACCCTCGGTGTACATCGTTAAGCTCGCTAGAGAGAGGAGAGCACCAGCTAGCCATCGCGGCGGCGCGTCGGTCGCGAAGGGATTCCGGGAACACGGACGAGCGACACGTCTTCATTAGCCTTTCATGAACGTTACCTGCGAGCGAGTACTACCAGTGGCAGCAGCATCAGCTCGTCCTGTAGTTCGAGTCCTTCTATATATACCTACCTACCTACCTACCTACCTACCTACCTACCTACCTACCTATCTACCTACCTACCTTCCTCCCTACCAGTCATCGCGTACATGTATACCAGCGGTACCGGTATACGAACAGGCCAGCATGGTCGCAACAACCAAGTATCCATGCGTGGGTGTATAATCCTTCTTCGCGAGCGCTCCACTTTGACCCTAAGTCCATGTATGACCGCGAGTGCGCACCGTTCGGTACTGTACAATGACTGGTATCGCAAGCTACGGAGAATGGATACGCGATATATTCACAACACGACGGGAATATGCTATCGTTAAACGCGGATTATTAAATCTACACAAAATTTGTCCCACGGTGAGGGATCATTCCCATGGGATTTAAACAGATCAAGTGTAATCCTTGTGTTTTTGTCAAAGAAACTTTTGACTCAGACATGGTCAGTTTTTTTTATTATCAATGAACAGCATGGTTTTTCTTTGTGATAATGATGCACCTGTCTGTAATATATTTCCTTTCATACAATGAAGGAAGATACACTTTAACGTAGCTCACCAAAGTATATTGGAATTTTTTTGGAAATTATTTTACGACAGTACGTTACCTATCCGATTCGATAGGATCTGTATGTGACGGATCAATTTGTCACCTCTTCCCGAAGGGTTAACGCGAAGAATACCCGAGAAAGTTTTCGTAATGAAGAACCGTTGCTAGGGTGATTGATGGACAATTGTGGTTTCTTTCGCAGAATATTTTATTATATGGTGTCTTATAATAAAATAATCTAAGTATGCTTCTCGGAGAATATCAGTGGATCGATACTTAACATTGTTTTATTCGTTAACTGATTAACTGACAGATATTTCCTGAAGAATTACATTCGTATACTTAATTAAAAGCGTGATTTTTAGGGTCAATTAACATTTTTGTTTCGTTTTCTCTCTATGATTGCGTGTGAAGAGTTTCAGTTTGAAAGCATCTGATCCGTATGCGACGGACTAATTTGTCACCTCTTCCCGAAGGGTTAACCCGAAGAATACCTGAGGAAGTTTGCGTAGCGAAGAACTGTTGTTAGGATGATTAATGAACAAATATGCTTTTTGCGAAATATTTTATTACATAGTGTCTTATGATAAAATAATCTAATTATGTTTGTCAGAGAAAATCAGTCGATAGATACTTGACATTGTTTTATTCGTTATCTGATTGGCTAACAGATATTTCCTGAAGATCGTATGTTGAGTTAAAAGCGTGATTTTTAGGGTCAATTAACATTTTTGTTTGGATTCCTCTTTATGATTTCGTGTGAAGAGTTTTAGTTTGAAAGCAATAATATAATAATAATGTGTAAAACCGAGGTTTATGCCTCCGGCAAACGTTGTTCAGTGAAACGCGGTGAAGTTTGTATGATTTTATTTCCCTATTATGTTCGATTGAAGATTTTTTTATGATTTGAATCAGAAAATGAGTTATTTACGATTATGACATGACCAGGAATTGTTTATGAGTTTGAAAGAATATAATAGTTTGCATCATACTCCTACGTTCCGATAATGCCAGATTTTTTTCTCAGCACAAACAACAATACAAAATCCAATTATCATTTCTTGAATGAAATAATTACTTAATTCTGCAAACTGTAACATTATTTCAATTAATGTAAACATAGTTATTGAAAATAATGCATACATACGATTGAATCATTATAATACAATGTAAAGTCACCGACGAAGATGGTTGCACGGTTGGCGTGCGGTTCTGGCGGTCTTTCGTGTTAAAGCGAGGCGAAACATGTATCGGTGTGAGTGAGTGAGTGAGGAAGAGAGAGAGAGAGAGAGAGAGAGAGAGAGAGAGAGAGAGAGAGAGAGAAATATGGAACAAGTATAAGTGTTTCGCCTCGCGTTAAGCAGCACTTCGTGCTGCCATTTCAGGGAGATAATTTTTCCGGTGTTTTACGTCGGACCTCCCTGAGTTTTCGGGGCAAACAAACACGGTCGATTTCGCTTTCGCATCATGGTTTGTTAGCCTCTTAATACCGGGACGGAGACTACGTCTGAACAAACGAGAGATAGAGAGGTTTAGCTGATGCAGATGCTGATGATTGTTGGGCTTTCACTCGAGTAGAAATTTAATCAAGCTGAAAACCGTCTCATATCACGTTTCGCCTGAAATTATATTCGGTCCTGATCCGACTAGTCGAGTCGACCCAGAGTCCGTATCACAACCCGATCAGGATCTGATGAGGTCCGGATGAAAGCCTGATCGGTTCGAGATCAGGGCAAGTAGCGACAGAAGTCACTGAAATGATCAAAACATTTATTCGAGTTGAGTCAACTGAATTATTTTTCACTCTAAGTTGGATATACTTAATTGTTATTGCATATCCAAAATATTTACCTTTCAACCCCCGCATGTTACCTTCCGTTCCATCGAGTTCTTATATCGTTCTCTCCTTACGTTATCGCATGGATCAATGAGCCTTTAGCATAATTTCTTAGTTATTGCTCTTACAGATATAAGTACAAAATAGAAAGCAAATCGTTGATTTATAGGGTGACTACGTGCGTCGACGGTATCACTCGAAGGGTGATGAACCTCGATGTGGCAATACATTATAACCTGTTAAACATCCTACATATGCTTCTCGGTGGTCTATCGACCTATCGCCGTTGACTCATACCCATAAATATAACCGTTGACTTTACGAGGACGTAACAGGAGTCGGGTGATTCTCTGTAGGAACACGAGACTCTGTAGAGAGAAACGTCCGCATCGACACAACTTTTTCACAGTTTCCCTGTGTCAACGTGTGAGTACGATACAATATCGGAGCATAAGTCGGCTGTGGATGCTTTACCGACACGGAAGAGTGTATATCGATATAAACATTTTGTACGACTCGGGCGATATGCGCCCTCGCAAGTTTTCATTGAACCCTTTCTCACTCCGTAGGACTTTGCCTCATGCGCGCTTCACGGGCCAATCTTTGTATATAATAAAAATATCTCGTCGCCAGTCGCTCTGTAAAGAATTCAGGTTAAAATTTGAAACCTCACTTAACCCTAAAATTTGTAATTATATTCGTATTACGAATATATTATACATGTTTTTAACTCCTTTGATCCCCTTAAAATCCTTGATCCTTGTTCCTTAAAATCCAGATAAGTTATCGTTACAGAGGGTTAAAGGAGGTTAAAAATTTTACGTATATTTTTTACATGGCGGCGGTGGCTGCGGGGAGATTTTCACTTATGTGTAGAGAAATCGGTTTTCCTGAATAAAAAATTTCTCGAGATTTTGTTGTCGGAGTACTTAAAAAGTCCCAAATGGTTGAAAAAATTTTCATCCAAGAAAAACGTCCGCGCGCGCGCGCGTGTGTGTGTGTGTGTGTGTGATGAGCTTGCAAAATTGCAATGGATATATCTCGAGAATGAATTACTCGATCAACCTGAAACTTTGTACACGGGTCGAATCGGAACCTCCGCCAGTTTGGTGCAATTTTCGTTCTATAAAAATTTCGTAATATGGTTATTAAAATTTTTCGAAAAAAGGACGTATCTCCTTTTTTCTTTCTAGCTTTCGTAAATTTTTAGATATCAAGTTTATACTTTCTACAAGGATAGACCAGGGGACAAGTTGGTTCGGTATTGAGTTTAGCATGAATCTATCGCGGCGTTTAGATTTTATTGAACCATAAATTTGTGTAATTTAAAAAAAAAAAAAAAAAAAAAACAAAATCTATTTTTGATCTAACGTTCGTAAATTTTCATGAATCAAACTGAAATTTGATATACAAGAATACTCGGGTCAAGAATACTCGGTCTTGAATTTGGTAAGATCGATTGAGGGGTTTAAGTTTTATAAAATTTGCAATTTTACTTAATTTTGAATTTAATTGAACATTTCAATACCACTTCCTTCTATGAGAAAGTCAGAAATGAGATAACGATTACCCGTAGAGAAGATTCTGTAGGTTAGCGAGAATCACGAGGAAGCAATGTGCAAATTTCAAATTGGCACGCTATTGTTATAATATCGAGATATATACCAACTTTTTTCAGTAAAATATATTTATTTAATAAATTCAAATATTTATATATATCAGATATATATTATATACATGTAAGATATTTCTTTTTAGGATATATCCAGTGGATATACATATGTATAAAAGCTGTCTTGCTAGGATAAGGAATTTTTTGCTGTCATGTCTAACGTATATAAATGATAAATGCTAGAATATACTTTATTCTTATGGGGAATACAGTGAAGGGTCAGAGGAAATAAAAGTGTTGAGTGAAAAATGAAACGGGAAGAATGGTAAAAATCCGAAAATACACTGGAATACACCAAATAGAGTAAAAGTAGTGAATATAGACCGACGAGGTAAGATGAATCATAGAGTATTGAGCTATGTACGAGCTTTTAAAAATCTAATATTTTATTACTTGTTACTGACAACAGTGAGACAAATTAATTGTTAAACCTTTGAGATTTTTTTGGAAACGGTATGTAATACAAATATCGAAACGATTCTCATACAATATTGTGAACTGATGGATTTCATTAAGTCACTTTTGGAATTACGGTGTATTTAAAAAGATTCATTCGTGTGTATATTACAGCATGGAGAATATTTACTACAGTCGCATGAATCAGCTATCAACGTTATCGTGATAGTTAAAACGCAGTGTGGAAATATTGTTGATAAATATTTATTCGTGTGCACAATACCGTATGAGAAATATTATCACAGTCGCATGAGTCAGCTATCAACGTTATAAAGATAGCTAAAACATGTTGTGGCGTTTATGACCAATGGCGAACTCTAAAGTTACTCTGCAATAGTTTTATATCTACTTGCATAGCGTCGAGCAATGAATGCCAACGGGATTGTGCGATTCTCACTGTACAGATGCTGCCCGTTTCGCGAGTTGTATGAAATAATGTCAATGAAATGTATTATAGCATTAGCAAAGGAAAAGTTTGTAGCATCGTAAGAACAATACGAAATACATTAATCAGACGTAAAATATTTATTTTGCGTTCTATTAATTATTTAAATACATTGTTTTCTTATGTCAATGAATCCGTGTCAATCAATTTATTCGTGTAAGTGACGGTACAGCGGTTCGTGTCGTTGATAAACTAACAACTGTATTGGAAGTTATCGGATTTCTCCAACTTGTACACTTGATCTCCTTCTGTTAACATCACCAGAATGGAAAATGATACGAGACTGGTGATGTAAACGCCCGAGTCGGGTGTAGTACAATGTACCGTGTTGCAAATAAGCGTGTAGTTCAAATTCCCATACTGTTTGGAAAGGCAACTAAGGAGTTGCGGAGTCTTATTTTATTTAATGCTTTAAACGTTAAAGATTCTTGCACAATTCGACAATCTTTCAAGAATTGTAGACATTTTTGGGATATTGAAAAACGATTTCTTTCCTATGCTGCGCATAATTATTCTCGCGGAAAATGATTACTTCATTCGTGCAATATATGTGATTATTGCTAAGACTTACTGCAAATATCGTTGATGGAAATAATGTATACGATAGCAGCACCATGATAGAATGTAATATCGAGGTTTACGCCCTGGTGGATCGTTGCCTAAAGTTTATTGAGGATATGGATAACCGCGAGGTATACACCGATGCCGAGTATCATTGCGGGGAGTCTTGAATGCGGGAAGCGTTGAATGTAAAACGTGGAGCTTCACAGCGAGAGAGGCAAAGAGAGAGAGAGAGAGAGAGAGAGTTGCGGAGAGTGGAGAACGGATAACATTGTCCCGGAATCTCCGCTCTTGATCGAGCCTCTCTGTTCTCTTCGGCGAGAGCCCGTGGTATACAGTTCGCGAAGAAAGGGCGGAGCGCACAGGGGGAGGGACACGAGAGCAAGATAGTGAGATAGAGCGTAATCGATATGCCCGTTCGCGTTTTCCTGGTTTCCGACTGAGAGTGGGATCGGCCGTTGTGCCTCGCGAAGCTGGATCGTAGGAGCGAGAGTGAGAGCAGGCGTCGGCAAGGACCTAAAGGGAAGGAAAGAGGAAGAGGGTTAGCCGTCTGAGCGCGTACATTGGTAAATTACGACGCCGGTCTCGCGCTCGATCGGCGCGCACCAGCCAAAGCGCTGTAACCGCACGCTCCGGTCACGGCCAGTATATCTGGAGCTCGTGCGCTTGGATAACTATATTATGCTGTACACTTATACGGAGAAAAGTGGCCTGGTGCTATAACGGTGCTATTGGTTGGTACACAAGAGATCGCGAAGCGAGCGGTACCTCTTGTTTAAAAAAGTCACAACTCGTAGCTATAGTTCAATGGGTATGGTGAAGGTGGATAGGAGGGAGTCCGCCAGAGACTGCTCGGAGCAGCGTTGGTGCGGAGGAGTCAAAAGCGAAACAATGTAAGCGACGGGTGGCGAACGCCGGTACTTCCGGTTCACGCGGTAAACGACCTCTCTCGCGCGCACAGGAGAAAACAAGATGTCTCGTGCCTGTGTGTATATATATATATATATTATAAAAAATATTTAGCCGCCGTGTAAGAGAATCGAGAAGCCCTCCCACAGGTCCGGATTATTCCGAGTGCCCTCTTGGTCCCCCTCATGCCCCCATGTCTGCCAGGCCACGACTATTCCAAGTCCCCCTTAGGCCCCCCATCAGGTCCGGATTATTCCATAAGTTTTAAGAGAAATACAGAAATCACTTGATTGTATGCCTCTCTATATTATAAAAATATCTTGCGGCCGCCAACGATGCCGCGTGGGAGAATAGAGAAGGTCGAGGTTGGATGACGCACCCGCAGAACTCGAAGACCCCCTGGAAACTGATTATTATAAGTCCCTCAGAATCTACAGAACCTAAAGATCTCTTAGGATCTGATTATTCCAAGTCCCCTTGGAGCCTTTTCCCAAGCCCGGATTATTCCAAGTCCTCGTTGGACGCCCCCCACCCTCCTCCAGAGACAAGGGGTTCAATGATAAAGACAGAGGAAGTTCAATAATGGATTGCGAGGGCGCTTAGCGCTCGAGCCGTACAAAACCCTAGTGTTTATATATAATGTATATGAACGTAGTCCCGGGAAATTTAACGGTGGATCCTGGTAACCAAGTCCTCTCGCTCGACCTGGAGAACTTGCTACCTCTTGAGATAGTTACCGTCGAGTCCTCTCGCACCTTCACTCTGCTCTGCTTTGCTTTGCTCGAGCAAGAGAGAGAGAGAGAGAGAGAGAGAGAGAGAGAATATGGAAAAAAAATAAGAGAGACTGGCGATAGGCAGATCCCTGCATCGCGCCTATAGTCACTGACCTCCCCGCGTGTGTTCCCACGCTGAAAGCCGCATCTTCTCGGTCTGTCGCCTCGTTGATTACGATACGCCCTCGCGTGTGTGTATACTCGCTCTCTCGCTAGACTCCAAGAGCACTGAACGCGCCTGGGCTCTCTGATCTCCGGCATCTGCACCCACCACGAGCTAGGTCAGTACCGCAAACGACTTAGTTCCACGCCTGGCGAACGAGCAATGCACTCCTGCAGTGCCTTATACTCCTGCAACGTCCGCACGGTTGAGCATTACTGGATTACTACAATTTCTGTTATAGAGTACACAGCACGGTGTGGATGAGGGTGATCAGGCTAATGTGGGTTGGAATATATACTTTTTTTTCGTGCGATCCAAGATGGAAGAGAAATTTAATGGCTTTGTAGAAAAAAAAATTGTATAAATTGCGACAATTAAGCCCTCGAGTATGGACGACGTTAATATACGTTGGTAATTTCTATGTCATGCGTCAGGTGACGGGTCGTTACGTTGTAAACCAACGGGACATTAGAATTACCGCATCTATTAAAGTTTGATGATCGAATCAACCGTGACAGAGATATTAGGAGTACAGTTTTTTTAGTCCATGACCGAGTAGTATCGCATAATCTTAATATTACTTTTGAATCCTCTGCGAAATGCGTGACTCTCTCCCTGACTCTCTGAACTGGTCATCTTCGCGGTACGGACCTTGTAGGTCACGCTGAAATTGACGCACGCAGCGAAGACGAGTGGATACATAAATACGCTCGAAAATATGTATGCACACGCAAGCGATGCGACCAACGTAGATAATAACCGCAGCAAACTTCTTCGACTTCTCACAGAGGAGTCAAGAGGAGAGTATAGCCTCGACGTGTCTCTCTAGCGGGTAATCGAGTGATGTGCGGGACCTTCCCACGTTGCCACGTTCATTGGGTCGCTGCAGTCTCGAGTTGACTGCTTGTTCCACCGAGGCCAAGGCCCCTCTCGATGCTTATTCCACCGATAAACGCGACGATAGATGCGCAACTCGAGCGGATCGGAGCGTGACTCGATAGAGAGTCACTCCAGGGGATTCGATCATCGCCCTCTCTACGCTTAATCCTTCCAAGGGTTGTTGAGTACCTCGCACTTTCGGAAGTTACGATTCGGAATGATCGACAACTTGACAAATCCTTTCTGGAGGTGAAAAATGACGGTAAATTCAAGAAATCGTCGATCGACCGAAAAATCACCGTCGATGGACGGTTAACCGACGTCACAGCTTTTTTTTCATGTTCTAAATGCGAATTGAACGTCATTTATGAACATCATGACCATCACGACCAATTATCCGTATATTTGAGTCCATGCATCTATGTTTATGGATAATTATGGTCATTTCCAGTCCAGTTAAAAATTATGATCAGTTTGTCATTTAAAAAGAAAATAAAAATGTTGGTTTAAGCATCTACTTAGATGCAAAATTACGATAGCTTTCATGTAATTAAAAAATTCCAGTTAATTTTTTATAACATATACTTAGGTGTATAGTTTAAATGTAAACGTTTAAATGTATAATTGAGTTTTATTATTTTTCTATTCAAATTACGGTCACGATTTCGTGTTACATCTCTAATTCTTTCACACCTTTGGCAATGGAGATTCCATTATAACACAATTTGGTAGAATGGGAATGGATATTCTCATACGGAATGAAAGTATATCCAAAGATAAATACGAGATGTTGCATTTTTACCCGCAAAATATATTATATTATAGCAGAGAGATATCTCGAGATATATTTTGAGAAATATCTCGAGTATGGTAAATATCTGAGTTCGATTTAAAAACGTGATTATGTGTCACTTGAAAGTTTCTGAATTTTCAAGATAAAAAATTTATTTTTCAAGACTTTCCGTTTTAAAAATTGATCACTAATATGTTTATTTTTATATTAATTTCACACGCGGGTAACTATTTCACATATAAATAATTATTAGACATTGTTCATCGACCGAAAGAGCAACAACGATAATGATTTATGTATTAAATAATCATCCAATCGTTCAAAAGAGTAGAAAATTTTGATGTGATACTCTGTAATTGAAAAAAAATCAGTAACCTCCGGGTAGTTGGGACAAGCATCGAGGATCATCTTAAACTTCAAAGTCTTCAAAATAGATAAATAAATATTTTTTTATTTCGGAACTTTTCAATAATTCAATAATTTTTCATCAATAATTCAAACGAAGCCGAATTCGTTAATTTATCCAGAATCCCCAATTGGTATTGCATCAAAGTTGTATTTCGATTGAATTATTTCGAATAATTGTTGACGTAAATTCCTTTTTTAATTACTCACGAATACCTTCGAGAATTAAAATAGTAATTGTCAATTACATTTAAATTCAGCCGCATTAATAACAGTATAAATTGCAACTTTCTTTAATTAATCGTGTACCAATAGTCATTTCAACTCAACAACAACGCAAAATAACTCATTTTGAATCCGTAAATATAATTCTCAACTCCTGGTTACACGGGGCGCCTCAACCATTTCGGAGTTTCCTTTGTTCGCAGCCGTGTTCCCCACCGTCTTTGCGCCCGGGCGCGCACGTATCTCGTTTGTCTCTCTTTCTGTAGCCCGACGTTTAAAGCCGGAAGGTACAAATTGCTGTGTCGTGTCGTCTGTGAGGAGAACGCGGCGCGTTTGGACACGGCAGAGGGAGATCCTGCGATGCCGCTGTGTCGTCTGGTCGCTGTCGCAGGCACCGGCGTCGGTCGCAGCATCAGCAGGAAGTGGGACACTCACCTGAATACTTGTTGGCAATCAAGAGTAGCGAGTCGAAGGTACGAGACACGAAAGAGTCTCGCGGAGCAGAAAAAGAGACAGAGATAAGAGCGCTGCTCCTCTCGATTGCCACCGCTGGCTCCTGGACTCTTGTCCATCATTCAGTCGTTCTCGACGTTGCACCCGGTGCGGAGGAACCAGGTCGAGAGAATACTGTACGTTCGTGGACCGAACGTTCCGTTGATCGCGAAAACGCGCCTCCAAATATACATACACATCTAGTCTCGTTCGGTGTGGCTCTACCCGAACCCAGCTACGTCATTCGTTAACAGCGCGAGTCGCGTCGCGTGTACCGCGTTTGTACACCGTTTCGTCCGCGTGAATTTGCATCACGCGTCCTTCAACGTTTACCAGACGTTCTAGCTCCTGGCGTCGATATAATTATTCGTAAATTTCCGAGGGTGAACACTCGTGCGCTCGGGTCGAGATACAAGGAGGTCAGTGTGCTTTCGCGCGTGGCATCATAACCAGGAGTGCGTAATCGATAGCACATTGACTCAGTTACAACGCTCTACTCCCGTCCTCACAGCGACATGATTGGTCTGCAACGATTGCAATCACCACGTTCTGCCACTATACTCCCGCACTGCAGTCGAGGCTTTTGCCGCATCTGCAGGTATTGTTATAAATATACTATCGAACGGTTGACAATATTCTACACGGAGAGTAGAAGATTACTAATGAGTATCAAAAATATATAAGATTACTACTAAGTATCAAAAAAATTTCGTTTCATACAAAATGCATCTACACTATTATTATGCATACTGACCGCTGTACCATTTAGTACGTAAATTTATTATTTCTTATATTTCGCGATCACGATTAAGTTTCCCAATTTTTTGCGATATATCACTCGGGAAGAAACCCACACACAGAAGTATATCAAAAGATATAAACGATATATAGAACTTTTTACTGCAAAATATGTTATTTACATCTGATATATCATCTAAGATATATCCTGCGGATATATAAAAAATATACATAGAAGATATAAAACTTTTTGCCATTAATTTATAATATATCTTGCATATATCTCCAGTATAATTTATTTCCATGGGGGAAACGACTCTGATATAGACTGAAATTACCTTCAATTCTATAGTTGCTTCTGAAATACATGAATATCGTTGAAATGTATGATGATGCGAATCAATACTTCAGCATAGAGCTGGACACTGAACGATTTGCTGTTGAGATCCAACAGTTGCGCGATGATCCCCAGACCCTATCGCGTGTACTTCCGATCGGTATTGTAATTTTAGAACTTACAAAGAAGAATAAAAAACCGTAAATATGACTTTTACGCTCACGTTCAAGTGTTTAAGTTGTATAACTTATAATTATCGTATGATAATTATAACGAATTTAGAATAGAAATAATTATTTTCCTATCAATTTTTATAATAAATATTGAATATACTAACAATACCTTATGCCCCCTCCCACTTTTCGCTATCGTCTGTTATCTCTGTGATTGTTATCCTCGATGTAACTATTACGGTATTCAAATGTAAGAAATCGAAGTTGTCGGTTTTGTTTTGTGGTTAACTCGCGTCGTTCGATAGTTAGTACGATAATTCGTGCAAGTCTTAAGTTCGAATCCGGCAAACGTAACTTTTCGGAGAGCATTACGTCAATATCGTACCAGCGGATGATTTCCTTACTTAAAAATATTAATACAATATCATTACTATTAGTTTAAAATGATCCGTTGCGAAATAAATGATAAATTAATATTGATTCTATTGAATGTTACAGGTGTTCCGTAGGTCTATCCTACACAGTTTATAGCGTAGAACTCGCGCGGAAAGTTTTAATAGTTACTAATCGCGGTGCCGTTCCGCATGAAACAGCCTGGGAATAAATCCTATACATTGCATCGTTAGCATGTCACGTCTGTTTAGCTGAATTTTTGAGTTGTCCCAAACGGTATGGGAAACGTTCTCAGATGTCCGACTCGTCTCGTATGTAGCATATGCCGGTTAGAAATTATTGTCAAACTATTTGAGGTGGTATGACTATAAAATACTTTCCATGTACGTTAATCTGATATATTGCTTCGATCGGGTAAAAACAATTTTTTGGTCTTGATCGAATTAAGGTGGCTCGTAATTGGGAACGAGAAGAAAACACTGAAGAAAGTCGAAAATCCGGTATTTCTTCGTAAAATATAACCGGTGAACACCCGGCAACCCTCGACGAATTAAGAAAAAGTTGGAGACATCAGCAGCATCTCTCCTTTTCCTCACTCGCGAGCAACACGAAACAGAATGTTCCTCTCCAAGGTCCGGTTTTATTAACTTGTTAAATTTTAGGCCAACACTTAAATTAAATTCAACCGCATAGTTGAATACGCTCCCGACGATTAATTTCGTTAGGCCAACAAATTAGTTCTCGCTGCATCAAACAAATTAAATATCTAAACTTACTAATTAATTGATTGGCAATAAATTAATTTGTTGCGCAACAAATTAGTTGGTCCAGAGCGTATTAAACCATGCAGTTCGTTGTTGCAAACGATAAGTTCTATTCGTGTACATCAATTTAATTTACTTAAGAAATCACGCTAATCCAGAATCGACGAGATAAAAAAAAAAAGGTCAACCCTTCTGACACGCGAGAACAACAGAGCAGTGAGTGTTGTAGCAAACGAGTGTTAAATCGTTCGGAGGTTTCTCATTGACGATTTTCGTCGGGACGGCTTCCTTTGGACTTGTTACCTTGACTATGCTGACGAAGAGGAAGCACAAGACGCGATCGGTTAGTGCGCGGTTTGTTCGAAGAGCTGAGCTAGCGCATGCTACTCCTGGTGCTGGCAGCATGCGGTGCAAGCTCCAGTGGTCCATGCTGTCGCCGCCGCTGCTGCTGCTGCTGCTGCTGCCGCCGCTAGCAGAGAAACGACCGGGCCGCACGAATCGCTTTAACGAAGTCGCTTTACGACTTTCCGCTCTCGGTACTCCTTCTTTCGCACTCCCTCGTGACGCGACGAGTGAACCTTACGTACAAACGTTGGTATATACCTATAATACTACATACTCTTCAATCTATACCTTTGCTACCCCCTCGCGCTTTCTCGCCGACGAGCACCGTCGACTCCGAGACGCCGTCGCTTCTTGCAAATCCTCCGGCGGATCGGTTCGTCTTACTCACTTCGTGAGGAGGCTATTAAATTTGTCAGATCTCGACGTGCCCTTTTCCCTCTCGAGAAATCCTCGACGCCTCTGCCACAGGCATACCTCGCTTCATGATGCCTTCGACGTGCTATCGACGCCTCTGACAAACTAATGCACCTCCATTCCGTTGCCACACTCCTTCTTCATCATCACGGATCTCTATTTGTATGATATTTCAGCCTCTATGCACACGTTACCGTGTACACGGTAGCTACATATTACCAACTGTTTAAATTTATTTTATTCTTAATAATATTAATTCTTGAGTTATAGAGGATCGTTTATTCTAACTTTTTACCATTTTTTGTATAAATGAGTAACGATTTTGTCATCATGGAGAAAGAATACGTCCATTTGATATCTGAAAAAAAAAAGATCTTGAGCGAATAAAACTAATTAAATATTCAATGTGGTCGAACCACTAATTTTTTTTATCCGAGAATCATTTTAATCCTTGGTATTTACGATTGGATTATTCGGGTCCAGCGATTTTATTTCTCTTTGAAATACCAAGGTCCCTTGACTGTCGGATAGTTGCTGTCCGATAAAAACTCTGTCGGATTCGATGAAAACAAATTCGTTGACTTATAACATTTATGAAAATCAAGCCGAACACGAGTGACCCGATCGTGACGCCAGATCTAATTTTGGCGCCAGAAAATGAATAATAGTTACGTGAATCAACTTATATGTGTTGATCGAGTCAACTTAGTCGTTGATTTGACTGCCCGGTTAAATTCGCCAAATGTTATTGTATTTTCCTGGGTCCAAATTTATTCTGTTAACTTATAATTTTATTCTGCGTATACCAAGGGTTAATAATAACTTTTATTGAATTCTATATTAATTATTTAATTACTTATAGAATAAACAAACATCAGAATATCTTGGGAGAACCAATTTAAGCTTTAAAACCTTCCGACAAATTTCTTGAGAATTGATCTTTCAATATACATGAAATTTTGTAGTTTGTTCAGTTAGACACGCAATAGCTACACATCCTGCAGAACTTTTATCGATTGGAAGATTCGGCGTCTAAGTACGACGGAAATCAATCGAATACTCCTTCCTCGAATATAGTTTCGCCGGAGCTAGCGTACAAATCCTGCTGCTACATAGATTCGCCATCGATGAAAAAGCATTAAAAAAGTCAGAGAGAGAGAGGGAGAGCATTGGAAAGACATAACACAGGTAAGAATCTTGTGCTTGGTGCGGGCGTTTGCGTCGTCGATATCTCGCTCGCTTGTCTAGCTCTTGGACACGAGTAAAGAGTATGTGCTTGGGTTATGGGAGCGATTCGAGATGCGGGCCAGAGGAAGAAGCTACGAGATAGTAAAGGAGAAGAGAGAGAGAGAGAGAGAGAAAAAGACTCATCCTGGAGAAGGAGAAACCGTGTGCCCTTTCATTTCTTGTTCCTGCGGCGAACCGAGGAGAGGTATACTCTATACCTACGAGAGAGTTCGCACCGTTTGTCCGGCGCTCTTAGGGACTGTCGTCCAGGCGCTGTAGTCGTCCAAGTGTGTCGAAAAAGAAACACGAGGAATGTAACGTTAAGAGCACCAGGCACACAGAGAACCTAAAGGGGAAAAAAAGACAGAAAGAGAAAAATCGACTTGGAATAAGCTTGGAGTCGCGTGTCGACTACGAATTCACGGACGACCGATCGAAAAGGGCTCCGGTGCTGTTGAATCTCCCTCGGAGTTTTCGGTGAAAGGCCTCACGAGCTCCTTCGCTACAGAAACGATTCGAGAGACGTTTGCACGCTGGTCACGTGGACGTGCGTCAAGAGTGCGTACAGTACATACAGTAGGACGCTCGTCGCATGTGTATATATATATATATATACGTATACCTCCCGGGAACTCTCCGCGTCCTTTCTTACTTACGAAAATGGCATTAGACTTCTAGGAGGTTCTGCACGAGGTTGCGCACAAGTTTCATTCACGAGATGCGCCTTTACCGAGCGAGCAGCAGGGATCTCGCGAGCATCGCGCTTGGGATCTTGGCGTATGGACGCGTGTTACCCGCAAACTGGTTCTCCATTGCGGGAACTCGTGGATAATTCAGTGGGTTCGGGTTCGTTTGCAATCAGGCCTGCTTCTGCGTCACAAAGTGTATACAGATAGCACACAGGCACGATTCTCAAGAGTAAGAGATGCACAACGTGCGCTTAGATTGTTTCTCTTTAAACTTCTTTGTTTTGTCGGTATTATTCCAATTATTCCAATCATTGTTGTTGTTGTCGTTTTTATTATTTACAATTACACTCGACCGGTCATATAGGGTGCCGATTCATCTACAGCACGGGTGGGCGGTATTTTAAAATCATTCTGCCTAACTGCTTCTCCAACCCGGAGGTAAGCAATCAGGTCAGTCCAGAATGTAACCTAAGTAGACGGACAGAACCCAGAATAATTCAGGATACCTTTTGCATCCTTTTGCATTCGACGTGCCAATGAGTCAGACTGTTACCGGCAGGCAGAAATGATCTTCAGATTCGTGACAAACGACGGTTTTATCACTCCGAAAACGCCGTTTATGGACGAAGACCATCAGTTTGACCGTGAATCTTCATTGCAGCTGGTGAAGTTAAAAAAGACTGGTTGTACTGTTGCTGTGGCTGTTGTTGCTGCTACTGCTGCTGCTGCTATTAATTACATCCGATCGGTCCTGGTCGATGTTTCAAATAACTCAACATCATTATTATTATTGTTATTGTTATTAATAAAAAGTTTCCCATGAACGAGCGGATGTGAATGAACGAATTTGTAGCTTTATACCCTGCATCGCGCACCAAGATGTGCTCTGGTATTTATCTATCTATGCCAGTAGCCTTCCCTGAGTTGAGTTCTTTCGAAAAGCTCTTTAGTTCTATATAGAATCAGGCAGCTGGAGGCTGGGGAGTACAGACGCAAAGAGAGATATAACTCGACTCGCGGCCAATCCCGATGCATAACATCGAAACTATTTTAGCACCGACATCAACACCGGAAAGCTCCTGTTTTTGCTGCTTCTCCGTTCCTTGGCTATCGATATGCTTGCCACGAAATGGAGGTGAAGGTACTGCTCGTCGGCAGTGTTTGTCCTTTCAAACAAAATGGGTTATTTACTGCTTAAGGGCTACTGTGTATTACTATGACATTTATTTTTTTTTCATCCAGTGAGCAACATTATTTGTATCAATCGATTAGCGACAATTACGATAAAATACTATTTGTACCAATCGATTAGCGACAATTATGATAAAATATAAATATTATATGTGCCAACCAATTGGTAAGAAATATTAAAAAATATTATTTGTGTCAATTTGTGTCAAAACTAATTTTTGAAGTTCCATCGAATTTATTATTTTTTACACAACTGTTACCCAAAATAAATATTTGTTTTCCGTGTGGTTCTTTCCAAATACCAATACATCAGTCCGAAATTAATAAAAATTAAATAAGGGAGCTTAGGGAAAATAGCTCCTCTATATTCGTTGCTATATAATTACGGTGTATACGCACCAACTGCTCCTTTATTAGTACTAATTGGTCTCCGAAACTTTCACTGATCAAGAATTATTTATTTTTAAACCTCATTTGTCGCACTGTACCGATCGAGTCTTCTTAAAAACTAATTAAAATGTTACTAACCGAGACACACTCGATTTACATCATTTGCATACGGAAAATGTGTCACTCCACCGTCAGATCGGTGGCGTAGATTCGAAAATTTATATCTCTGACAACTTTGGTGCTGCGTCGAGGGTATTTGTATGATAATAAAGTGAGATAGTTTCGGCCGGAAGGAAGAATGGAGAAGCAGGGCAGCGGCGTAGTTATGCACATCCGGGCGCGAGCCAAGAATAACTCGACGTAGCCCGAGGAACGTAGCTTGAGATCGTTCGTGAGGGAATGAAGGGTGTTTACGATAGAATCACCTTCTCATCTCCTGGAACTCGAAGCACGTACTTACCGCGGGAATACAAAGAAATCGGTATGTGTATACGCGCATTAGTTATACATTTTCAAGACTATCGATAAATATTCCCTTCGCTGATGATCTCTCGTGTTTTTTATCCCGAAACTGTGATTACATATTGGATAGATTGCGATATGATAGACCCTGAAAAATGGTTTTTATCCCTTTAGTCTATGTTCCTGCTCCCCGATCGGGCCATTATCCGCCGATAAATGTTGGCATTCAGCCTTAATGAGATTCTGATCACTCCCCCGAGTCCATAAATCGTCTGGGCTTTGGATTCTCGATTTTTCGTGGGAAGCAACCGATACTTGATCTTCATTAGTTAATACCCCAGACGATTGATCCTCTCAAATATTCGATTACGTTTTATTTTCACATTGGAATAATTTCTTATGTCATATATCGAATGGATTAAAATGTGATAAGATGTGAAGAGTTACCGTTAAGGGGTGGATGGTTCTCCTCGGGTCAGATATAATCATAGAAAATTAGACGAGAGACTTTTCACTACGATTCGTGGATAATTCTTCATGGGGATGAGCGCGGAATCATAAGGCGCGCGCGTCCTAGTGCGACGAAGAGAGAGAGAGAGAGAGAGAGAGAGAGAGAGAGACACACACAAAGAGACGAAGCCGGGGGAAAAGATAAGGAATAACGAAGTTCCTCCGAGCGGCAACGCAGCCGCTGCGAGGAGCTCGAGAGCGCGTCATTTATAATCGTTAGACTTTGGATCCTCACCGATATAAACCCGCGAGACTCCTAACTGCCGTACGTATAGTTTCCCTTCTTTTCCTCAGTTATTTCTCGGCGCAGTACAGTCACTGGCCATATCCTGTTGGCGCGTCTCTCGACGCGTTACATCTCTCCTTCTCATTGCGCGCACAGATAGGGGTAGAAGCTAGTGTATATACGTTATAATACTACATACGATGGTTTACTGCTGGAGAGGAGAGCGGGAGGTGGTGCGCGGTTACCGCACGAAGAGGCGCCGAGACGGCGAATCATCCGTCTGCAACAGAAACCCCGCGAGATACGTATCTTCTTGGCTAACAACCGAAGATTAACGAGATCCATTATCCGCCCCGTCCACCCTCGTATATGCAGCCGACTTACCGCTCTGCCTTCGCCTCAACCAACATTTACGTGTACGCAACCCAGGTATCAGTCTCGCGATGGCTTTCGAGTCCTCACTGTGAGATGGACAGAGCCAGCAGCTTGCGAATTCCCATTACACTGGAATTTCAACGATTCGACTACCAAGCTGTCTTCTTTGTACCACAATTTTATTTTATTTACGTCTACAAAGTTTTTAAATTATTTTCCAAGCTTCACAAAGTTTATTTTATAACCTTCAAGTGGATCCATTCTGACTTCTGATTGAACTAATTTGTAATTTGACTAATTTTTCAGTGCTTCGTATCGAACCATTGATGGTCCGTTGTATAATCGTGGACTTAGGCTGGGTCACGCTCGAATAATTATTGGACCAATGATATTGACCCTTTGCGTTCTCCAGCATCGGTAACGAACGACGTTTTATTACAGGCGCTTCAACAGGGCCTGTACTCGCTCCCATACATTTTTATAAATTATCCAATGCCGCCAGATTATGGGAAAGTATACCAATTCCGTGCACTGTCAACTAAATTTTCCACCGAGAAGAGGGCGATTTGCATGTCCGTCAGAAATCTAGATCAGGAAGTCGGTCATCTTGGGTGTGCATGCTAATCGCGACTCATTGTACCGTGAAATTTACGAATTAAGCTAGACACGAAGGTAGACGAGCGAGAGAGAAAGCGAGAGAGAGAGAGAGAGAACTCGCTAAAGCGTGTTGGCCGACCGTGGGGTGTACGCCGACTACATACTATTGAGAAACATATTGCGACGAGCAAACATATATGTACTCGGGTGCTTCGGAGCGTGCACACGACAGCGGTGCTCTACGGTATGCTGCAGTGTCAGACCGGGGATTTTCTACCTTGAGATAATGAAACACACGTTGCTGCATGTAGAACCCGGGCTCCATCGCTGGGGAACAAACGTATACGTAATATCTGTTACGGGCCAGCAATGCCGGTGCACTTTGCCATGGGGCGTCAAGTGTTACGTGCGTGTGAGATTCTCTATGTGTAGTACATACGTGACTTCTGAGCCAGTTGATCGCTGATTGTGCTTGCGAGAGAGAATCTTCTCTCTCTCTCTCTCTCTCTTTCTCTCTGTACATATACGTGCGTAGAGCGTATATCCCCTCGCGACTTTCCTAGCAGCTTGCAGGGTAGAGGTACGTGGAGTGTGTGTAGTCAGCGTTTTGATCTCCCACCCGACTCTATTGTGTGCTCCGCTGGGACCGCGGGACTCGCGCCGACAAGAAGCCATCGAGTACCGAGCCCCCGAGTGGACGAGGACGAGTCAGTCGCTGCTTAGGTCTCGGCTCAACTGTGAGCCTCTTGTTCTCCGAGTGCACGTCTTTCTGCGATTACTAGTGCAAATCCATACTCGATATATTCATACGTTATCAAATACAACTCATTGTTATCGATTCGATACATGTTTTGCATTAAAGGCGAAACTTAAAAGAAACGAGAGTTGTGCCAGGGTTTAAATATATACCGTGTGAGTTCTTCGTCTAATCAGCCCGCTGGATAATTCAGGGTCATGTGGTTGGGAAACCATAGCTATGCCGCCTTTTTGGTAATTATTTCTCGCAACTATCTTCACAATTTTTGTTTTTGTTTTTTTATTTTTTTATTTAAGTATCGCACACGTTTTTATAATGTTAGGGAAAAAATTTGGTTCTCGGTCGAGCTGAGATAGTCAGGAACGACTCGTCGATGCACCTGTTGCGTCGCAACAATAATTCACACTCACCGATGCATTTGAATAATTGAAGAATTTGCGAGGAATCTGGTAATCCAGTCGTTCTAAGGTCTTCCTTTCATTGTTGTTGCAAGAAATTCTTTCACCGTGTTTTGTAGATGGGAATTTCGGCAGAGCTTTATACAAATATATTCCTACGAAGAAACTGAGGTTCTTCGAACAGAATCCAAACGTCATTGGAAAGAAGTAAACTTTCACTCACGCATGCGGTACATCGTACAAGTTAAATTGTGTGGTAGGTCTAATGGAGAACGGTGGATCACGATCATCGACCGTGACTCAACTGTACCTTGATCGTCGGCAGCCGAAGGGACTCGGCTGACAGTCGAAGGCATTCGTAGAACGCTTTGTTGGATTAATTCAATCATACAATAAGAGTTTTTTTATTTTGAAATGTTTTTTAGTTTATCCGCGCGGGAAATATTAAATTACACGAATTAATCGCTTGCGATGTCAAGTTCGATTTAAAAAAAAGGCACATTTGTTAAAAGTATTTTAGATAATGATTAAATTAAATAATGCTCAAGAAAAGTAATTTTTAATTATGAGATAATGATTTTAAAAAAAAATTATAATAATACAATTTTGAATAAATTAATCGACAACACGTTTAACCAATTATTTCTTTCTGACAACTGACGGACAATAAAGTGCTCACTTTCTGCACATTTTTTTTTGTCTTGTACGTTAGAAGAATAATTCTTAAATCTCTGGAATACCTTGATTATTCGAAAACGTTCGTGATAAGTGCACCAGTTCGCTTTCAATTTAGCCACAAAAAGGATAATTAAGGAAGCTTCTAACTAAAGTGATTGATGAATGACCGGTGAAACGAGCTTGACCTCTACATCGTTCGAACTCGAGCAGACATCCCGAAGATTTGCGCAATATTCATGATACCCCGAGCCACTCGAGAATGATCATTTATTATCCCATCCTGTGGAGAGTGTTATAACACTCTTATTGGTCTGATAACCAGGCAATAGCAACGAGTAGCGGTAGCCTCGCACGACTTTCAACAAATTGTACGCTCGGACCGCGTCAATTATCGACTACAAAAGTAACCATTTATATTTCGCCACGCGAGACATCTTTCAACGTGTCCTTGTCCGACTGTAACTTCACGAGTATAAATGTTCTCTCGCTACTGGCTGGCTCGATGTATTTCTATGACGCTCTCTCGCAACACGACCATCATCGTTCGGCTCAATAACACGAAGATAAACACAAAAGCTGTCGGAAGGTACGATTTTTTGGCAACTCAACCCGTAACAGTTTTATTTTCGTCTTTAACACAGCCAAGCGCTGCAGCCAGTCCAGAGCATGGAGGTGTATTCAGCCAACTAAATAGCGGATCAGAACCGATCTTGTGCAATTTTGTGCTTTCGTCGTCGACCGTAGTGATATGGCATCGTGCTATTTGGTACATATCACTCGGTGCTAACGAGCTTGACGAATCTCGAGTTCCACGAGCGGCCAATACGCCCGCGCACCAGCCGTACGAGCAATTTAGTGGCAGCGCAGACCTTCCCGAGTTCGCTCTTATATTGCCTTTGCCGAAGATTTATCGGAATCGGCGCACAGCCGGTAGCAGCACCAGCACCAGCACCAGCAGGAGCAGGAGCAACAGCAGCAACGGAGAGCGGTGTCGCGAGCTTACCAGCCGGTTGGCAATTTTTACCTCACGCCTCAAGACTCGAAGCGGAAAAGACGATTGGTACTGCTGGCACAGTAGTCGGCGAAGCTCGACGATAATGGAAAAAAAAAAGTAAAGTAAAGAAAAAGTGGAGACGAATCAGGACCTCTGAGAAGCAAGAACCGAGAGGTGCCGCTACCGGAAGGGCAAAGAGAAACAGAGCGAGAGGGTAACGCGCTCTCGAGAATTCTCGAGCGGGTCGTCAAAGTTCTCGCTTCCTTCTTTTCTGCTTTACTCTCGAGGCCAATAAGCTGTTGATGTTGAGAAGCGTGTTCCGAATGTTCGGTGAACCGTAAGAGAAACAACAATGACTGCCGCTTGATTTCATTCCCTCGACGCCTGCCCGAACACCAACATTTTCCTCTCCGTGTTACTACTACTCCCTTTGTGGAGCACCAACGTGACATTGGTGGTCACCCTTGGTAGAAGCAATCTTGAAATTGTATCAAAAGCTCAATTTATAGCTTTGTACGCGCCCTAGAAAATATTTTCAAAGAAAATATCATTCTAATGCTTTAGATCGGTTACGCAGATGTTAATTTATTCGTCGGTAATGCTTCAGATCAATATTTACAATTTTTCAAACATTATTTTCGGATAAATTAATTTTAATACTTTTGTTTAATTGCCAGAAAAATAAGTTAATGAAACAATTTCTTTTGCGGAATACATAATTGAAATAAATGTTTTAAATTAACGTTTGCAAGTAATTTTTCATTTTTATATTTTCATTTCTTCATAACCGTTTCATTCGTAATTTTTATGCTAAATACGTGTTCCGAGAAAGAATTTTGGAATCACGTATGAAAATGAATGTTTTTATTTCTACCGAAGGTTATATCGCCATTTCAAATTTGTATCTAATCAATTTCTACGCTGTACTAAGCTATTAAGTTAGCTATTAATTAGCGGAGTATCAAATTATCGGTAAATCCGGTTTTCTCGTGGGTTCTATTGAAAAATTCTCATCACGCTTGATCGTCGATGGGCAAAAAATCATCAACGATTCGGGAGGAACGCGTTCGAAGAATCGATAGCTTTGGCGACACGAGTTCGATACTCAAGGACGTTCATCTTGAGAGCACGCCACCGTCGTCGTCGTCGTCGTCGTCGTCGTCTCTTCTCGGACGAAAGAGTTCGCGTTTCAGTGAAGAAAATATACGTTTCGATTCTTTTGCTGCCACTCGAAGATGAGAAGACTCATCCGTGCTCTTCAATGTAATCTGTGTACTCCCCTTACCCCTTCTCATCCTCTTTGCTCTACCGTCTCGAAGCTTTAATCGATTTTATATTAGTGCCAGCTGTCAAATTTCGTTCGACCCGAACGTTGCGTGCAACCTGACATCGAACTCGAATTCAATTAAAACGTAAAAAATCTTTTTATCAAATAACGAACTAACTCTTTGCACGTTGCTTTCTCTCTTTTTTTTTTTTTTTTTGGTTCGCAGTACGGTATTACGTTGCTCAATTTTGACTTCCTCGTGAAGATATTTTGTGTACTGCAGATAAAAAAATAATAAAGAAGCAACATTGCAATATCTTCTACTTTGTTACTTCCATGTTTTTATGTTTTTTTTTAAAGATAGTAATTTTAGGGAAGCGACCGTGTAAATTTTTAACATTTATGTTGATATACCGTTTATGTTTGATCAGTAGAATATATATTTTGCAAAACACGATACAGGATTAGAGATACGTGATCGCGATTCTAAGCGCGGGAAAGAGCGGTCTAATTCAAATTCGGCATTTGCGAATTCTTCAATATTTTCTATAACCTTGAGTTCGGATTCTTAAGAAATTAGAGAGGACTCCGAAGAAGGCGGCAGAATCGACAGCTGTATTCCGCGCCAAAAATTGTCTTTACATTTATTTTTATTGATATTCGGAATATTGAAATTTTGTCACAAAATCTATTGTCACAAAACGTTGCGCGAACCGACACACGAAAAAGCATTTTATTAAATTCAAATTGTCGCAAAATGCAGATTCCTCGTCGACCGATTCTTACTAAATTCAATACGAAAAATTGTTTGATGTTAGTCCATTTCTGTTCGATATAGCGAGAACACACCTTTTTCGAAAAATTCAGAATCTCAACAGGTGCTTTAATTTACAAATATAACGGTAACATACACAATATGCTATAATATAAATAAAGGAGTGCAACTACTCTAATTGCTTACCGAATCCCAGCTCGATCAATCAGATCGATCTTAAGTTACGGAATTCTAATTTTGCAAATGGCACACACACACATCCATTCAGACATTTTCTTCTAAATGTAACTTCCAGACACTCTAAAGTATTTTAAAATCACTTTTTTTCCCCATAAAAAGAAAATTTCTTCCATGAAGATGTAAAGTAAAATAAATAGAGCCCAGCAGTGATTGTACTTTTACTTTATGATGAAAGTACTGCTGCAATGCAGATTCTCAATAGTCTCGCGGACCCTCGAGTATCGGTTGTTGCTGTACGTGAACTCGAAAAAAGTTTGCATTCGCGTATGTATTCAACCTCCGCGCCACACCAATCACTATTGATGCACCATTAAAGGAGATTGGAAATCCTTTCGTCGGCGTCTACAAAGTTAGATGCTACGCTAGCATATATAACTTTACGTACGAACTTGTTCGACCCGACTATGCATACACCGAACCGCCACCGACTATATCCCATCCGGTCTGCTTCTGCAATTCAATCTTCTCGAATCTGCACACTCGTTTATCAAGTGTCGCGTGTCAACTGCGCGCAAGGTGGAAAACCACGATTCAATGATTATACCGTAGTAGGATTCCCGAGACTCCGGTTCGGAGAATAATCGGTCCAGGAATAGCGTAATTCAACTTCGCAAGCATGTTTTTTAGTATTAAGCCTTAAGGCACAACTATAATTTAATCTAATGAATTATTTTTCTCATTAAATCGCGATCACGTTCCTTGTTTAAGAAAAATTACAGAATAATAACGAAATCGCAGGGCTCTCTGTATTTATGAGCAATGATTACTAAACCATTAATGAGTCAAATATTATTATTCTTAAAGAAATGTATTTTTTTTTTTTTCTAAAAAAAAGCAATAGAAATAATAATACGAAACCGAAGTTGCTATTAATCAAGCAGAGCACAAAGATATGAATAATATTTGAATAAATTTTGACAAAGACCTTTGAAATTTAATTTCTCGACTACCGTTCCCTTGACAAAATTGTAAATTTGCATTGTAGGGTCTTTCTAGGGACGAATACGATGGTATACAGACGTTCGACACCCTCGTCGAATACCAGTGGAAATAACATAAAGGGATTTCGTGGGAAAATCACGGAGTTGCGATTGCTAAGTAAGGAACTACGAACTAGTGACCGGGAGGCGATAGCGAGGTTCCGAAGAGGGGCAGGGGGGCAAAGGGGCGAGAGGTGGGGGCGTCGAGTCGAAGCCAGGGTACGAGCAAACAGCTCGACGCGGCCTGAATACGGGGATCCCTTCTGGCTGCTCATTTACGAGCGGAAATATTATTAACGCGGTGAACGAGGAGGCATACACCACCCTCCGCGAACCCCCGGCACACCGTTCTGCCTCCTGGACTAGCCATTCCACTCGGCGTCACTTGAATTTTTTGCCCTCTCGCTCGGTTCCATTGTCTCGATCGTCAACGGGCTTTCTCATGCCACGTTGAGATCGCGTGGGAAGGTTCGCAGAGAGGTAGGTACCACACAGCTCTGTTTGAAGTTCAGTCTGTTGGCGGTCGAGGCCATGACTGCGAGGGCACCCGGGCGCAGCGCCGGGTTTCGCGCCTTACCACGAGACACACGCAGCATCTACCGCGACGAGAGCATCGCATTAAGGTGCACACGCGGCTCCGTGTCTTTGCAAGACACTTTAACCCAATTTACCTGGATAGCTTCGCCACCGGCGTTCAACCCACCGGATCCCTCTCCACCTCTCGCATCCACCAGACTTAATTAATTGAGCAATTACGCGTGTCGGAGCCTCCTACCAAACGGAATTAATTCGCTATTGTAATTAATCAGCGTCGGGTGGATGGAGCAGCCTGGTTAACCATAATAGTTACAAGTAGCTTACCGTTCAGGTACTACCGAGTAATTATTATAATGCATCGAGTTTGCCTGAGTCATTTGGGCACCTAGCTTTTTCAGAATATTCTATACATGGTTTGCCAATAATATCTTATTCTCATTCGCATAGCCTTGTAAAGAAACAACAACAACAAAAATAACACCATACGTGTGCGCCGACTTACGGTTTTTTTTATTTTTCTGTTGCAGCCGAAAAAACTCAATCGTCCTCAGGACTCAGCTGTCCGTGCGAGTCCATACCATAATCGGTAAGTTCAATTAAAAGTTTAGAATTTTATTGAAAATCTAATGGATTTCATTGCATTTTATTGGATAAAATCAAACTAATTAAAATAAAATTCGTCTAATTTTACTAAATATTTTCCGACATCGTAATAAAGTTGATTTTTATGAACTTTCGACTGACCTACGATCAAAAAGATGAGAGTCACGCGCTTCGTGTCGACCTACATAATTGTTCGTCGTTGACCGCGGTCATCCACCAACTATAATATGCGAATAATTATTTATTATTTAACTTCTTCTTTGTTAATCGAATTTGCTTATTTAAATTATTTTTTTAGTCGGGAGATTTATATATATTTATTTATAGTCAAACCATAAATATCCGACAATGAATTTTGTTCCATCTCTAGTAAATTGTTTAAATACAATATTTGTTTAATCGTATCTCCGTACACTAGAGTGTGTCTTCTTGAAAATCGATGTACAGTCGACGAATGTTGTATTCACGATACTCAAAATACCACCAGCAAATTAAAAAAAAGTATATTCTTGAGAAATCGTAGATCAAAGTCGAAATTACAGCTGCGGAATGGTCAGAGCCATTCAAGTCTAGGTTCTAAAATTGTTGATAACACACTTGGAACGTGTAATCGGAGTAGAGAAACGATTGTGTTTCGCGATCGTTTCACACGACGTTGTGTCAAAACTCAGAGTCTAATGCTTGATTGACTCGTACGAACGATGTCCTGAAAGCTTCTCGATAGATCGGATGAAATGCCGCAGTTTGACGAACCGGAAAACGGCTCTGGCCGTTGGAAAAGCGAGTGTTTGGTCTCGCCATCATTTGGGACACCAGGAAGTACAGCTATTCAAAGTTGTTTTTCGTGGTGATCGAGGGATGTATCGAAAAATAAAAAGTCACGATCGATTGAAACAGGCGCCCGCGATTCACCTGTCGGCCGTTCCCGTTCGTTGAACCGCTAGTCGCGCGGCCCCGAGGCCGAGGGGCGACGGAGAAAGGATGCTCGGAAGAAGGTCCAGGCTGTAGGTGAAAAAAAAGGCACGATAAAGGGTCGAGGGCCGAGAGACCGAGGCATTTTGCATATTTTAACGGTTCTCGCCTCGCACGTTGCCGGGCTCATCCGTGAAACCCTCGCCCCTCCCCCGCTCTCTCTTCCCATGTTGCGGTGTATTCCTGGCTACATTCACTTCCTGCTCCTCCCTGATGTACAGCCACCGCATCTCAATGAAAAAACTGTATTTAACTTGAGGAAGAAATCGTTACCTTCGTCCAAAAATACATTTTTCGTAAACGTTGTCAGACTGTGAACGAAATATTTGACCTGGTCGCTCCGACACTTTTTTTGAAGATTACAAATGTAATTAAAATTGGTTTACAATTATTTTTTTTACACACTAGAGAAAACTCAGTCTTGTCAGCTTGTGATAAATAGATCGATCGACAGACGCGCTCGGAACTTTGTTCGTAGGCAGACAAACGGCGTAACTTCGTGTAGGTCAAAGGGCAAGTCGATTCATCAAACTATGACAAAATGAAAAATCGAAAAGCGAAATAAATCATTACTATTCCCTCTGCGTGAATAAATTATTGACATGCTATACGTAAAATGCGACAGGGTTAACGATCTTGAAGTGAATCTTCTCAGCTTTGGCTGTTTAATAAACAAATATTTCGATCACATATAAAAAAATTATCAAATAGTTATAAAAAGAAAGATATCTTAAGGTAGCCCTTTCGCAGCATCTATATAGTCAAACAACATTTCATTATGAAATAATTGAAAAAAAAGATACTGCAACGTCCCAATAATTATTAATAATATGGATCAAGATTTAACACGCATGAATTAATCATATTTAACTGTTCATTGAAAAATATTATGACGAGAGTGCGATTGGAAAAGCCATATGCTATTCGATCTATTATTTATTTAACTTTAGATATCAGAGAATAATATTTAGTGAAACCTTCTTTTCGAGGAATCTACGTAATTCCGAAGCTTCCGGGATTATTTTTGGATATTTGATTATGTATGCATCGAATCGTTAAGTACAAATATTATTCATTTAAAACACAGCGATTACTATTTTTTCCGTAAGAGACTACGTTAAAATTCTCGACTTCCAACGATCACTTATTTTTTGTAAAGCGCCGATGATCTCACCTGTTTTTTTTTTTTCGTACACATGTCCTTTATTACTGATAAATATTCGACATATTACAAATTCAGGTAGCGATCCAATACTTTAATAATTTTAAAAAGGCAGCAGCCTGTAATGTCAGTAAAAAAATTTCCAGGGCTAATTCAGAGCCGCGACAAACGATCAGCCGGGTTAACGATCTTGAAGTGAATTTTCTCAACTTTGGCTGTGTAATAAACAAATATTTCGGTCATACATAAAAAAACTATCAAATGGTTATAAAATACAAAAATTTTGAAATAAACATATCTTAAGGTAATGTGGTAAACGCTTCTGTCGTTCTCTCCCACTTCTTCACGATTGCCAATGTTGGTATCTCACTTGCGCTCATGGCGGCTCAGTCAGTGTTCCACATCACATTAAGGTAGTTATTTCGCAGCATAAATAGGCAAACAAAATTTTTATATGAAATAATTGAAAGTAAAGATACCGCAACGTCTCAATAATTATAAAAAAATATGGATCAAGAGTTAACACGTATGAATTAATCATATTTAACTCCTCATTGAAAAATATTACGACCAGAGTGCGATAGGAATTGAGTTTTTAAAGCAAATCGACATTTTGACGGCATGCATGTGACAAAAGCCATATGCTATTCGATCTATTATTTATTTAACTTTAGATATCAGATAAAAATATTTAGCGAGTGCTTCTTTTCGAGGAATCTACGAAATTCAGAAGCTTCCGGGATTATTTTAGGATATTGGTTATGTATGCATCGAATCGCTAAGTACAAATGTTATTTATTCGAAACATGGTTATTACTATTTTACCATAAGAGACTACGTTGAAATTCTCGATTTCCAACGATAATTTATTTCTTGTAAAGTGCCGGTGATCTCACCTGTTTTTTTCGTACACGTGTCCCTTATTACCGATGGATATTCGACATATTACAAATTCAGGTAACGATCTAATACTCATTTTCATCATAGGAGTATACTTAAATAATTTTAAAAAGGCAACAGTCTGTAATATCAGTAAAATCTATTCCGGGGCTAATTGAGATCCGCGACAAAGCTCAATAACCTCGTGGGTAAATCGATAAAAATCTTGCATCGTGACTATTGAAAAGCCCGACAATGGTATTCGCGCAGCACCGGGAGCGTTTAATCATGTAAATATGCTAGTACGTGCGTTTCACACGCTGCTTTTGCCGTCCGGGAATTGAATAAACGCGAGAGTGGCGAAGCCGTCGAGGGCATGTGGTGCTATCCGTGAAGCGATTCTCTAGTCTCGGTGTATCACGCGACAGACATGGAATCGCATTTCGCGCTAGTGGCACACGATGAAGCGAATCAGCAGCAGCCACTCGCACGGGCATTAGTCGCGCACGTGTTGATTATTTATTTGTTTTTCTTCGTTTCAACGGACTGAATGATAATTTCTTTTTCTCTCGTATTCTCGCTGGGTGCTGTTCTCGTTTCACCGGATGAGAAAACTGTTGCCGGGTGTATCCGATATTGCATTATAACTCGATGTATATCAACGTGGGTACGGTAAAACGCGTAAAAATCTCGATTTATTTTCATTTTAATCTTCATCACCGGGTAATGAAGGTACGAGATGTATACGAAAGAATATCCTGTGTAAAAAAAATTCGTTTAGTCTATGTATATATATTTATACAAAGTGACGTCTATGGAAAGTTCAGTAACTGAGGCGATTGCAATCTATACTTAGCAATTGCAACAATGATCTAAGATAAAATGTATTAAAAATCTATATAGATCTATGTACAGACGTATACATGGATCTTAGATTATTGTTGCTATTGCAAAGTTCACATTCCCGTCTGCAATTGTTCCAGTTGGTGGAGTTTCTACATATAAGCGTCAATTCGTAGATCTACGTTGCCCTACAAAAAAAAACATTTTTTTTTATACGGGATACGGCTGTGCTTCATACCATTAAACGTTAATGGTTTTTGGAGGCATACGATGACGATAATTACGGATATTTTTGCGCGTAGGTGGGACGAAGGACCGGACCCGGTGAGAACCGAGGGCCGGTCAGCCCTGAGGGCCCTGAAACCGCTATTCTTAGAAGCAGAACCTTCTTAATTCCATCGGCGATTCCTCTTCTTCGTCGATTTTTCCTTCACCTCCTCCAATTTGACATTGTTTTCTTCTCTTCTTCGTCTGCGGCCTAGCCCCTGCGGCGAATTCATAATTATCTTTCGATACCGAGTTTACGAGTTCCTCACGTCGGAGATAGTTGCGTCCCTCTGGATGTACACATTGTACGAACAGATACAGTCGGTGATTGTACAACCTATATGCGGAGTTTCGTCATATCCCATTGTTTTCCCCATCAGCGGGACTACGGCATCGGTAGTTTAACACGAGGGACCTTTCCAATCATTCGCCTTTGATGATTGTACACTAGCCAACGGACAAAATTACCGGTTAATTGAGCCTACAATTTAAGGTGGGTTTCGAACGACTACAAAGCACATAAAAAAATCTAGAAAAATCCATTGGTGTCGACGAGAGTCGAACGTGGACCCACCGCGCCAAAACCGTGATCAAAACCACTACATCACTGACTCCTTTTCACCCTTTGAGTATGAATTTGAAACTATTTTTTTCCAAGACAAGAATAATCAAGTGGATTGAGTCGCGGTAGTCGCAATCTACGACAGACGTGCCGGATTTATCGTGGATTAGCGTAATTCTGTCGAAGTTCAAAGCGTGCGAAAAAAAAATCGGCAAGATTAACACGCCAATCTAGCAACACGGATCTACGATTACAATCGGAACCCGACACTGCCACAAACTGTAAGAACTTTTTTTTCCGAGGTTAATTTCTCTGTAATCTCTACCTGCCGGTGTATCAATGGAATATATCCAATTTAAAGTTAAAATGAATTTCGTTTTAACTGGATGCAAAATGTTTTTTGTAAAACTATATTAATAGGAACGCACGCGTTACGTGCGATTGCGTTGTCACATTCTTTTCTTTCATGTTATTATTATTTTATTATATTGTCTCCATTTTGTATTTAGCGATGTCGCGTTGTTAGGTTCGAATTTTCATGTACGGTCTGAAGTGTGCGCGTAATAAACTCCGAGCACGACAATGAAAACCAATCAAAGCGACAAGTAAACGATTTCCGTTATTGCATCGCACTTCGAAATTTTGTGACAACTATTTTTTTAGAAAGGGATTTTTTTTCATTGTACGGTGTCCTTCCATGTTCACGTCCACAACTGACTTAAACCCCAAATGTAACGCATTCGCACGGGGACGCGGTAAAACATGCGGAATGATCAATCGCTCCGTGTTTCGATGCGTCAACCAGCGTACGACTAAGCGGTCACCCATCCGAGTAATGGCAGCGCGAAATGCTGCTTAACCACGCGTCCCGATCACGATCTATTCGGGATCCTAACAGGCTCTCATCGGGGCCTTATCGGAATCAGCTCGGATTGTGATTCGGTCTCAGATCAGGACCACACGCGCAATACCGTTGAATCCCTGATCTAGGCTCGATAGACTAACCGGATCAGGACCTGATATGGGCCGGACGCCAGCCTGATTACATTTCTGCTCGGGATGGTATTCGCCGTGTTCGCACATTTCCTCTTCCTTTTATTCATTCTAGTCCCCTCCATCGTCGTACGCGTGCGTATCTTGTCTCGTCCTCGCTCGTTCCCTCCATCCGTACTCTTTTCTTTCTTCTTGGTTCCTCTCCCGAACACCCGGAATGCATTATGCATACGCAGATTGCGTGATAGTGACCGATTATGCGCGAGAACCCGATGTACCGAGTACATATATAGCCAGACCTCCAGAGCTCTACTTACGGTGCTGAGAAATCACGAAACCTTTCAACATGGTGTCCTTCAGTTAAAAAATCAGTCCTCGCGACAATTCATTTATATCGAGCTAAAAGGGAGTTCCTTAAGAAGTTGACTAGATAGAAACAATTTTAATTATATTCACTAAATCGTTACTAAAATTTTCCTGCTTATTTATACAATTTTGAAACGAAATTTTGACAAAAATTCTATACTACAAAATTCGTAAATTTAGTTGAATTTTTGTTGTGAAAAAATCCGGCGTAGTATGTGATATTCTCCTTTGGCAATTTACAGCGAATTAGTCGTCGACAGCGGAGCTAGGAAAAGTATAGCGCGGGTTTCTCAATTTGTATTTATTTTTGTCCTTTTTTTTTAAAATAAAGTCAGAGTCTGTGCAAGGAGGATTCGGGGCCACGAGGATCTGCACGACGGTACATCGAGAACTTGATGAGGAGGCGTATAAGCGCCACATTGTTTGCCCATTTACTACATGTACATGTACTGTATACTAAAGCGTTTCAATACACCCTATGAGCAAGAAGGGTATTATGCTCCAGTGTGCGGCTCAAACTCCATATACATAGATAATAATGGGCAGCCGGTCTGGCTGGTTGACTTGGGTATATATATATATACATATATACGTGCATACATTATAAATGTATGTACATGTTTGTGTGGTAGATATATGCATATATGTATATAAATATATATATATACACGAGTGCGCTTGCGCCTTGCTGAGTCCCTTTGGCTCTTCCGAGTAACAATACTCGCGGTCGCGCGCGCAGTATTATTATAATAAATGGTTGCGTGTTGCTTGTCTGTTGCAGAAAAATTACTGAACAGCGAGGGCCGCGAGCTGCGACGGGCGCTCTTCTCCCTCAAGCAGATCTTTCAGGTGGGTTTGCGCGCGGCAGGCCGCGCAGGCTATTTTTAAATCCTGGGACTCGTTCTCTCGTCTCTTCTCCTCTCCTCTCCTGTGCTCTCTCTCTCTCTCTCGCTCTTTCTTTCTTACTTCCAACTACCGCCCGAGTAAATATTTGCCAGTGAACCCATCTCCCCAACCCCACCGACTTCTTCTTGCTTCTTATTCTTACTTTCCTTTATTTCTTTACGGTATTTCGGTGTACTGCTACGATATAAACGGCATCTCGAGAAATGTCTTCGCGCTCTACTTTTCAGCCCACACACTTTTGCCATATTGTCATTTCTACCAAGTTTAAATGGAGAAACGTCTCGTAATGTTCTCTCGCTATTTTTCTTTCCGTGAAATATGAATACTTTGGACTTTGACGACTAAAACTTTTCTGAAATTAGATAGAGCAGTGTGCAACGGGGATGAAAAAAATATTTTTACATCGTTTTTTTTTTTTTTTTTTTTCAAAACTCATAGATTATTGGACAGTAATGGGTAGTCCCCACCCATGACCTGAACTCATCTCTGTGTTCTTAGTATTGAAACGAAGAAATAAAAAGTGCATTTTCGGACAATTTTCTTTAAAAGAGACGTTACTGTTGACACAATAAATTTTTTTGATAGTTTTGCTTCTTTGTTTTAAATGACGCTCTACGGATTCATTGAATTTTATTTTTTATTTCTCGATTCGAAGATATCTTGACAATTACGATAGATTAATAATTTTCATTGTAAACAAGAGATTTCAATTATTATGATTTCTTCATACAAACAAAAATCTGTATCAGTGAATTTTTATAATATTTTGCAGGTAATAAAGAAAGCTATGAAAAACAAAAGTTGGGTCAAGTGTGGGGATTAAACAGTTATGCGAGCTTCGACTGTAATTTCATTGATAAACGAAGAGAGTATTTGCTAATAATTTCAGTCAGTAGATATATATATATATATATATATCTATGTATCTATGTCACACATGTCCATTATTCATATTGACGGATAGAAGAGCGAGAGCAGCTTTTGCGGTGCAGACAGATTTCAATCAAACTTCGTAGATTTTCCATTATCCGAGTGACTTCTCGTTCAGCGATATAACTAATTCCATTCGAACTCGCAGAGGCTCCATCGCCATGGGCTTAGATCCCCGTGGAAACGGAGAGACAAATTGAGGGGTTGAGTCCGACGAGCCTTCGAGTTCTCTCTGAAACCTTCTCGAAAGGCTTTCCCCATTCCTACTATGTCGTTCGCGATCCGATTGCGATATCTCCTCTTCGTTCCTTCCTCTTTCGAGACTCCTAGATTTTCTATCTGATATCTAACCGTAGGTAGAGCTCATCATAGACGTAGAAATACAAACTCTCCGTCGTCCAAGGGATGATATTTGACATATGCCCTCAAACGCATCAGACTGATTGTACTTTTTCATTTTACAGGAGGACAAAGATCTCGTACACGAGTTTGTGCAAAATGACGGACTGGCCTGTCTCATCAAGGTCGGCAATGAGGCCGACCAGAATTATCAAAATTATATATTACGCGGTAAGTATGCATGCTCGTGATCATTCGACGTTCAATTAGCGTTACGCACTGCGACGAGGACGTATTGTGATATAAGTTCCGAAGGATGGAACTGCAAAAATATAATTGAAAAAATAAATTTATGTTTTGTAAAATTCACGATTTTTCGGGCGAATTGGCAATGATTGAAACAGTTAAAATAAAAATACACTAATTGAGTAGGAGCTGAAATAAAAGTTTAATTTCCGTTCGAAAGAAGATAATTTACTAAATATAGATTTAAAAATTCAATACATTTTTAAAGGATGAAATACTACGAGGATTGATAAGTAGCAATCTGTCCAAGTGTGGAACTGAAATGGACGGGACAATGTGGGGCGAAGGACGGCTTGTACGAATAATTTGAAAATAATTGAAACGATTATGTGGGAGAGAAGTCGTTACGCTTCGGGTATTGCAAGGAAATTGAAGAGAGAGTCCAGAGAGAAATATTTTAGGAAAATGAAGAGACTAACGAATATATAAAGGACGAATAGGCGGGACTGAAGGTTGGAGACATTGGAAAAGTTGGGAAAAAGGGTTACGATGAACGAAAGTTTAGAGTCTGCGAAAAAATAAAAGTGAAATATGGAATATATCTGAAACTCTAAAGCAGTCAGTAAGGAAGTAAAACAAGAATGGGTAAGAGAGGTTGATACTGAAAGAGGTAACAAGCAAGGGGGGGGGGGGTGTAGACATAACTGAGGTATTTCTAGCAACCTTAAGAGGGGACCTGGTAATTAAACTGTGCGAATACAACGAGCGCTTTCGAGAGAATTGCTGGATCGAGAACGAGCACAAGAGAAATTGGATAGAACACGTTGAGTGAATAGGGTAGCGACTAGGAGCGAATTGCCAAAGTTTCGTGGGTACCAGGTAAAAAGATAAATGCTGTGATGTAACGATCTAACAAGTAATTGTAGTAAAGGGTGATTTTTTAAGAGCTTGAGAACTTTTTTTTAAAAAAAAACGCATAAAATTTGCAAAATCTCATCGGTTCTTTATTTGAAACGTTAGATTGGTCCATGACATTTACTTTTTGAAGATAATTTCATTTAAATGTTGACCGCGAATGGGCCCTAGAAAAGTTGGCAGAAAATCCGCTTTTTTATCGACAAATTTTGTTCAGCGATGAGGCTCATTTCTGGTTGAATGGCTACGTAAATAGGCAAAATTGCCGCATTTGGAGTGAAGAGCAACCAGAAGCCGTTCAAGAACTGCCCATGCATCCCGAAAAATGCACTGTTTGGTGTGGTTTGTACGCTGGTGGAATCATTGGACCGTATTTTTTCAAAGATGCTGTTGGACGCAACGTTACGGTGAATGGCGATCGCTATCGTTCGATGCTAACAAACTTTTTGTTGCCAAAAATGGAAGAACTGAACTTAGTTGACATGTGGTTTCAACAAGATGGCGCTACATGCCACACAGCTCGCGATTCTATGGCCATTTTGAGCGAAAACTTCGGAGAACAATTCATCTCAAGAAATGGCCCGGTAAGTTGGCCACCAAGATCATGCGATTTGACGCCTTTAGACTATTTTTTGTGGGGCTACGTCAAGTCTAAAGTCTACAGAAATAAGCCAGCAACTATTCCAGTTTTGGAAGACAACATTTCCGAAGAAATTCGGGCTATTCCGGCCGAAATGCTCGAAAAAGTTGCCCAAAATTGGACTTTCCGAATGGACCACCTAAGACGCAGCCGCGGTCAACATTTAAATGAAATTATCTTCAAAAAGTAAATGTCATGGACCAATCTAACGTTTCAAATAAAGAACCGATGAGATTTTGCAAATTTTATGCGTTTTTTTTTAAAAAAAAGTTCTCAAGCTCTTAAAAAATCACCCTTTAGTATAGTTATGTACACGAAAAGAAGGTCTAGTGAAAATGATTATATTCGTTCAGTGCGTGACCTTGGTTCCGAGTCGACACAGACAGCCAGCGCTCGCGGTGGCGAGTTTTTGCACTATATCGGCTATTGATAAGAGTTAGATAGACTGTTATCTGTGCGCAGACTGTTTTAAATATTGTACAAAATGAGGGAATTATTGTTACGATTTTATAATGGTTTTGCTACTTATAAAAAAATCTTGGTATGTCATTGTTCGATAATTATTTAATAAAAAGTCACAACATCTCGTGTATCCATGCAACTGTGTGCTATTTGATGTGCCAATAGTACACAACTTACCACGAGTGGCGTCAGGTAGAAAATAATCTGAGAAAAATTGCTAATAGTCAGCTGGTAGTATTCGTAGTGGCGCCACCTGTCAACAAGCGGGATCCTACAATTTTTACCACATTTACAGGAATTATTCCTATATATATATATATGATAAGAAATATAGTTACAACACGAACTTGTTGACAGGTGGCGTCGTAGTCCAATATTACCAGATGACTGTATCATTTATTCTCAGATTATGAGAATTTTTACTAGGTCCTTCATTCTGTGTATCTCTTAAAAAACTATATTGAGTTGTTGTGTGACATGCAAATAGAATAAATATAAAAGGGAAAGTAAAGGGCTGAATAAGTCATACAATAGAAATAAACACTTCCGACAAATTAAAAAATTCCGTGAGAAAATGAACTAATAGTAAATACTTTGTTACTTAGTTTTTTTTTTTTCACTAAACTTGTGACTGCAGTTCTTCAGCAAATAGATTCAGTCTTACCAACGGTAACTCGAGGAACAATTAGAAGGAAATAAAATTTAAATTCAATCGAGCCACTCATTTTTCCAGCGAAGCAATTTTTTATTTAAAATATTGAAATGATAGTAAAATATCGAGTGACTTCGTAGTCTCAGCCTCTTTCGACCGTACTTGTGAATATAGTTACGGAGTAAGTGCCCTGCATCGGATCTTCTCTCGGGATCGTCCTCATCTTTAACCGCATACTCTAAGCAAGACAAACGGTAGCCGCTGAACATGACGAGGATATAGCTCCAGAAGCGAAAGGCTGTTAACGACAGGAAATCTACTCGATAGTCGACTGTCTCTCGGTAATACCTGTATCGTCGTAATCGATGTATTCCAAGCAACTAATGAAGTTGCGATTGCATATCTTTCTTCTCTCTCTCTCTCTCTCTCTCTCTCTCTCTCTCTCTCTCTCTCTCTCTCTCTCTCTCTCTCTCTCTCTCTCTTTCTATGCTGATCGTTGCAACGACCTTTCAACGATTTCTTTGTCTTGTCCGGAACAGGTACCTGCCGCACCGACGCATTCGGGGCATCGTTCTACCTTTCCGTAGGCGCCCCGGTAACTTGTCGAGTTTAACGCGGCTAATCGAGATAGAGCGAGGGCTCCGCATGTAAAAACCATAAAACTTTTTGACTTTTGACGCGAAAGAGCGATGAAGTGTGTTGAAGCTCGGGCGGTCACGGAGGGAAAAACCGTATAGATCCCGCGAGCTCATTCCGGCCCTCATAAATCCAGGTGGGTGTGATACAGTCCGGACGAACAAACGGGCGCGACTCGTTCTCGCGGGTAACGAATGGTCCCGGAACTTGTGTATGTTTCGTAGTTTAATTAAAGTTGGTCTGTCCGTTAGCGCGATCCCATGTAAAGTGTGCAAAAAAAGAGTCACGGCAGAGGGTTGGTAATGCAGAGAGGGAGCAGATCGCTGGGGAAACCGCTCGTGGCTCAGGCGTCTGGGGAATTGCGAACGCGTTGATTAACCCGCGATAATAATTCGTACGTACCGCTCTGAGTTTCGAATAATGACTCTTGGGATGTGCTCAACGCAAACCAGTCGAGATAATTTAACCGATCGGTCCCCTCGCGGTGACTCTTCGAGTTTCACGCGCTTCGTACCCTCAACGTGGCGAGCGCTCGATCGAGTGTGAAACAATTTGAAATTTCAACTAGTTTCTCTCTTATCCGACGTTCCTGCGGTCTTTTCCAACGAGAACTCGGAGAGTCTCCCTGTCTTCTCGCGATGCGACCCGTCCATTCGACTTATACCACTATAATCAACGCCCTTTTCGCTCCATTTCTTTTCATTCCCCGCGACCTCGTTCGTGTGGCAGGGCGTGCTGGCTCTGGCGGAGCTTCTCTGTCCGCATAAAACGGAATAATCAACGAGCCAGACGATGCGATAATTACGCTCGGGGAATTCGGGCGAGAACGGAGAAAATTCAAAGAACCCACGTCAGCGGGCAATAGCGCTACGTGGCTCAAGTATTCCAAACGCGAGAATTCCTTCGTTTATTCGATTCGCCGATTCCAAAGTTTTTTCAACAATACGCACACCCAAAGTTTCCTCTCGTCTTTCTTATTTTAGCAAGAGTTCAGTTTGACCCGTTAATCGATCATTAGCACGCCTCTGTGCCATCGCTTCAATTTTGCATTTTAGCAGACCCAGGTAATTCGAGTGATAAGGGATTCGTTGTATATTGAGTAGGCGGTAATAATATAACACGGCTCGTTCAATGAAAAGTGAATCACTGGGCCCTTCGCCCTAATCTGTATAAATATTGAGCGAGCTTTCGCTGACAAAGTGTTTGTAAATACTGTATTTGATGAAATTAACAGAATATTTTCATTCTCCGGGAGACTGTATTTATATTAAACGATTACATAATGCGAGAGTGGTTCGAGCTTATAGCGCTGTTATCTGTCACAAAAGTAGACCGATCATTCGCCTTTATTGTTAAAAATTTTCGTTTAAATCGATACCAGCTAATTTATGAAATATTTTATTTATCGATAATTTTTTTATTCCTCTTATATTCGCAAAATGTTGACTATCGAGACAAAAATATTTCACAAATGATGGAAAAAGAATCAGAAAGCAAATTGAAAAGTAATCCGAAGACGTTTTTAAAAATTATCAGCACAATTGAAAGTTTTGGCAAAAGTTTTATATTTTTTATTTTCTTTCGTTAATCAGCCCTCGGTCAGGTGATGCTCTACGTCGACGGAATGAACGGGGTGATGGAGCATGGTCAAACGGTTCAGTGGCTGTACACCCTGATAGCCAGTCGTTTCCGTCTGGTAGTCAAGACGGCACTGAAACTTCTCTTGGTTTTCGTTGAGTACGTCGAGACGAATAGTTTACTGTTGGTACAAGCCGTAAGATCCGTCGATACCTCGCGCGGCATGATACCATGGACCAACGTGATGAAGTTACTCAAAGATTACGACGCAGCCGACACTGAACTTCTGATATACGCAACAACTCTCGTCAACAAGTGTCTCAATGGAATTCCCGACCAAGACACCTACTACGATCAGGTCGATTGCCTAGAAGAACAGGGCATCGAGGGTATCATTCAGAGATATATGTCGAAGCAGGGAACGGATCTCGACCTTCTCCGACAATTTCAAATTTACGAAGCAGTTTTACATCACGAGGACGGAAACGAGCGTGGCTCGCCTATAAGGCAACTAGACGATAACATCAGGTACTCAAAAACATAAATGTAACCAAGTTAACGTGAAAATACGAATGAGCTTTTACCGTGGTTTACTAAATTTTGTCTTTTTTTCTCACGTGTTTTTGTAGAAAAACTCTGCGCAACAGAAAGTCCCTGGTGGATTCTCACGAGCGCCGAAAGTCGAGAAGGCACTCGACGGGAACGTCACCTCTATCGCTATCCCTGAACGCTCGTCTCAGTCCAAGGCTGAATCATTCTCTGGGTTTGAACTCTCTCAACGGTACGCTGAACTCTAGCTTGCCCGACGACGACGACGAATCCAGCAGCTCGCAGAGCTCTCAGGGTCTCGGGGAGGTCCAACTCAATGGCAGCTACAAGGAAAACAAGACTGGATTTCCAGGTATTACGGTTATACGGATTGCAAAGAAAATTCAACTTAAAATTTTTTATAAAAAGCTCAAAATATAGAAATTAATAACGAAATTATATGAAAATATTAAAAGTATTTTGTACTTCATCAAAATTCTCATTCTGAATATTCGTAGATTGTATCTGAACGTTTGTTTATCATAATTATAGCGTAAAGGGTTTATTTATTTCAATTTAAGAAACAAAAATAAAACAAATTGAAACAGCGCTATTAATAATATCGTAATAATTCATTTCAGCGGACGTCGGGGTGACGCCGGCGCTGAGACGACGTCGTGAGCGCGCCGAGAGACAGCGAAGCTTCATCAGAGAGCAGCAAGAAGCGACAGCGAACATGAGAGCCTCCATTGGAACACCGGATGATCAGGAAGGTGAGAATGTCTTTTTCGCAATGTATTTTCTTTGTGAATTAGATCCGTTACGGGAGTGACGTTGAGTATTTCTCTGTCATGTAAATGAGGCAGTTTCCGCTCACCGATTCAGGAATACTCCCTTCGTCGGGCCAGGCGCGACGAACTCTTTCTATTATTCTTTGCGACGAGGAGCGATGGTGCACTTTGTGTATTGCTTCATCCATTTATCATGCACTTTGCGAACCCGGGCCCAGCTCCTGTATGTATATAATGAAATAGAACGTGTTCCTCGATTCGGGGAGACGCTGTTCGAGAATTCGCGGCTTTGCCACGCTGCCTCCGGGAGTGCATCTCTCGAGAACTCTCTTTCCTACTTCTTAGCTCTAAGATAGTCAATGCTACTTCGATTCGTATGCGATTTATACCTTATATCGCAATAAATTCCATCCACTGTGCGTGCTCTATGCATATTTTAATACAAGTTACCTCCCAATTTCCCTTTAATGTATTTGTACTTACCGCGTACCGCGTAATGTTCGATAAACAAAAATGTTGCCCTTTTATTAAAGCTCCATTCGCATCGAATGGGTTGCGTTTCACGAACGGCTCGCCTTACGAAAGAAACGCCGACTCGCCGAGTAACAAATTATCCCGAGGAAATAGTAGGAAGGATCTGACACCTCTCATGAATGCTGCTAACAAACTCGACTCCGAGGAGAAGAAGCCGTGGTACGGGAAAAGCCCCGACGAGGGTGTCGAATGTGACGAGGGCAATCACACTGACGAGGAGGAGGATCGCAGAGTCGTCGTGCCGATCAAGCGAGAGGGCACCGTCAAGGATTTGACGCAGAAATTGGCCGCCCAAAATCTTATACCGAGCAGCCCTGTCGAGGATAAAGTCTCCAGGTAAATTGAAATACAAAGTATCACTAATTTCCTTTCACGTAACAATATTCGTTCTTTCTTTTCGCAATTTTAATATTTTTACTTGAATTGAATTGAATTATAATCGAAATTAATGATAATGAATCTTTTTGTTGTCGTTGGAGTATCTTTCAATAGTTATTTCAAGAAACGAATACAGAATACGAGAACTTTTTTAAAAATGTGGTACGAATTTTGTAGCTTTACGCTTCTTTTCGAACGCTTTTAAAAATTAACGATCAACTCTTCGAGTACAAGAAACAGCTGTAAATCTTAAAAATTTTAAATTCTGTTCCAATTTGGTACTGAAGGACATGTTAGATGACTAAGAAAATATTTAATTTTCATAAGATTTTCGTTTTCCCCTCATCTGTCATAAAATCAAATGAATACGCTTTCACACAGAAATAATTTATTTGTTACAGGATAGGAGATATGAGCGGTTTGATATCGAAGGCGAAGGAAGGTCTGGCCAAGTCAAAATCGAAAGCCGATGTCCTGAAGTCGCCCACGGGCGACGCTCTGCCGAAGCTCACCGAGGCGAAGAAGTCGGAGAGCGAACTCCACTGGGAGGAACTCGTGAACCAACTTAAGCGACCCTTGGCACTTTGCGACCTTGATTTTACGGACTTGAACTCGGACGACGAGGTGGATGTACTGGGTCCGGTGAACGTGGCGAACGGTGTACCGCCGCCCCCACCGCCGATGGTCGCGACACCGCCGAGTGGTCTCTGCCGTGCACCGCCCCCTCCTCCGCCGGGTGGTAGATTTCCTCCGCCCTTCATGAACGGACCGCCACCTCTCTTCGGTGTCAACCTAAAATCCACGCGGTCTGGCGCACCCGCCGAAACCGCAAATTCACCAAAAAATCCTCTCTCCGCTAACACGACGACCACCAGTCCGACCAATAATCCCACCGCGATTTCCAAAAAGAGCAAAAAAACCGTCAAGCTCTTCTGGAAAGAAGTGCGCGACGATCCAATAATTCTCTCGCGACTCGACAAGAACAAAATGATTTGGGACGAGCTTCTACCGGTGCCTGTGGACACCCAAAAATTAGAACATCTCTTCGAAAGTCGCGCCAAGGACCTCATCACCAAGGTGAGCGATCTCTCTATTTCTTTCTTTCTTTCTCGTATACTCTCGCACGCCAGTAATTGTTCATTCAAACGTATGTAGAACGGGATTCTAACTCGAGCCAAATAATCAATTGGATATAATTGTAAAATTCTGCAATTTTTTCTTTCTTAAAATCCATTTTACCGAAATTTCACTACACATTTCAAATTCAAACACGCATTTAATTAACGAAAGCTTTCCATCTCCTTTTTTACTATTTTTTAAAAATAATTACTTCCAACTCCCTGTGTCGTGGAGCTAGAAGTCGTTATCCGCTTTATGAACGAAATTTAAAAAAAAAAGGTAACGCAGCGCGGAGTATATTCGAAAGACAAGCAGCGTATTTTCGACTAACGACACACGATTCGTTAGGTTTTTTAGAACGTTGCGTAATTGCGCGCTGACTGTAAGGGACTCCCTTTTCATCGCGATGATATATGTCTGGACTTGAAAACCATATATCTAGGCTGTTGGTTACACGAGACGAGTCAGTGGTTAGCAGAGAAGCTTATCTTGTACCTAGCTAAGGAGATAAATTGTAAATTAAAGGGAACACAACCTTTTTCTCTTTACTGTGTCGAACGGTCGAAGAGATAATCAACTGCTTACAGTTTTTCCTCCATCTATTTTATATTTTCTTCTTGAAAGCTAGAACATTAACGGTGTTGCTTTATTCTCTTTGCGCCTCTTTATCTTCGTACTTTTCACGATTATCTTTGTACACCTGCGAGCTCCTATTGAATCGAACGTCTGTCGAGTCTTGTATTCATGCGACGAGATGTCAGGGGAATGTCGAAGGTGTAGGCTCGCGTCGAATAGAGATTTATCAAGACTTCTGTGAGTTCCGTTAGAACTACAGCCAGAGAGTTAGAAGGCACCGTGGAGAGACGCATTCAATGGAACTCTCGGCGATATCCCATGGGAAATATACTTTCGGGAAAGTTTTTCTTAAGGATTTAAAGATACGGGGTGATTTTTAATATTTTACCGAAGATAGAGTCAATTTGAGGACAAATAATAAATAATAATAAACGTCAAAGGAAACGATATTAAGATATGAAATAATACTCAAAATATTAAAAGCAAATTTTCATAGCGGATATGTGTTCTCGAAAACCCTAATTTGAACATTGTAGTATACTCAGTTTTACGTTCACTTGAGCGATAACATTAATGAAGTAGTCCGAGCAACCCCAGGTTTTCAGCGGCTAGGAGTCTACGGCTCCGGCATTTAGTTGCCAACTATATTTTATACCGCATCGATGTATGTTAAAAAATTTAAGTTCCCATACGGTTCCTTTTATATTATTTTTTCATCTCGTTAACAATTCAAAGCCGGGACTAACGAACAGCAATTACGAAGGCCGTTTCGACGAAAGCCCCAGACCGTGGATGGAAATATAAAATTTAGCCGTCTACCTGTTTTCGTATTCGCGGCACACTTATTTTTTTTTTCTGATTCTACTTCACGTGTGTATATGAGAAAACGTTTGGTGTCGCCTCACTTAACGCGCCACTATGGCTAATTACTTTGAGTCCGTATAATTGCGCCGGGAGTGCGTCGGTACGAAGGTACCGTGCCGTAGCCACTGTGTTCCCGAGACAACTCCACCCTTGTATTTGCATGATTCCCTCGACTGGGCAGCTACCGCAACCTTTTTACTTCCGCACGAAAGAAGCTCGCCCCCTCGTTACTTTTCTCGTTGGGCGCGCCTGTGCTTTCACTAGTTTTACTCATTTTCTCGCCCTTCACAGTTTTTATATCAACCGCACCGTTAAGCAGTATTTAAAAGGCAGCGTAAAAGACAGTAGCGCGTTGCTGTTAGAAGTCGCGAGATAGAATGACCGTCCGGGAATAATAGTCTTTCGTGGATAGAGTTATCGTGACTAGACTATCCGTCGCTCAATGTGAATAAATTACGGACTCGTTGTTGAACGAGAGTTGTACAAAGTTTTGTGAGCCACAACTCGAACGCCGTGGAAATTTCTTGCGATTTCTTTTGCTATCTTCATTCGTCAATGCGAATAATTTGATGCACTGTACAAGTCGCACGACACGGTAACTCTACAAAGTCTACGAACGATCATTTTTTATTGCAATGAGGTTTGAAATAATCATTCCCGATTGTCCTTTTCTTTATTGATTTTCCATCAACTCGCTCTTGAGTTATTAATTAATAAAAAAAAATAAGACAATTAAACAGTAATCTGTCTAATTAAAAACATATATGTATTTATTTATCGATAAATAATCAACACCAAGTTACATTGTTTTTTTTGAGTATTCAATTTTCAAAAATAACTAATTCATTAACTTATTTTTTAATTCACAACTAGAAAAAAGATTGACAACAAAATCTGACAAAAATTATAGACTTATCTTTGAGTAGGAACTACGATATAACAAAGCTCATCGAAATAAAAATGTTCGGAGAAGACACGGAATTATACGAATAGATCGTGCATTAATGTCACATATAAAAATTATACAAATGCGACCGTTGCCGTTCGTACCGTTACTTCTTACGATGACTAGTCCAATGGACACGGTACGAAATGTCAAGAGAGTATCTTACGAGATTGGCTCCAACTTTTCGCCCAACATTTATTGAGACTGCGGTTTGAAAACAGAGCACGTTGCCAAAACAGAAATTCATCTTCCGAGGCGTCGGAAGATTATCCGATTGATAGAATAAGCATAAGCGGCGTGAGAAGCAGCTCAGATGGTATATAATACCTATTTGATGCACACGAAGTACCCTTAAATATGAAACTTTATGCGGAGGGGCGAGTTATACAAGCTCGTATGTATCTACTTCATCGTTCGTCTGTTCTCTGATCCGCCACGGAAGTTTACTGTAACACGCTATGAACGACATTGTTGCTATAATGAAAATGAGATAGATATCGAGTACGTGTATGCGTAATTGATCGATAACTGTGCGTGTCGCACAGAGGGTAATAGTGGCTGCAGGATATTTTACGATAATACAACGATGAAAATTATTATGTCAGAACGTAGAGCGAGTAGAGATGGGTGGGGAGGGGGGATCACTAGTTACGATCCGAGGTCCCTGTAGTATGTTGTATGGTGATGGTTTATCGCAAACGACTAATCTGTTCTTGTATTCTTTGCAAAATATTGTTGGTGCTCGCACGAAAACAAAATGGCATGCTGGAATTTTACAGGAGGTGAGTCTTAATTTCTTAACTTCTTTTAACGAGATTCGGTGTTGCTCGATGTGATTGTGTTTTTTTTTTTTTTTTTTTTTTTTTTTCTTTAATATGATTTACTTTCCTTGATTCTAACAAACTGTAATATATGAATGAAGATTTTGTTTCTTGTATATTTATTATTCGAGCTTTGTTAAGATAAATCACGTTGTCGATGCCATGCATCGAATACCGCTGCTATTCGTAATAGTTTTTGCTTTATATACATGACCTAGCTTGGGAACCTTTGGGTTGCTTGTAATTCGCTTTACTGCACTCGGTTTATTCGCTGTAATCACTGCGAGCGACGGAGGAAACGAAGACGGTTGTGAGCACTTTGTTTTAGTGTCCACGATACGTCGAGTCTCTCTCTCTCTCTCTCTCTCTCACTCTAGAGAGAAAGAGAAATCTGGCGCTATCTCCCCGAGGTCACCGATAGAAGGGCTGTAAGCCCTCCGATGCATAACAATCGCCCCTGACGTTTGTCTCCATCGAGTCCGTCGTTACTAAACATACTAATGCTCGACTCTCCCAAGAGTTAACCCTCGCGATCGATGCACAAGCCAACGCTAATGAGCCTGCACACAATTAACCGATGCAATTAATACGAATGTAACATTGCTCGTTGCATAATCGTTCGGAAACAGTCTTATGACGAATATATTCCTCTGTGACGCAACAGAAGCAACAGGAGATGAATAAAAACAAGGAGATCATCGTTCTGGACCACAAGAGATCGAACGCCATCAACATCGGTATGACGAAGCTCCCCCCGCCGAGATCAATTAAAACTGCTATTTTAAAGATGGACGCGACGATTATGAATCGTGAAGGCATCGAGGTGAGCCCTGATGCGTGTTATATATCGACTGCTAAAAACAGAATGGCGCACTTTGCGTAATTTGACGTATAAAATGTCGTCGTGTACGCCCTTCTGTTTCTTTAAGCAGTCGATACAAAGCTTTTATGTTGACGCGATAAGCCGCTACTTTTATTTTCTCTTGCATTTATTTATCTACGAGCTTATCGTGTTTCTCATGTTTTTCTTTTCTTTCGCGTTACTTTCCGTAGAAACTCTTAACGATGTTGCCAACCGAAGAGGAGAGATCCCGAATTCAAGAGGCGCAGGCCGCCAATCCAGATCTTCCTCTGGGATCGGCCGAGCAGTTTCTTCTTACTCTCGCGTCCATCTCCGAGTTACCGGCGAGATTGAAACTTTGGGCCTTCAAACTAGACTTTGAGAACTCCGAGAAGGTTCGTCGATGATATATCCGCCGCTACCTCGTTTAGAGGTTTTTCCAAACTTTACCGAGTCGCCAGACTCTGCCGAGTGCCTCGGGAAAAAGCCTTCTCATGTCCAATCGATGTATCGAAATATACAATGGAACAAATTATTTAACGAGACTCTATTAACGTGCTTTAACTTTGTAGATCCATTCAACTATTACTGATTTACTTTTATTTTGGTTTTAATGAAACTCTGTGTAAATTTTATAATATTCTATTCATTTTTTGTTGAGATATTTTAAGGTAAAGGGAATATTTAAAGCAAATTTTTGCAAATTGTTTCTTCACTTACATATCTAATGCTGCTCAAGAACTATGCTTGAGCTCTAATCTACAAATTGTATTACAATGCAAAAATTATTTAGAAAATTAATATCGTTGCATAGGAAGCGTTATTGCATGAAACGATATATTAAATTTAATACACAATTATAAAACAATATTAATCCATTTGTATATAAAACACGATCTTTTTAAGTTGTTTAGTATTCCGTTAATTAATTTTACATCTTACATGTATATTAATTTTAAAAGAACAGTTTTTCACTGAAACTCTGTAAATTTTATAATATTCTGTTGATTTTTTGTTGAAATATTAGTAATTAGTAAAGGTAAAGGAAAGATTTAAAACAAATCCTTGAAAATTGTTTTTTCACTTACATAACAAATTGTATTACACTGCAAAAATTGTTTAGAATATTGATATCGTTGAATAGGAAGCATTTATGCATCAAACTATATATTACATTTAGTATACAATTATAAAGCAATATTAATCTATTTGTATATTAAACACGGCCTTTTTAAGTTGTTTAGTATACCGTTAATTATACCGGTATACTTAACTTAAACGTTAACTTAACAACTTAAAATGAATATCTTACATCATACGTGTATGTTAATTTTCCTAAAGAACATTTTTGGAGTGGGGTTTACTCATCATTAAGTCCACAAAATTAAAAAAAATCTTATCTATTGGTGATTGATAACATTTTTTACTAAATAATTCAATCAACTACAAATATCTTTCGTACCTTTATGAATTTAGTAAAATTGATAGTAGAATTAATTAATGTCGAGTTTGTAAACGCATATTACTGAATTTTAGAAAGATTTATAAAATGTTAACACACTTGGAATTTTCTTAATTTTCTTTACTTTTTTCGTATCTACATTTCTATGAAAATAATAAACGTAATGTTGTCAAATTTACAGAGATTTAAAGTGAATCAAAACTACAGTGGAATTAAAAAAAAAATGACTCTACGAATACGAACATTTTGATTGTCTTTCGTAATCTACTTTTAACAAGTGTTGATCGAGATAACGAATACAGAAGTAGGAGTCGTAAGAAAACCAAATAATCGTGAGAATCTTTGTAACTACAGGAAATTGCCGACCCTTTGATGGATCTGAAGCAAGGGATGGAAACGTTGAGAGTGAATAAAACGTTTCGCGGTATTCTGAGCACGCTTTTATCGATCGGGATATTTCTCAATGGAAATGAGGTAGGTATTGAAAGCGAGCCAGATGATATCCGGTTGATGTGCCTTTTGCAGCGAATCTCGTTTTTTTTTCTCGGGGTCTTTATCTCTCGTCTCGTCTCGTCTCGTTATTGACGATATTCTCGTAGATGTTGGCCGTTGAAGCGAGCTATGATTATAACTGGTGATATCGTGCAAAAAATAATGTAGCATCCGCTACAAAAGACGATAGCGAATCAACAAACTTTTAGAAACCCTAGAGAGCAACGCTGCTCTCCCGTCGACCATACCACAACCAACTTATACTTCTTCGACGTTTTGTTCGTTCGTAGGTGAAGGGCTTTCAGCTAGAATACCTTGCCAAAGTGCCCGAAGTCAAGGACACGGTGCACAAGCACTCTTTGCTCCATCACCTCTGTCACATGGTGATGGAGAAGTTTCCGGACTCGACGGACCTTTACTCAGAGGTGAGTGGTTTCGAGAATAAAAAACAAAAAGAAAATAACTGTTATCTCTAAGACGTGCGATGATCCATTCTTGACCTACATTCGTCGAGAGGCTCAATTTGTCAAAATTATAAAAGTAATAATGATATAATATTTTATTTTTAAAAAAAATTGAATGCATATCGATAGATCGGTGCTGTGACGAGAGCATCGAAAATCGATTTTGACGAATTGGCATCGAACATTAGCAAGCTCGAGAGCGAGTGCAAGGCGTCGTGGGACCATTTGAAGCTGATAGCGAAGCACGATGGTTCGACAATGATGAAAGTCAAGTAAGATTCGCGTGTTCGAGAGTATTTTTAATCCAGTCGATGTTTCGAAGCGTTACCCAAAGATTTTTTACTGACAACTCCCCTACGAAATTGCTGAAGACGCGAGCCGCTCTGTCTAAGAGCAGGTCCAATAAATTCGCGAGCTTTCTCTCTCTCTCTCTTTCTCTCTCTCTCTCTCTCTCTCTCTCTCTCTCTCTCTCTTGCTTCTGAGAACTTGGCTCAAGCCCAAGCAACCCTCCATTAATTACTCCAAGCTTCTTCCGCCTCCCTTCTCCTCGTTTTACTCCGCTCCTAGTCGTTTCCTTCAGCTCCCGCTGCCTTTTTTTTACGTTTTATTTTGTTTCTTACTTCGTGTATATTGACCCTCGCCTTTCTCCTTCCTTCGTTTTACTCTCGTCTTTAATCTTATCCGTTCTCAGGAAGGAAAAGTCTTTGGGCGCTGGAGGAATAGAAAGCGAGCTCGATGAATCGAGAAACGGCAAGAGAGCGAGAGAAAAAAAAAACGATATGCTTTCTAATTTCTTTCTCGTTTTCAGGATGTCCGATTTTCTGGCCGATTGCGCAGAAAGGATAATAGTCCTGGGCATCGTTCATCGGCGTATCATCAACCGATTTCACAAATTTATTCTATGGCTTGGAATACCTCTTCATCGTGTCCAGGATACAAAACCAAACGAATTCTGCAGGGTGGTCTCGGAGTTTGCTCTCGAGTACAGAACAACTCGCGAACGAGTGATTCAGCAATTGGAGAAAAAGGCCAATCACAGGGAGAGGAACAAGACGAGAGGAAAGATGATTACCGAGGTTCGTCCCGTCTACTACACAACCGTACTTTTCATCGAAGTGTCTCGAACGGAAGCCCTCGGTTTCTCTTCTTTCACTCTCTGCTCGCATTCTTTCGTCATTTTCTCAAGCCCCAACCCCGTTTCTTCTTCTTCCAGGTGGGTAAATTCCGCACGAAAGAAGATAGAGCTGACGCTGAACTTCGGCAGCTTCTCGGTAGCGACATTTCCGACGTCGAGAGTCTACACGGCACTCTGCCGTGGCGAAGGCAGCGCAAAGACGGTGAGTCTCGATATTTACTCATGCGTGTTACTACATAAAAAAACTCTGTGAAATAAATCGCTTCCGGCCAGTAGATTTTCTCGCAAACTACGATATGTGCGCGTAATATGAATAAGCGTTCTCGTATTTCGCGTATGTCGCTGGTTTCAGCGAGTGCAATCGCTCGCGATTGTCGGGATAAATGTCAGAGCCATGAGTTCTCAAGAGAAAAAGGAGCGCGAATCCTCGGACGCGGTACACGTTTCGTAACGCGAGATTTAAGAAAACTGTTCAGACTGAGAGCCCCGGGCTTACGGGAACATACGAGCGACGTTTAAATATCATACAAATTGAGTCTTTACCGAGCTAGACTTTATGTCAAGCACAGTATTACCGAAACTCCGTTGGAATATAACGTTTTCCCTCGGTATGTGAAGTAATCGGGCGCGGTTGGTGGTCGTCTCCACTCGAGGTAAGACGACGGAACAGCAAACGTATTGCGCTGGCTGGCGTGTCTGGTGACGTCTCCCCGTCTCATGGTAATCGTTCCACGGGGGGCGACGTGGCAAAATATGATACGCCCGGAGAATTCCGGCGTCGACTCAGACTCGGCACGACGTATCGGGCAGTAAAGGCGAACTTGCTTCCGTTCGGGGGAGGATTTTTATCCAGGCAAAGCCGCAACCGCTACCTCGGCAACCCCCTTCTACGCGCACGCTAACACACCGACGTCACCCATCGCGCTACAACGACGCTCGTAAAGCTTAACTCTGCGAGCTCCGGCGTTACAGACGGGCTGCTGCCCCCGCAATAACTTCGGTCCTTTATTCCTATATACCCAACGACGGAAAGTATATCGTCTGAGTTTGCGAGCAAAGAATATGGATACCGCACATGTTGCTTTAGTCGGTGCACACCGACGTAACGAGCTCTTTAAACTGCACTCGAGGGCACACGCGATCTCGACGCAACCACTCTCGCTCGCTGCTTGTTCAACACCCAACATCTTTGCCCTGGTTTTTTTTATTATCCCACCTTTCGTCATAAATTCTACGCTATTTTCGAAAATATTAGCTCATAACTTTATAGTTTTGTTACTCGTCTTCGACTCTCGACGATTTTAAGAATTCAATGAATTCTCTATTACGTCGCGGGATAGTCTCGCTTTCCTTTCTGTCCTGTCACTGGTCCAGAGGCTGCATACGTACGAGGAGATATACGTCGAGAGAGAATAAAGAACGATGAGCGGGAAGAGGGAGGGATGGAAGAATGTGCCTCCGACGTTTCTTTGAGACCGACTCGCGAGTTTGAAAGAAATCCGAGTGGGACGGAAGCCATTCGGTAGAGTCTTTCTTCTTGGAGCTTTATAATAGCTCTCTCTCTCTCTCTCTCTCTCTCTCTCTCTCTCTCTCTCTCTCTCTATACAAACTTTTATTATTTCTCTCTCTTCTTCTGTCTCTTTCTATGCGTATACACGGTGACTAATACATTGCGCTGATAACTGAGAGCATTACGGTGGTGATAATAAAATTTTGTTGAGAAAACGAGCTTGATATAAAATAAAATGTCGATGCGACGCTTTGCAATTTTGTGTTACAGGACGAACAGCTCTAGGTCCGATTATCAGGGACGAGAGAAGCAACGGAAACGTGACGGACGGAGACGACGAGCTACTCGAATCTTTGGTGAAAACGGCGACAAAGACACCAGCGACCCGTACGACTCCGCGGGAACGCAAGCGGACAAGACACGCCGACCGTAAGTCTTGTAAGTGCGATCCCCGCACCCTGCACGCAACCATGCCGCACATTATCACGACAACCGACTAGAAACTAAATGTTTCCCTTTCATATTCGGTTGTCTCAAGGATCGTGACTTATTCTCTCTTATTTCTTCTCACTGTGTATTTTATTTCTATTTTATGTATGATATACACAGCGGGTGATGTAAGCAACGAGTTTGTACTCTGAGCGATGATTGCACAGTGAGTTAGAGTCACGGGAAGCTCGAGGATCCATTGTGCATAGCAGGTGATGCAGCAGCGAGTTCTGTGTTCCGCGTAGGGCGTAAAACCACGAATATACGTAGTGCTATCCCAAACATACTCTTTCCATTGCTTTCGGAAATCGATTTTCTTGTTACGTCGCAAGGATTTTCTCGGAAGAAAGGACTTTTCCTGTTACACCGAGCCGAAGAGCGGCGACGTATCCAGAGAAACGTTCGCTTGAAACGAAACGAAGAATAGAAACTCGACGAGACTCTCAACTCCTCCGGATATCTCCGAGCTACCGCGTCTTACGACGAGATTGACTTACCTCCGGTACTTGCATCTTCGCTCGAAACATCGAAACCACAGTGTTCACGGGATGAAAGGGTAACTTGACTTTAGATGAATGCAGTCCCTGCCTCTATTGTAACGATTATCCTCGGCAGCAGGTATCGCGGTGGCTGGTGACCGCGATAGATAGTCAGTGAGACAAACTGACAAAGATAAATTCAATTAAATAACGTTTCTGCCCTTTCTGTACGGTAGTTGTATCGTCTGTGGTTACTTTTAAACTTTTCTTAATCGCAATGATATAACATTTCATATTCTAACATTTAGAATGATAAAAATAGTTTTTTTTTCAAAGATGTTTTCTAATTATTAAATGTGACATTTTTCTAAGAGAGTCCAGAAGTTTTTTTTGTTTAAAAATTGACAAAATGTGCAGAAAGTACAAAAAATGTTGACAACCTTGAGTGCAAAAGCCAGTATTTACCAAAAAGTATCATCGGGTTTTATTTATTTATTTATTTATTTATTATATTATACACGGGACGAATCACAATTGCGAAACTGGTCCGGAACTGGTTGATGATGAGAGATAGAAATGTCCGTATTTGCCTAGAGCGTAGGGAAACCACTGAAAACCGAACCAGGTCGATTCCCCGTCGCGATTCAATATTTACATGAATAACGTGGCGCTATTTACACCTAGCGTGCTGCTGCTCACGAAAAACATTTTACACTCAGCGAGAGTTCAACCCGTAACTCCCAGTCGTCGATTTTACTGGACTAGCATGTTACTCACTGCAACCACCGGTGCTGGTGGTGTTTATTTCTCATTGTATAATTCTAGTTATTAACTTCTACGAATAATTAGGAAATTATTTTTTTTTAATTCAAACAAGCAGACAATTTCTATTGTGGCTACAATTAGTATCTCTCGGTTAGATCAATCGTAATACCGATACCGAACAATATTTTTCACATTTATTTCGCTTCTTATATCTGCAATATGATTCGAAATGCGTTCACTGCGATAAAAATAGAAAAAATACCTTTATCGGGCAAAGCCTACGACACAATAACGTCAATCGATTTCGCGATCGTCGACGGCAACACAGGAGATTATAAAATAGTAGAAACTCGAGAGGAGCGCATCGTACTCGACATTTATTCGTGGATTTTCTACTTTCATTCAAGTAGAAGCTTTTTCCGCGTATTCTCTCGTTCCGTAAGTACGTACAGAATCGTCTCGTTCTCGATCGCTCTATTCTCGTATTCGAAGAAAGCGCAATGGCGTTTCGTTTTTTAAAAATCAATCATCGTCCATCATGTATAAAATAATCCTGATAGCTCGGAAGTCTGACACGCGGACGCGCGTGTCGGTCTCCATAATCCTCTCGTACGTTCAAGCGAGCCGATCGATCCTTTCGACGTATTACCGCTCTGAATTATTGATTAGTCTCATGGAAGTATAACAATCCGATGCTGTGCGGCGTTTTGGATTATTGCTAAAGCTTTTTTTCTTCATTTTTTTATTATATTCTGAACGAAAAAAAAACATGAAAAATGCGGTTTTAAAGGTAGCTTTGAAAAAGGGTGTGGTGATGGTTCTTTACTACTAAAATGGATGTCTCAGTCATCGTCGGTTTAATTCGTCAAATTATTAATGTTATTCCTTAATTCAATTATATTTTTAAAACACGAAAAATATTTACGAAAAATTCATTGAATCATTAATCGTTTGTAATAATAATCGTAGATTTATTAGATAAATAAATAAAATGTCGTTACGAGCAATAATATTAGCTTTTGACGTCGCCTTTCCGCAAAGACCATCGATGACTGTGATATTCACCTCAAAGTAATGCCGGTGGCGGTGTTTACGGGGCAGCCTAGCTTCTGTGTTACTCTTTTCTGTCCAACAGTGAAGCGATCACGCACCCGGGAGAACAACACAACGCCGGAAGGGTATCAACCCTAAAGGGTCGCTCGCAATTCTCTCGTGATCGTATGACCAAGGATAAGGTTCGCTCTGCTTTTTCGATAATCTCACAAGCTTGCATGGCATGTTAACGTGCAAACGTTGCTTTAGGTCAGCATGATTTTTTTTTTTACTTTGTCGTCCTTTTCAGGCAAAACCTTTCTTGTGTCGTGCATTTTTAAATATTTATTATTTATTCATAACTCGTTTGCTCCACTTTCGCTGACGTTGATTACAATTTTCTCTACATTCTACGGCCAGATCGTATATCAATCGTGCGTTGATCCATGACTTTTCAGTGCGTTTATCAAACTCGGAGAATTCACATTTTCGGTTTCGCATTACAATATGTATAATTGTTTATCTCAAATACTGAAATGAGATATTGCGGTACGAACGGTTCTATTATCAGTGTATAGAGCTAATTGTATGGTACACTACAATAACCTACTGGATAGCAGCAGGAATAGCAGGTGGAAATGCTAGTCGGTGATCGCGATTCCTACTGCAACAGCACTGTTCCGCTGTGAAACGCGTACGATCCTACGAATAATTTATTGGCATTGCCGTAGGTTTCGAGACAACCGCAACCAACCGATGGTTTATCGACTATATATATTACTGCGATGTCGAACCACGCGGTGCCTTCATTCACGACGCGGAACTTTACTCGTTGTTTAATCATCGAATTCCCGTCTTTTCATAATCTTCATATTTTCTGCACTTACCGCAATATCCAAGACGAGGATAAACATTTTAAAGCGATATCGTGTTATCTCAAACAGAAAATAATGTTTGCCACAACTAATTGCAACAGTAAATATCTGTGTATCGATTTTCCGATTTATTATATTACCAAACTATCGGAATAACTTGATTTGTTACATTTATTTAATTTGAGCAAGGAATTCCTTCGTTGTATCGACTTGGACTCTTTCTCTGGTTTACGCGCGTGATCATCGTAATTCACTGTTTTAAATTCAACGGAGCCTCGAATCTTTCTTGTGAAAATTACCCGAGACCTATAAATGGGATTAATCGCTTTCACCGGGTAAGCAGGATGTTGATAGTCCGTACAACATTTTCCCGGATAGAGCGGGTACCTTTAGACCTTCTCTACATCTTTAACAGCGTCCCAACATAAAGCTACAAAGCCAGACGAAAATCCTCTGGCTTTTCGTAAGACGATGCCCGGCCGGAAGGAGTTTAATCCCGGCTAGAAAATTAACATTTAAATAAGTTTGCTTCTTTATCTTCCGGAGACTCGTGGAACGATATGCTTCAACTGTGCGCGTTTCATGATAATCTCTCTCTCTCTTTTAATCTAATGTTAAACTACTCCGGTGGAAGCTCGGAAATTCGTAAAAGTGATCGACCGTGAACCGCGATTGAGTTATTTCACCAAAAAGCTCGATCGGTTTGACTCTCTGAATTATGGCTTTGAGGTGGAGAATTTCGAATGGTATCGCAGTACGAAACGAACCCGATAATTGCCGACTACCGAGTATATTATAGCGAATCACCGATATACCCACGAAAGCTCTGTGGCGTCGTTTTTCATGCTATTGACCTGCTCTGGCTCGGAGCGTCGATTTGTCAGGCCTTAGCCCCGTTCCGGCACATTGATTTCGCAGTCGAGCGTACTATCTCGTATACTATACGTACGTGTACCGCGGATACATTCGCACTCGATGAACTCGTAAACGCTACTACCATTACCGATATTTCGATCGGGCTTTTCATACCAAATTACTCTCACTGCCATCTCTGCTTACTTGCAAGCACAATTCTGGAAATACAGACGTTACGATACCGGAAAATCGCGTTACTAATGTTCTTCACATTATTTTAATAAGCTCTATAATATTTATTCGGATTTCCATGAACCCTCCGACTTTAAACGTACGACCAAAGAGTCGCGATTGCCGAGTTTGAGATAAAGTTTGCGGGTGACAGCCCCGACGACTGTAAACCTTTCCGCCTTACCATATTCCTCTACTTGATATCCTTCTTCATAAAACAGTTAGGAAATAGTTTAACGGCACCGGAGAATCTTGTTATTTTGAATCCTACACGGCGTAGGTGAGAAAAGAATTTATTTTTTTATACTGAAGGTAAAAAAATTATTTTTTAATAAAAAAAATCGTTGATATTCGCCCAAATTGTATTCTAAGATGTTGAAGAAATTCATTTTTCTTGAAATTTTATGTTAAAACGATCAGTTGAAATTCTCGAAATCTTTTTGTCAGGTTTTGTAAGTTTTTTTTTCAATATTATATAATTTTATTTTCGAATATTATTTAGCAATAACGATTTTTTGTAATGCAGATGCAGATTTTGGTCGTCGAGTCATTGATTCTCGTTCCTGTACAAAGAGACACGTGATACCTTGAGAATCAAATGTTGCGAACGTTTGACGAACGACAAACTCTTCGCGTGACGAACGACAAATTCCCTCAGTGCATAATTTTCTACTTCGCATTAGTTACTCCCAAATATTCTCATCGCACGAGGCTAGACAGTTTCTCGTAGGAATCTAAACTTTTGGATTAAGTAGGTAACATGCAAAGCCTCAGTTTTCCATTCTCCGTGGAGTAACTATCGGAGTATACGACGCCCGAGGCTTGGGAATTCGTAAACTTTGTTACGACATAACTTGTCCCAAAAGTCGCAATTCAAAACTATAATTTTCACTGTAGCTAGGCCTGTACTCGAATAATTTCAACATAACTCGTAGGAATAAGATAATTGTGACAAAAATTACTATTTTTCACGTGCCTCGTTAATGTTTTAATTAAAATTTACGCATTAATAAGAAATTGTAGATTCTTATCTTTGCTTTAATCATTTTTCTTTTGCTTATTATCCGGAGTGTCAACCGTCAGCATTCGAGTATCCGTTCACGAACCGATAATTTAAAAATTAGGAGACTTGTCTTTCTATGTGTTACGAGCTGTTTGGTTGACCGTCGAGCACGCGATCGTTTTATCGCATCTCCGTGAATAGACGCATGAACATCGCTTAGTAACTAACTGTGAATAACTTGACATGCCTCGATGAAATTCGTCCGAGTTTCGTGCACCGAGATACAAACGAGCTTCCATCGATGACATTTGTATGCAACCCTCGCGCGAGTATCGACATGAATTTCCTTCGGTGAGCAAGCGGAGGAAGCGCGTGACTTTGGAGTCAATATCTATGACATTTCACGTAGATATATTTTGCCTGATATTTTCAGGCGGATTACGAGGATAATTTACAGCAAAGAAATAAAAAAAGTATAAAATATTTTTCACTAAAAAATGTAATTTCACTAAAAACATGACATTTTCTATATTAATTTTAAATTATATATATTTGTTTTTTTACATAAATATCATTGTAAATTTAAAGTAAACAATTTTGAGCAATGAAATACTCGTGATCCGAGGGAAAAAAATTCTTAAGGTAGGAAAAGAGATCGATTTAAAAAGAAAAACATGGTTTTTTTTCCAATCATCTTGGACTGCACATTGATTTCACGTGTAATCTTGTCGATTTGTCATGTTTGTCACATACCCTGATTGTTCGCTTGAATGTTGCCGCACAAAAATCGCTTGTCTTTAGGAGAATTCACCTGTAATCTTTCCGAATCTGTTGCAGTGCGTAGAACGCTGAAGAACGGTCTCTCGGAAGAGGAGAAGAAGCACATTGCCGCATACATCAAGGGCTACTAACTGTGATAATCTTGCCCAGATTTACTAGCGATATAAAGGTAAACACAGAATATTCGCGGCAGAAAAGTTGTAACAGGCGTATCCGCGTGTTAACTCAGCTCTAACAGAAAATAAGAGAAATACTCCCTGCGCGACGAAAGAAAACATCGATTTACGTATCCTTCCGTCTAATTAAAATTATTTAAATGGCAGACCAGACTCACTCCAAGCTCTGTGGCCTTAAGAGCGCGTTCGAACAGATCATTCGTCGTTGAATGATCTCGGTGAAATACTTTTTTTTCAAAAAGAATTATTCAACATTAGCGGAAGTTTAGTGAATCGAAATTCGCATAATCGTGTAAACCACAAGTGTCTTCTACATCCTCGTTTCTTCTTTCATTTTTTCTATTTTTATTCCTCAAACCAAACTAAAATTACGAGCCGCGAGTCGATCGATAACTTCCCGGTGAAATTTGTGATTTCATTCGAGACTCTGTGATAACCGAGAGATGAAGAACGAAAAATATTAAGAGAAGAGACGAGATATGAAAATAGAAGGTGGAAAGACTTCGCAAATCGTATCGAAACGACGTGGCTTCGGTTCAAAACTTGGAGATCCAAACGACATTGAATTACCGAAGATAGATGTGTAGCTCTGCCTCGATGAAAAAGAGAGAGAAAAAAAGAGAAAGAGACAGAGAGATATCTCTGACTATCTAAAACGAGTGTCGATTATTAATTTAACAGCTGAACCTTCCCAAAAAAAGGTTGTAGGTTATATCCGCTAACTACAGCTCTTTCTCAATAACAAATAAACAAAACTAGTATTTTTCTACGCTAGCATCCACGTAGATTCGTGATACGTGTCAAGCCAGAGATTTATCAATTTATCCAGCCAGTCAACTAACTGCCTTATCGCACGAGCCTTCGATAGCATACGAGAAATACAAAAAGATTAACTTGATATATTGCTTCGAGAGTTATTTGCACCAATAATGAAGAAACCAAGTTAATCGATTAAACTGCTATGTACGTTTCTGTGAGAATGTTTCATGAAATAAAGAATGATGGATATATATATATATATATATATATATATGCATATCTATATGTATATATAGTACTTTACCTGTTGAGTGTATATTTACTACCCTCGATCCCCAACCTTCCGTCTTTCCCATTGCGATATGCATCGACGCGTCGAATTATCGAGGGGGAGAATATAAGTAAGAGCAACACACCGTTTATTAACAAACTGTGCTTCGAGACACATGATTTATTATTAACCTTCGTCCAACTTTAACAACATACAATATAATGTAGTAATAAAACGTATCAGTTACGATAATAATGATAGCGACGGGAACGTCCTCCATTCATTCACTTTCGTGTGTTGTTGTTGTTGTTTTTTTTTTTTTTTTCTTTCAATAGTGTTCGTTTTTATATATTTCTTAATCATTTTTTTGTTGTACCTCAGCAACATATTTCCCTCGTGTAGGGCTGTGGACATAGCCGTGAAAATTTCGAAAGAATAAACAGAATATTCCGGGACAAAGTAACCGATTGGTCGAACAAGACGTACGTCGATACGTCGGGGATATGATTGAAACGTGTATCATTCGATGAAGTTATTGTTATGTATTTGTTTAAAATAAAGGAAAGTTACTTTTTCTTAGGAATGCAAGCCACTCGTTGGTGGTTTAAAAAAATTGTTTTAAAAATTTTTTTTTATTTAAGTACCGCGGGGATTTCTTCAAACGCTTTTTGATGCGTGAGAATTTGATGCAGCTTTGCTTGACCGTGGAAGCTGGATCATACCTCGTCAGACTTCTGGTACGATGTCAAACTCGGTTCATATTGTACACAGCTTATCGAGTTTCTTGTCATCCTTGTGTTCCTTTTTCTAGCTTTCTCTCTCTCTCTCTCTCTCTCTCTCTCTCTCCTGTTGGTCTTATCGGACCAACTTTCCGAGCGCTTCAACCCCACGGGGTTAAAGCTCCCGTAGGAAAGGTCGAAATTGGAGGAAAAGGGGTGAGCGGCGAGTGGCAAAGCTGAGAAAACCCCCGATTGGAATGAGAATAGGTTGGCTGCTTGGCGTCCACGGCCTCAACGAGACTCATCCGCGGCTGGAAGACGAAAAACCACCAGCAGCTCACAACTCGTCGTGCTTTGGTCCGCTGAACTCGCTGTGAGAAATGAAACCGTTCTTGTCCGTGTCTTCGTGCTGGAATATTTCTTCTACGAGTTTGTCGTGATCGGCGAACATTTGCTTGACGCCTTCGCTATCGTGATTACTCGATTCCTCAGCCTCCTGCATCTGTTTCTTCAGATATCCGCTGACCTGTTGGGGACACACGAGAGACAAACGGAAACGAATTAAATACAAGTAAATTTACTTTCATCGATCCATTGTTAAAGTGAATGCTCAGTAATGTTATGATACTTTGTTCCTTCGATTCTAGACTCTTGGTTACGTGTATAGCGAATTAAAAATTGTTCCTGTTCAATAAATAATTTATCATTCGACCGGGGATTAATGAATTGTTAATAAAGTTAATTGGAAACAACACTGCAATTTGTCTTGTCAAGCTCTGATCTATACGCGTCGGGATATTGAGATATCAATTTAATACGATACCCCGGTAAGTCACAAAGTGTCACATAAAATTATACATTATTTACAAGTATCAGATGTGAATCGCTTTGATCACTACCAGCACTAAGATGCCCGGAATAAAGGAATGAAAAGATATCTTGCCATTTTCCTCACCTCCTCGCGGGAAAGACTATTGTCTTTGTCCTCGTCGATTTCTTTGAATACGTTGGCCGTTGGTGGTGAGTCGCTGATGTTGATGAGCTCTACATCGAACACTAATGTCGCTCCTGAAATTATTACAAACGAGTTAATAAATAAACAAACGGTCAAAGGATATTTTTTTTTAAATTAATAAAAACAACAAGAAAAAAGTATTAAAAATCGATGAGGACCCCGATACGCGAGGCAATAAACATCTGGGAATTTCGAGAGCTCCGCAATTAATCGTCGGAATAGCCAAAAGCCGCAACGATTCGTTCGGTCTTTCTCTCAGAGGGCGAGGACGAGACTGCGCGCGGTACAACGGCGACCAACAAAATTCATCCGTGTCGTCCAGCGACCGATGAAACGACGAAACAGCCGAGTCCGACTGATTGCCCGAAACCCGATAAAAATCCAATACGTCGAGAACGTCGCCATACGGGAGCTGTCCAGGCTTGTTCTGACTTCATTCTGCCTCCGATGTATTACGTACAATCGCTTACTATCTATATCTGAGATTCCTGGGTCTCTCTGCAATACGAGAAATTTATTCTCGATAATCTTTTGACGAAATCTCTTTTTTTTTGTAGTGTCGGTGAATCAATCAATTGTAAATTCAACTCCCTTATTTATTTTTCTTGTTTTATTTCAGATAAAAGAGTAACGCTGGGGCTTAGGACATCGCGAACGGAATTCTTGTTATTTTTTTAATAAGCGAAACTTCTTTAGCGTGGGTAACGCCGAAAAAATAAAACGACACCAAAAAGAGAGGCATAGGGAGCTTAGTAAACGAGGGGATGAGATAGAATACATTGTACACGGTATTTCTTTGGGCGATGCTTCGTACCCTCGCTCTATCATATATTTGAGCCTAGGCTCAAATAGGCCTAGGGTCAACATAGTATAAGTTATACATGCATACATTTGTACGTATATGTGTATCAGCGTCATCGACGCGCGCAGTGTCCTTCTCAAGAGTGTGTCTCGAAATGAAACGACACCAAGTAGAGAGGCATAGGGAGCTTAGTAAACGAGGGAATGAGATAGAATACATTATATACGGTATTTTCTATTCTCGATCTCTTGTTTGGGCGATGCTTCGTACCCCCGCCTATCATCTATGGGTTTAGGCTCAAATAGGCCTAGGGCCAACATAGTATAGATTATACATGCATACATACGTATGAGCGTCACTATGGTAGACCGATCAAGGGTTACATATGGCAGAGATAAGTGACTTCCCTGTTGACCAAAATATAAAATTTTATCCAGTGAAATAAATTTATTTTAGTCCAATCGCTTCGCATAGATTTTTTTTTTGCAGAAAGTGTTATTTCACGGTGTTTTCATGAATTTCATATTTATGGAACTCCATGAATGTATAACTAATTTAGCAATATTTCACTTTGGTTATTTAATTTAAGCGAAATATTAAATTGGCGAAAAATATTTAATTAATGATAAATAGCAATCCAACCTCCCGAGGTGATGGACAGATATTTCGCTTTAGTAAACGAAGTAATAAATTCCCGCAAAACATTAAATTCACAGGAAATTAGATGATTTAAAAACTTTTTTTCGTCATTATAAGGTAACACTATTAGGTTTTAATGTTTTCTTTTAAATATCATAAACGTTACTTTGCAAGTTCCGTTTATTAAATATTCGTAAATCAATAAAAACGGTCTTGATACGCGTTTATAGCGCTACGTTATCGTAAAGTGTCTTATCAAGAATTAATTTTCCTGAAGAATCAATTCGGAGTAATTCGAAATAAAGTTAAGATTTGTTTTTCTCAATATCATGAAGCAATTCATTACCGGCAAATTGACTCGTACTCGAATAAATAGTTTCATTTTTCAAACGGAAAGCAGCAATTTTGTTTAAGTAAATTTACCGTAGCGATATAGCGCGATAAATGCTTCGCGTACTCAGAAACTAGGGCACCTAAATGTACACCTTGAGTCTACAAATTCCAATGCGCCAAAACTCAGTGCTGCAATGCGAATCTCTCTCAGGAAATGCTGATCATGTTGCAGGAATGTGTGTTAAAAGTCGAGCAGAGTTTCTCGTGTAGGAGAGGTCAGGTGCTACGGGGGTTACAATCGCATGCTGATATCGTGACTTGCAACGGAATATAAATGCGTTGAGATCGAAGAGAAGAGTTATTGATTTAAAGGTTGGCGATAGGGCCACGGAAATGAGAAATATCGATGTCCAGGGTTGTAAATTTAAAGCGAGAGAGAGGGGTCGGGGTAGGTGGCCAGGGGGGTAAAACAACGACCGTCGGGCTAACGAACTGCACCGCGATGCCGCGCATTAATTATGAATAGTCCCAGCTGCGATTAAACGGTCGCTAATGAAATATGATGCTTAATTATTCGCTGTTTGAACGAGTGAAGTTGATATCGACCGTGTCGAACGCAGATCGGCCGTTGTACGGTACACGCGGGATACCGGAGAAACGGACAACGAGGGCATACGGTATACGACACGGTAACATATAGTATTCGGCGTATCAACATATCTATACGCAGTGGGATGTCGGGAGGAGATGATCGGTACCGGCGGGGGTCTCGTTGAAACGTCACATGGAATCGACATGCTACAGTCGCAGATGGTTCTATGGAAATTGGACAAGGATCAGGAGCGCTCTCGGTTATGCAGCCGTTTTCACTGTTTCTGAAGCTCGTGACTCCGCAGTTACATAGAAACGTTCGGTAACGCCGATAGGTCGAGAGCGTTGGATCGTCCCGCGTGATGCTCTCTCGCAGCATTGAGGGATGCGCACCATTCAATTTAATGGTGGCCGCTGCTGTCCGCCTTTCGCTTTATCGGAACCCTGTCCAATTGTATTTTTGACTTCGATTTTGTGCGTTGCCTGACTATTCCCTTTGTGAACTCTCGCGTACTCGTTCGCATTGTGGGCTACGCGTTAGGGAGAAAGAGAGAGAGAGAGAGTGAGAGTGGAACGGGTCTTTCGCGTAATTATAAAAGTGATGACCTCTCAGTCTCATCGAGAGATACCGTCCCACGCTACGATCTCTCATATATCCGCGTTCACCGTCGAGTATTCGGGTTCCCACCATTCCCTCTAATCCCGCACACCGCCAATTTTCGCGAGAGAGGGAGATAGAGCCAACTGGATAGGATCTAACGAACGACGAATCTGTCAATTGTGACAGATAGACGATCGTTGTCCGACCAAAGGCCGCTAATTGGTTCGTTTCAATGCACTCATATCTGTAGCATCGTCTAGACGGCGTGGCTATCACTTATCAGTTGGAAATGTTGTTTCTTTTTTTTTATCTATTCGATACTACTAAACGAACTCGGAGAAATACCGATGAACCTAGAAAATATCGAGAGGCAACTGTTATTAATATTTACCAAATCTCTTTCGATTGTCATCGTAACTGCCTTTAGATGGTTGCGATACGATAACACTGGATAAAGCTATGATAAATATAATAACAGTAACCGTAACTATCTTTAAATAAAAGTAACAATGGAAAATAGTTTATATAAACATGAAAAATAGTGAAATGAACTAACAATTATCAGTAATCGCTCGGTAGTTGACAGGTTTATCACGGTATCTCTCGATCGATCGTTCTATCGAGCCACCCGCGATCAAATTCTATAGCCCTTAAGTCTTTTCTTATATTTCACGTTGAATAAATATTCGATCTTCGACTCACCTGCTGGAATAACATTTCCGGCTCCACGATCGCCGTATGCCAGTTCAGGAGGAATCGTCAGTTTTCTCTTTTCGCCGACGCACATACCAACGAGTCCCTGGTCCCAGCCTTTGATAACCTGGTCGACACCCAGCTGGAATGTAAATGGCTGATCCCTGTCAAAGCTGTAACAAAAAAACGAATATTTCATGAGCTTTTCGTCTCTTGAGTTGATTGTAATTAGAGCTAGCGTCGCTCGATGCGATGCAGCCAACATTCACTCTGATTCAACTGTCATTGAAATACTGGTGGAATGTAATCGTGCGATCTATCGAATTTGTACTCGATTCCACGATAGTATTTTAATGAGCTTCGGGAGTGTTTGAAGACATCACTGATCACGATATCAAGTGAACTACAGAAACTATGATATTTCGTATCTTTATATAGCGCGTGGTAGGCAACAACTGGATTTCTTATGCTTTGCACGAAAAGAAATGATTGATCGGATACAACCGATTAGCAAACGCGCTTCAGACAATTATAATTTCGTTGATCTAACAAATTTATTGGTTCTCAATCAATTAATTGTTCGTCTCAACAATTTATTTGGTTGTTAAACAATTAATTGGTTAGGACAATGAAGTTATTTTATTACCAGAATTGGTTAGGTTAACAAACTGATTTGTTTGCCCCTACATTTAGTTGATTTACAATCCAGGCTATTGATTCACGATAACCCGGATCTTATTTAACCGTACAGTTGATTGACTCGATGAAACCTTTATCTCCGCGTGTATTCCGTAACATTTTTCCCTCGAAGCTACAGATGTTAAGTTACTTTTACGTCCAAATAGAACGTGACTACCGCGGAAAGTAAAACGCAGCTGGAGTTCAAGTGTGTGGAAAATTCTTTACAGTTTTTTCATCTTTGAGAAATTCTTTCTGCCGTTTTCAGGTATCCACATGAAGGGACAAATATTCCGTGCTGCCACGAAGCAAGTAGGAAGGGCTTAGATTGAAAAATATTTCAAGAATATATCCGAATGTATGGTTATTTGTCGATAAATCTAAGAACAAACAATCTTGTTGTTAACGCTTCACAGCCACCGAAACCACTACTCGCACTCACTTATCAATGCTCACTTTCTTTCTTTCTTTCATAATACTTTCAAGTCGGTTCTCATTAAATCTCCAATCAATCACCTTCCTAATTCAATTCTATTCCAATTGTAGGTTACAAGTATTTTCGTATGTTTCATTCGGTCAAGTATCCAAAATTATACGTGTTTATTAAGAATGTAAATGCGACTATCGTGAACAGCGTACCCAGCACTAGGTGGAATCGTCGTGATAGCTCTGATAACTGATAAGTGATAACTATTAATCGTAATTAACATGCAAACTATTTCAATAGTTGCAACGATCATCATTTATACAAGAATATGCGTAAAATATATTATTTATATACTCGAAAAAAGATGTAGCACGTACGATAGTCCTATTTTTTTTTTTGGGGTATGCCGTTAGGTCGCTAAATCGTCAACGGCCAATTTGTGGATGTTCACTGTACACAACGACCCTGTATCTATAGGTTGAGAAGGTATGTTGCAACACATACGTATACGCGTGAAGACGTATCACCGTAGTGCGGCTGTTTAATTATTTCATTAACAACCGGAGTTTACGAGCCGTAACCCAAGCTCCCTTCCTACCTCGATGTCTCTGGCGTTTACTACCACAAGGGTTCGTAACTCGGAGTTTACCGTCCGACCGGCGAGGACCGTATTTCAACATCCGGCGCGCAATGGGTCGGAAGGACTACCAACACCGAGTTGCCGTAGGAGAGCACACGAACTATCCTCTCCGGGTGCATCATCCCCGCGTTCAGTCGTCTGTCTTACACCTTCTTGCTTCCTAGCCGAGTGTGTCCAACGCCTGCACCGAGCCTCATATTTTATCGAGATACTCGAAGCTATAGCTCATCTCTTGGCGAGTACATGTTCGCGGTCTCTTAAGAAAAAAAAAAAACAAAAAATTTCATCGCGACTCGCTGAAACGAGAGATAAAAAAGGTTCCGCACGTCCGAAGCGAGTGGGTGAATTCCGCTGGATAAAGGAATCAACTCACGCGTGAGTGAAACCCACCGCGAGCTCTTCTGGCCAAAGGCAAAAAAACAATTGCTTCTGGGACTGCGGAGTCTCCGCGTGCGTGACAATAAAATATGTCGTATAGCTTCAACCGCCTAATGCTCCGGCAAAACTACTCGTGTCTCGTCTCAAGAATGTATACGGTCTCTCGTACTTTATACTCCGAGTTGTATCAGCTACCGGAGAAACGCGACTATCCACGCGTTCAACTTTTGTATACCTTGTCTCTGACGCAGAGGGATTTTAAAGATTCAAAAGACCGACCTGTCCCATACCGCTCTCTCGTTTAAGGGGAAGCGAAACCTCCATACTTGCACAGATGTGCTGTTTCTCTTTCACTCTTCCGTGAACGCCATATAAGCCCATCTCTTTCGCGCTCATGGCTGGAGTTAGAGGTTTCGCCTTAACGGAGGATAACATTTGTGTCGAGATAGCAAAGAAGAGACGTAAAGCCGCGGGCAAGGATCGATCTCCTTCTAAAGACGCATGTGGGACCTCAACGGTCCACTTGAAACGACGCTCGTGTGTGTGTGTGTGTGTGTGTGTGTTTGTACAAACTGTACCAAACCATATCTTTTTAAAAAGTATGCGTGCAACAGTGACAGAACTTGATTTTACTTTGAGATGGGTGTCACTCGATGAAAACAATTTGAAAGTACCAAAATATCAATAAATCTTTGAATAAAGTATTACTCAATTATTATTATTTTTTTTCATTTAATTATTTATTACAAATATTATGTTTGGAATTATATTTTCCTTTTCTAATTTTGCACAACGAGCCTCGCGAACTACAAATTTAGAAACAGGTGCAACGTTCATCAGTGTTTTACGAGAGGATGCGTAACGCTTGATTCAAATATATTCAGAATACTGACAAAATTATCGATAAAACATTCAACAAACTTCAAATACTTTTTTTTCACCAACAATTGGAAATTTTGAATCGTTTTTTTTTTAATAAGCAATTTTTAGCTGGTTTTTTAAATTATTTGTTTTATTTTTGTGGGTTCCAACGTTATACCCTTAAGAGTTTTTACGTATAATCCATTCCAATTGAAAGTTCCTTCCACCCGCACTTTGGTAACCTAACCTAACTTCCGATAAGTCCGCAGCCGACTTAGCTATACCGCATTCGCCATGGGCACAGGGAAACAGCGGAAAATCCATTTCGGTACAGACGACTCTATTTTCTTCCGATTTTCCGGTGTATACACAAAACTAACTTGTTTAGGAGCAGAAACCAAGATCTCGGAAAAATGGCCTCCCGCTCATCGATAGATGCGCAGGACGGCGGACAGTTAAGCGATCACCCATCCGAGTAGTGGCAGCAGAGGATGCTGCTTATCTCGTGTGATCACCAGAGCTGTGCATTCACCGCTCATCGACCAGTGTCGGTTTGATTTTTAAATTAAAAAAAATTATTTTTTGGCGATCGTTTTTCGTTTTACTTTATTAATCGCGTTTGTCACAATTTAATGAAAGTTCAACAAATCAGGAGAACAAGGGATCAGAAGATTTTTCGCGTTGAACATAACATTCGAGTGATTATTTATTAATCATCGATTTGTATGCTCTTCAATAATATAATATTTACAATACAATTATTAGAATTACGTAAATATATTGAACGGCTTAATATCGTGGGATAACGGACGATGTAAACGAGTACGAATTTAGTATTCAACGGGCGTATATGCACAATTTATATACGTTGATCGCTATACAATATTTACCCGTAAACCATACATTAACTCTTCAAATGGTAAAAGTATGCGCTGCTAATGGGGATCGAATGTGTAAGCCGTACGTAATATATGTTATGAAATTTAATTTCCGAGTGAAACGAGACGCTGGTTGGATCATTAGCACGATCGAATCGATTTACGGTATAAAGTTGGAGAGTTGAGAGTGGAAAATGGTTGTAACTTGATAAATACCGATTCCATATCATTTGTATAAAGAAGATTTAATTGAAAAATATAATTATTGCTTCTACGTAGTCGCGATACGGTAAAATGATTGTAAACGATAAATTTGCTTTTTCGGTATATCCTGTGCAATCTACCTCGTAATTTCGTGGAGTTTCCGTATTTGTACCGGTTACAATAATGCTAAATGAGTGTAAAATAAATTTACCAGGCAGCTAACGGGAAAAATATTTTATTCATTTTATTTATCGAAACGGAGTGAAGAGGCAAACATTTTTTTTTGTTTAATCTCACGAATAACGAAGAGGACTCAACAGAATAAATGAAAGAATAACAATAAATAATAATTATCGTAGAAAATAGTACTTTGTGATACGAGTGCGAAAAAGCGAACTTTCGACGAAGGTTGTGAAGTTGGCCGCAAAGGCCGGCAACGAGTTTCACAACAGCACGAGTCAAAGGCGAATGGTGTTTGTGGTACGAGCTAAACGCGAAAGAGCCTACTTCACGTTCTTCGTCGAGTGTCTGATTATTTGTATGTGTATCACATATAGAAATATTTTATAACACATGCACAAAAACTTTTCCTTTGCACACTACAGGAGTGTGGTGAAAATGTGCGAAATAGTAACTAGATTGTTTCAAAAGTGTTCGAAAAAGTAACTAGTACGCACGCACGAAAAGGAGGAGTCTTTGTACATTTGTTGCAAAAAAACAATTTTTAATAACGACGTTAAGACTTTTGTTTGTTTGCGGACTTATCATTGTTCATTGACGATGCACACCTTGCGAATACTACGCAAAGACGGTTTAAAATAATATTTGTTGTTATTCTTGATTCATTACCGATATTCGATGAAATATCTATCAAAAATTTTTATAAAATAACAGTGCAGTGTTTTAAAATTTTTCCCCTTAGACATAAAATTATTTGAGATGTTGCCGTAGATTTATGATCAACGAAGAATTTCGTGTGGTTTACAGCTTTATGAATGTAATCGTGATCGTTACGGTGTGAACCAACCTGTTTTATTTGAGCAGGGTTGGTACGAAGGTTATTCCTCGGAGTGAATTTAAGTTTACTCGACAATTTCTCTTTAAATATAATTTCTAACCTAATCTCACGATCTCGCTTTTGAACAATCGAAGAAACGAGCCTCGTTTCTCGGCAATTTCTCTTTTAATAATATTTCTAACCTAATCTCACGATCTCGCTTTTGAACAATGATGAAACGAGTCGTGCTTCTTGTCGTGTTGCAACACATTCCAAGGACCCATTAGCATTCGATTTATTTTCTCTAATTACTTGGTTTACATTTTTGTGAACGCAATTATAAGATTTTTGACACCTGGTATGCAGGCTATTGCTCAACAATTTCACTTTTAACAATATTTTAACCTAATCCTACAATCCTTGTTTTAAAGTATTACAAAACGAGTCTCGCTTCGTCTTTTGTTGCAACATATTCCAAGAAACCATTAGCATTCGATTTATTTTCCGTAATTACTTCACTAACAATCGTGATACTCGTCATTAAAAATTTCTTCGATATCAACAGCTTGATTATTATCGCTGAGTAATAAACATTACCCACGTCCCGTAAACAGAAAGATGTCATTTGTATACACTTCTTTCCTCTCTGTGTGTTTGTGAGAATGTGCTTACGTGCGCGTACTTGTATGCGCACGTGCATGTTAGTCCAAATACAGTTCATTTGTGGTATTAAAAACAAATATAAACCGAATACGACAACATTATCCGCGATACCAAATAAAAAAACGGAGATTATCAAAAGAATTATTTATGATTTTGTTAATTCCTTCCTTCAGTTACCAATGGCTTCTACATTTACAAACTTAAAGAGGTTTTATTCGTTTCCTGTTTTATTATTCATGAGATTGCAGTTCTTTGTTAAAGAAAAATATTAAGTTGTTTGTGTGTTTTTTTTTTTATAGAACAAGCTACTCTCGATACGTGCTTTTCCGCGAAAAATCCTTTTCACAAATGTTTACACATTAACTGATAAAACGTCCGCCTACCTGTACGTGCATCTCAGTCTACATGCAAGTCATTTGTTGTATTAACAAAAGGTAAACCGGATACAACATTATCCGCGATACCAAATAAAAAAAGGAGATTATCAAAAGAATTATTTATGGTTTTGTTGATTACTTTCTTGAGTAACCAGTGGCTTCTACATTTTCAAACTCAATGACGTTTTTTTTCGTTTCCTGTTTTTTTATTCGTGCGATTGCAGCTCTTTGTTAAAAAAATATATTAAGTTTTAGAAGAAGCTACTTCCGATACGTGCTTTTCCGCGAACAATTCATTTTTACAATTCTTTACAAATTAACTGATAAATCTCTCATTGAATTTCACAAAAATCTTGTTTCCTCTCTCCAGTTTACGTTTTGAGTGAGCGTTGCTCCTCTCCTCACGAAAAAAAAAATCCTCGCTACACCACTAAAACAATATTAATTCGATGTGATTTGAATAAAGATAATTCAACAATACTTATCGCTGTTATTAGTTATTCATTCGAATTAAAAGCGTTGAAATATTTCATTAAAAATAAACAATAAACGAAAGTGACCGATTTAATCCAGATATTCAATCTATCGAATTCGTCAACGAATTTATATTCACACGGAAATTTAGTAAATAAATAATCCCATTGGAATGGTGTTTTTTTTCAACTACCATTCCACCAGCCCTCCATTAAGCCGGTGTTAATCGATCCGTAGTATTTTTAAAGAATTTTTTAAAGCCCGTGAACATCCATCCAGGGACTGGTATCGTTGAACTGGTGAGCGGATTCGTAATAAACAATATTCCGATGATCGATAACGTGACAACTGCTTCTCCGATTGAATAATCTCGTTTACAACTATAATACACCTTTTATATCTCCGAGTTTCCCACGAATAATTTATACGGAACAATAGTTTTTGCGACACGCTCGATATCGGAAAATTTTACAATCGATTATCCCTGCTGTGAGAAGATTTACTTCGTACAAAGAGAAATTTCTTCTTGGATAAGAAGAAGACCGAGATCCAGACTGCACCTCCTGCCTCAATTCGAAGTTGGCGAGTCGCTGCTGCTGGCTATTAATATTCCGTAGGAAAAAAAAAAACCTAGAAAAACTAAAGGAAACAGCTCGGGAAACAATGGGGGTGTCTAGTCCGCGTGGAGTTGGCATCTCTTGGCGCCGGGCATTTGCATATTTCATGACAGGTGAAACGGGCCGTCCCTTCGCGAAATATAAATCCTCGACGACGTAGGTAAGCGCGTATATAGAGGCGGCATATGTCGGAAGCGTACACAACCTGGCAAGTGGCGTGAGAAAGTATATTGCGAGCAAGTCGAATGACATGTTGCACGGGATAGTTTACCCAAAGCCTTTCTTCATATTTATTTTTTATTAACATTATATTAAAAATGTTATGTTTATCACTTTTAAGCGAAAGAATTAAAAGTGACAATAATATATACGCGTTGAAAATTATGTTATTCGCCGAGGATGACGTCAAACTAAAAGGAAGTTCTTTGAATCGTGAAAGAACGAGATGAGATGAATAATTACAGTAGTTGTTAGCGAAGCTCACAATGGGTGAGTCTCTCGCAAAAGAAAGGAGGAACACAGTGAAAAGTAACGTAAAGGGGATAAAAAAACTATAAAAATGAATTTAAAAAAAAAAAGAAAATGTAAAGAAAGTCAGAAAATTTTGTTGGAATTTTCAGCCTTTGGCCCAACAACCCTGGTGGGCTATTACCGGCGGGTCCTGCAGGAAGCTCGTTAACATATCAAAGAACGGGGGCGATATTTAAATTTATTCCTACGGAAAAGCCTTGCGAGTATCGGTGGAGAGTCCACGATAGGTATATCACCCGACCTACGTAGTTATTCACCTTATATACCGCTGAGAGAGCAGCAACCAACCCGGCTCTGCGGCCTCTTCGCCGTTCTCCCGTATGAGCACCAAAGGTATATATACTCTACTTGAGAGGCTACCGCAATTCCGTGTGTGAGTACATATGCGCAAAGGGGTTTTCGCATCGGTGTGCGGTTCTCTGTACCGATGGTCGCGGAGGCCAAGACTCAGCGATGGTCGAGAAGCGGGGGAGAGCCCACGATATACAACCATGAGCTTTAACCTTTTCATAAAAGCCCGCGCAAACGATTTTCCTCCGCGAAACTCATTTTACTTGGAATCTCTGTCTCTCTCCCTTCTCACTCTCTATGGGATATCTTATCCGAGAGCTATAAGCTCGCCATTGTCCGGTTCCCGGGACACCGTGGCACAGATGACTATAGAAGGGGATTTCGGAGCCTCCTCTGGTAAAGCCTCTTTGGAAGTGGAATAAAAACGACCGATGGCTTCTACTCTTACGTTTTATCGATATCGGGTATGGGTCACGAAGTTTATATACATTTTTCGAGTTTATATCGCGTGTATCAATGCCCAATGCTTATCCTTTGGTAACAAAAAAAAAAGACGAAGATGATAATACGCGTCGTTGATGAATCTTTATGGGAAGCGTAAAAAACTCTTAACGTTCGTATTTCGAACTTGATATCACAGAGTAAAAGTGTATACTATATATCGTGGTATATATTGTTTTTGTACAGCTGTTGCATTCGAGTTGGCGTAACTATCGACCCCATTGTATGCTGTCACCCGTTAAATTCTTTATCGCTTTCTCAAATGACCCGAAACTGTATAAACGCAATTTATTGACGAGCGCTATTAACGTTCGACCGAAATATGTATATATTCAAAAGTAACTTAAAGCTGTTTGATAATATTACGAGATGAGATGCAAGAATTTACCGGTACGTCGTCGGTTCGAGCAATTCGGAGTGAGAACTCGAGACGAAACGACAACTGGCACGGCCATGAAACTATCTTAGTATCGGATAACTCAAGTGCGAGAACTCGTAAGTATTTTTTTTTTTTATCATTCAACGTTTAATGATCGTGAGTTCCCCTCGTACGACATGTAACGATACTGGGAAAAGTACACTTGTCTCTCTCACTGACAAGCTATGATGATCTCATTCAGTCGTACAGCAGACACTTGTTTTTAATAATAATTTAATGTATATCTCTTTAGAGCCTCGGTAAACTAATGCGATGAATGTAGTCTGCTTATTTATGTATCGTCTGCATTGTTATCAATGTTCAATACCGAGATAAAGATTTTGCAAAAATATGTGAGGTTGCCGATGGGGAAATATTTACATCGAAATTCTTTCATGATCAACTAAATATTTAATTTTTAACCAAGTTCATCTCGTTTGATCTATCAAACATTTGCTCAATGAAATAAATATTTTGTATAAGTTCTTCTCTCATTTTAGTAAAAATTATTATACATTGCAGAAAATATTTGCTATCATCATCCGGTCGAATGTAACTATGTCACTATACGTCTACAAGTAAGAAACATAACGATCGATTAAAAATTATCTGTCATTTGTTAACAGTTGGCACCGATACGAATGCTATCGGCTCACTGTTAAATGTTTTTTTTGAGGCTCACTGTTAAAAATTCAGTGGACGATTGGTGTGGACTTTTGACCAGTGTTGACCTATTTGATGTTAATTTTAACAGCTGTTATAGTGTTAACTTGACACAAACAATTGTGTTTCAATCATTAGGCTCTATCTAAAAATTTACAACATATTTATATTCGAAATGAGAAGATGAAAATTAATAAATTATCATTGAAAAAATGTCATTGATTTTCAAAACGACACCACCTATTGAACACGGGCCGTTGACACCATTCGTCAGTGTAAACTCGTATCGACACCGTGCAAAGATTAACTTTAACATCGTATTTTTAACAGTGCATGGTATATTTATTTTTATTATTTTCTTCTACAAAGAGACCTGAAACATATATTTTTCCATTAAAACAAATATTCCTCTTGAGACAAAACTGTTTGATAAAAAATAAATAATTTATTGTAGCCAATACGATTACTTGATTAGAATTAAAAATTATTATACTGGTTACTTATATTCTCGTTTTATCATGTTTAAAATATTCTTTTTAATTAATTGGACAGATTACATTGAATCAATTTAATAAATTGATTTGAAAATAATTCAATCGAGTAATTCATGTGAAAAATAAAAGTTGTACGAGTTAGGAATCACTCGATTAGAATTAAAAAGTATAACATCGATTACTAATATTCCCTTTTTATAATTTTCAAAAGAATCTTCTTAATTAATTGAAGAGATCACATTGAATCGATTTATTAAACTGATTTCTATACAACTTATAAAAAAAAAAAAAAAACAGTTGTACGATTTAGTAATATTTAATAAAAAAGATTTGTCTCGAGAAAAATATTATTTGTTCGTATGGTAAATAAACGTTTTCGTGTTGTACAAGCTGAATAAAAAGTGTAAAAGCTCTTATCTCCACAGTCGACTCATTAAGGGAAGAAAAGACTGGTTAAAAAAAAAATGCTTTTCATCTCATCTCAGTAGGTACAGCGGTAAGAAATACAAAAAAAAAAAAAGGCGAAGAGGTACTAGAACAAATGAAGCGAAATTAGAAAATGGTAGTCTTTCTGCTCTTATCACAAGGAAGCTTTCACACGTTTTCGCTCTGTATGCACCTCTCTCCGGCTTCCGAAATCCCTTGCGGTCCGAAGCAAGCTCTTGAACAGCAGCAGCAGCAGTAGTAAGAGGTTTCTTGGTAAGTACGTTGATGCTCGTTGTAAATTTCTAGTACTAAAGCATATACAAGGGTAGGTAGCTTAATGTAGATTTAGATAGCCCGAGGCACCAGAGCGGCATGCGCGGCTTTTAAGTCTTAGAGACTATGGCTAATTAATTTATAGACACAGCGTTCTCTATACTCTTGTATCGCTGTGTCTCGGGTGGGAACTCGTGGATTACGTGTTGCGAGTACTATGTGCAACTGCAACCTCGAGACACTTTGAATGTGTTGTCACAGAGCTTTCTCGCAGTATTTCAAGTATTTTATTTGAGCGCCAGACAATTGCAGGAGTAAAGTATATGTTGTCGTGTGAGAGTAGTTTTTTTTTCCTTTATTTTTCCTTTTGCATATTTTATTGGCAAAGAGAACCAAGAAATAAGAACTAAAGTTGGACGATCGATGTTCAGGAAAATAGTTCTCCGTACACCCTTGTGACATTGTTCGTTCTCGAGGAGGGGAGAAACGAGGTGCCGAGGGCACAGGCAGCAGCCGTTGCTGCCATCCACGGAAGTCGGTATAGCGATGCAGCCGTGTTAGGATTTCCCATGCGGGGCGTACGTTACGTTACGTTACGTAACTTAACGTTACGTTACGGTGCACCATGAAATATGCAGCAACGCTATCTGCCCCGAGGTCGCAACGTTTGCAGGGAACCAGCACTGCCGGTAGCACCGGCAATGTTCACCTCCGCCCCCTCATCCCTCATTCTGCCCACCATCCCTTTACCTGCAGTTCTCACCCCTTTGTATTTCCTGAGTGGGGGAGAACGCCGCACTGACCGCTATCCGTGCGTCATCCCGCAACCCATCCTTCGACCTGACATCCCTCGAGACATCCTTTTGCGACAATCGAATTTTTACCGATCCTGGATAGTCTCCGTATTACGCAGCCTGCATAAAAATGAGCTGATAACCCGACTTTTGATCTATCATTCGAGCGGTGTAACATACCAAGGGTAAGTATCGTCACCATTTTTTTTCGGCTACTCGACAAGCAAGTAGCCGGAAGTGAAAGGTTCTCTTGTGCAAGAATTGAAAAGAAATTACTGTGTGTAAAGAGTGCAAAGAAGTGGAGAAAAAACCTTGATAGATAGTGATAAGGAAGCTGAATGACATAAAAATCTTAGAGATAAAATTTAATTGCAAGTCAAAATACCACTTGGAATATACAAATAAATAAACAATGTCATAAGTGAATATTTTTTTTGTAGCCGTCTTGAACGTGGCGATATATTTATTTATATTTACAACTTTTTGTAGTGTTCGACTTTCATTAATGAATAACATTGCAAGAAGACATTCTCTTTGTAAAAAGACTTTCCGGTTCGATTATCGGAATTTCTATTTTTATTTGAATTTATATTTGAAGCTCTTCCTCACAATTTACAGAGGAAATTTAATAATAAATTACTGCAATCGTTAATATTTCTTACGCGCAAGAGATTCAAGTGGAAATTCGTGTATTCGGACTGATCTTTGTGCAAAGACAATGATAAGCCCTTCCAAAGCAATTTGATGTACGAATCAACCTTTGTTGCTATTGTGTGTATCGGGTGTCGAATATGTATCACACAATACTTTACACTGATCACTGCGAAGAATTCAACATAAAGACAGCAGCAGACATTATTAAAAATATTAAATAGATGATAAATCGAATTGATAAAGTGAAAATAATAATAAATGTAAAAGCTGATAAGATTTTTTCATCAAATTACTGTAATTTAGGTCAGACGACTCGACTATAATTTGTGTTGCTATGAATAATAATAGCTGTACTCTTTTTTTCATTCTATATTATTGAAAAATATTGATTTATATGACGAAATAATATTGATGACTTTAGATTGGAAATAGCAATGTCAAAGAAAAGTTATTTCAGGCATCTCCCAATCACGCGCAACGAATCTTTCGTATAAACTTCGAGTCTGTGGATGCGTGGATGGAAGAGGGATGAAAATTGATTGGAAAATTATTGGGACGATGGTCGCGTCGTCTCGGAAGCCATGGAATCTACCGTTGATCGAATAAATTGTCAGGAACTTTCGGACGAAATCGTATGTTCGTTATACCATACGAGAGCTCCTGCAGCGAGATTTCTTTAGGAAGGACACCGGAAGATTCAGATCGTAACGACGCTTCGCCCACTTACACGCGTCCACTCAACTATGGGTATCCACGGTACGAAATGCAATTTACAATCCGCACGTGACTGCGCTTAATCCAGACACGAGGTCTACACAATTTGCTCGTTAAATTCTGTTTGTCGGGTGAATATTTTTAACGGTGCCACGAGCTGCGAGTAAACGACGGTAAAGATAGCAGGAGGTGGTCGTTTAAACACCGTCGGCTAACCGTGACGACGAGGTGTATATAAAGAGTTAAAAAAAGTAGACGGTCAAGTATCGTGAAGATCGAAAGTTTGATAACCCAACGCGAGAATAAGGGCGCGGACGAATGGGCGAGGAGGTAAAAAAGAGAGGAAGCGGTGTACGAAGAGAGGTATCTAGAGGTATCGATCCTTCGGTGCAGAAATATAATAGCTGCGACGTTGTAGGTCGCTGTGGCCCTCTTGGGTTCGAAGCGCAGTACGAGAGAGGGAGGGAGACGACAAGAGCGAACGAATCTTTCGACGACGAGGGAGTTTCCACTTGGAAAGGTCGCTCGGATCGGGAGAGTCTTCCTCTCCGCACACTCTCGCGGGGAGATCTCTCGCAGGCTATCGGGACGGGCCACGAGAGAACACCCGGAGGCTATAGCTTTTCGTAAAACGCGGAGAATCCGCGAGCCGCTATACCACGGTAGTTCCGTCAGTCGTACTACCACCGCATCGTTCCACAAGGAAGGGGTTAATGGATTTCTGAAAAGTTTTCGAGCCACTCGGCCTCTGTTCAAGCGGAATATCAAATTCCGAGTAGTGAAATTAGCGAGTCTTTAAGGTACGTTGAAAAAGCGTTTCAGGCAATGGAAGCCGCGCCCGCTGACTCGAGAATGAGAGAAAGAAGGAGAGGAAGAGAGAGAGAGAGAGAGAGAGAGAGAGAGAAAGGTTTTAAGCACTCCGGTGCGCCATGGGCTGGAGGACGACCAGCCACGCGCGAATTCCTTTTCGTTGCGAAATATCGCAGCAGTTCGCGGCACGCCGCTGCGAACCACCAACCTGGCTGACGAAGGTACGAGAGGCGAGTGACTCGGGCTGGGATAGAACTCGGCAAACGGGCCTCCAACAGAAATGGAACACTCCTCGATGTAGAAATACGCTATATGCCGCAACGTAGAAACCGCGAGGGTTAAAAAAAGAATAAACGTGGACAAAGAGCTGAAAGGTGAAGAAGAACAAAGAAAAGACTGGGTGCGACTAGTGAAACGACCGAACTTTCACAGCAGCATCGTGCTAAGTATACTTTTCAAAGTATCTTCGGGATCGCACGAGCGCGGCCACGAAGGTACCTGCGGGTAAAGATATATACTTCCAACCAGCTAGCGTGGATCTCGTTTCTCAGTTTTTGTACTCGAGGAGGCATGATCACGTTGAGATAAGTTTACCATACTTTTCGAATGGACGTGAGGCTTTTCGCGACGATTAACTCCGAAGCTTCCTACAGTTTTCTTAGCTCTACCCACCAACAACGATTTTCTTCTCACCCCGAGTATTTATCGAGCAACTTGGTACACGCGGTCACTTCGGCCGATAAGGTAAATTGCGCTACACACCCGATGTATATTACGACGCAACCTCCTTCGCCGTGGGTAAATGTACCGCGTGGAAATTAAGCGCAATGCCGGAATGTTAAATGGAACGGTGCGAGGCGTGCGAGTACCGCGAAGGATACCGGGGTGTACGTATAGTAACGTTTTGTAAGCTCGACGTTAGGTAGACACCGAGCTGGCACTCTCGGTGTTTCACACGGAGAATTCAACGAGAAGATTCTCGGCGTTCGCCTCTCGAGACTCGCGCACCTGAACCACGCAGTTATTCTAACCGCGTCTACGTTTAATTTACGGTCACCGCCCGCGCTCAGCCCAGCGTCGAGCAGCGGGGCTCCCTACCTCCGGATCGAGCCAACCACTGCTGTGATCCACACCCTCGGGATATTGATTCCACGGTGACGAATATTATATCGGGTTTCGTGTCATTTGTAGAGGTGGACCGAACGATATATGTCTTAATCTCTAATTCGCGGTATTGAAAGTAACAAATTTTTATTGGATAATCGTTGGTAGGTATAGAACCTTCAAATCAATTGAAACACTTGAGTTTCCTATCAATAATTAAACAACTTTTTAAAAAATTTCAATAACGTCCCGAATGACAATTTAATCGAATGATGTCTCGAATAACAATTTATTCTAATAACGTCTTGAATAATAATTTACTCGAATAATATCTTGAGTAACAATTTATTCGAACAAAGTATACATCTTACACAGCTGTATGTCAAAAAAACTTAAGTAAAAAATGGCAAAATATGATAATCAGTGAAGAAAATTGACAATTATTAATTTTTACTCGATGCATATATTTTTATAAGTACCGTGACAATATAAAAAAAGTCCCATCAATTAAGATATATAGGATTGTTGTTGGAACTACGTCAATTTCTAACATTGCGATTTTATTATACAGCTAATCTTCATATTTCATTTCTGCTGTCTGGATGAAGGCTGCCATTTTTTGTTTTTTTTTTTTTAATTTCACAATAAAACAATAACATAATTAAAAAGCATACGTTACTTTTTATTCTTGTCTCCTATGGAATTAACGATCGAGAAACAACGAACCACGCGAGGCGAGTAGTTCGAAGGATTCATTCAAGTTTCTCGTATTCGTTAGATCAACACTTAATCTACAACAAGATATAGGAAACTCGGATCGGTCTCGGGTACGCGAAGTTCACACCCAACGAGCCTTTATCGCTTGATCGTCCATGGTCACCACTCGAGTTATTCTATTGCGGTATGAAACGGCTGCCGTCAATTGGTACTGTCCATCTTCTCTCTTTCTCTCTTTTTTCAAGCGCTTTCTTTCTCTCTCACTCACTCTCTCTCTCTCTCTCTCTCTCTCTCTCTCTGTATTTCTCCTTTCTTTTTTATCTGCGTTTTGTTAAATTTCCATTAACCGAAATGATTGCAGGTTGTCATATATCTCCTGCGAGAGCTGTAGAAGCTGCAGGAGCTCGAGGCTCTCGTTAACCCCGGCACCAGAGTGAAGCTCCGCGACCGATCTCGGAATTATCCTTTCCCATATTTTTCGTTATCATTTATGCACGAGCGCGGAATTTCCGCATCGAATATAACGCAACGGTAACCGAGAGATCTGCGGCAAGAGACATAGATAAATTTATATTTTAGAAACGTACGATGTAGGTTTTTGTTCCTGCATACATCGACTGATAAGATATAGAAGAACGCTCGCTCGAACATTTTACACAATAAACGATGTGGGTTCACGATCTTCTGTGTTTTTTAGCTGTCGAAATATGTAAAAATCTGTATTAAGATGCTCGACCAGCTGCACCTAGTATCGGATTATACGTTCAATTAAAAATATCGCATTAACACAGTACCAAAATTTGCTATTGTTAAATCTCGTACGAAACATCTCAGCGCAAAAATCGAGAATTTAACTGAACGTCTTTAGAGAAAACGGCTTTATCGACACTTGAATCGAACAAGTAGCATCAAATTATATTACACGGATAAGAAAGTCGCTACTTGTATTGTTTCAACGTGTCAGTGAATGTACTATCATTTGATCATAATGCAACTGTTCATCCTCCTTAAATCTGTCGATATTGATCAGCCGAGACGCATCGATATCAGGCTCTGATCCGATTTAAATCCGGAGAACTTTATCAGGCATATCTTACGGATACATGAAATGGCCTTGATCTTACGTCGGACAGCCTGTAAAAATGTTGACTTGAATTATGTCTTCGTATAGACGCGCTACCCGGTGGCTGCTGTATACAAGAATAACATTGTAATTCTGTAAACGTAGGACGAGAGAAAAAGATGTAAAACGTCGACGCTTTTCTCGTAAATCGTTTTATGCGGAGTCTTCAGTTTTTCGCTTCGCCGTTCGACCGTGTACGAACCACGCAAACCGTAATACAGGAAACCAATATACCGGTACCAGATAATATACCTCGACACAGAGCATAGTGCTTCTTGCGTGCTTTGAACAAACACAGCATCAACTTTCCTTGGAACTATCTATATATACACTCGCGTCAAGCTGATTGAAAACATTATAGCGGAACGACCGTCTTACTCATAAAAGTTAACTACTACCTCCCTCTCTTGTCTAATTCGTCAGCGAAGTAAAGGTAGAAAGAAAAATTACCATTATTTTCAATCGTTAAAATATTGCATATTGATTTGCTATACATAGAGATAAGAATCGGGGTTAACAAGATTGCCACTTGAAAATTAATAATAAAATTGAGATAAAGAAAAGAAAAATTATTCAGGATTCATTTAACATTTTAGTTGTTATTTTATTAATAATCCGAAAAGATGTACATAAAATATACAAACGATTTCAGATTAGTTTTTCAACAATTTTCTTTGTATGTATAATGTATAAGGGTTATGGTTCTAACTTTGCATAAAGAATTGATACGTGAGATACACTCGAAAATATGTTGTATAATGCTGCATAATATGCTATACAGATAAGAATAAGAGAGAGAGAGAGAGAGAGAGAAACGAAATTTATTAATATTTTTGGATAAAACCTCTACGAGCATAGAATGTTAACTTTACGCAAAAAGTAAATTTATTAAAGTAAATATTTACTACCTCTAAATAATAATAACAACAATAATACGAATTATTATTATTATTTAAGAAAAGAAAATCCGAAAAGATGCATAAGAATTTGGATATTGCCAACACAGTGAGATTAATGCAATTATAAATTTCGAGCGTAGCGAGAACACAAGCGCAGCTGTTGCCTTATGAACGCTCATTGATATTCGAAACAATCGTGAGAAGAATTTTATGTTTTCAGAGCATGTTATTCCCAACAAAACGTACTTCCTTAAGGATTATATTTAAGTACTGACTAAATATACTTTTATATTGATATTTATTTTATTTTTTGTATCTTCCAACGTATACTCTTAAGGGTTTTTACGTATGACATATCCCAATTGAAATTCCCTCCTATCCTCCCTTCGCTAAACTAAACCTAACTTCTAACGCGTCGTCAGCCGATTTAGCTGAATTGTACCGCATTCGCCATGGGCACAGGAAAACAGCGGAAAACCCATTTCGGTACAGACGACTCTATGTTCTTCCGATTCTCCGGTGTATACACGAAAGTAATTTACTTAGGTGCAGATACCAAGGTCTCGGAAAAACTGAACTTCCGCTCGCGTATATGCGAGATGCAAATATATCTCACATACATGCTGTATATGTGAGAGGAATATATTTCTGTATTTAAATTTTTTCTATGAGGGTACATTTAAATTACTACAGTAATTTCCTCTCTGAGAGTATGCAGTTTTTAAAATGCGGACGTTAACTCTTTGTTCCACGTTTTTTTATGAGAAAGTGTGAATCATGAAGATGAATCTGGATCGTTGAGTGTCGACCTACACTTGTTTATATATAAAAATAATTATTGATGGTCAATTGATTCTCGGAAAGTCGCAGCTACAGCGCACTTACAGAGACGCTGTAGTCTGTAAATAAATTTTGCAATCCTTTAATTCTTCGTTTCGTAATTATCTGTCTCAAAAATAAATAACGAGAAGAAAAACATTGATTGCAGAGTGTAAAAGGTGAGTGGACCGAGGGCAGGATGACGCATTAACTCGTGACAAGCACAGGATGGCAAGGTCCTTAAAAAAAGCCTCTTGGTCCCTGATGGAACGGCGCAGCTGGCGCGTATGAAATTTCCATATCGTCGTACGAAAAGTACCCGGACGGCTGTCGTGACTCGTCGTTCGCCAGGGTAACAGAGAGAACGACGGTAAAGCCGATCTTCCAGGAGCTGGCAGGCGCGGAGAGGAGACGACTCGCGACTAGGGTGTCTTGCGAGCAAAACATTTGCAATTCTGAGCGAATCTCGCGGCAGAGCTCGAATGGTATCCGCAACCGTTGAACTTATGGTGCATGCGACGGGGATGAAATATTTTCTACCTCTGTATCCGCATTTGTAGATACAGCGCTACCTCGGGTTCAAACTAAAGTACCTTGACCCGAAACCCTTTGACGCGAGTACTCGAAACGATAGCGCATTCCTCCGCGTTATATATACTACAATTCGTATCGTCGCGTAAGTCGCTGTACCGCAAGAACCAGCTCAACATTGTTGATCCTGACTGCTATGCGGGCCAAGAGATGCAACGTCAAGAGTGTACTGCACGGAGTACAAAGAAGCGGGAACCCATAAAGGCTTTTTAGCTTCCGTCGTCTAACAACCGATAAACTATTTTCCTGCCAATTATTTGAGAAACTAAAAATTTCGTTGGCCCCCGAGGGTTTCATTTCGTGCTCCATGTTAGCGGGAGATCACCGTATTAACGAAGCCAACTCGGCGTCTCGCCGGTCTTTGAAACGCGAGGACGTTGACTGCTCGAGAACTCACCTCCTTCCATCCCGTCGTAAGAAGCGGGACCTTTAAGATGATGACACAGCGGTTACGTTATCTCGGCTAAGTACAAATGAGAGAAGACGGAAGCTCCCCAGCCTCGGGGTGATAGATTACGAGTTTCGGAGATCAAAGCCTCGGATAGGAGCAAGAATCTCCTCGGATAATTTTCGCTCTAAACGCCTAACTAAAATTTGAGCAATCAATGCGGCTAAACGAAAGGAAAAATAGTGGTTTCGGAGGGCGTCGCGATAACCGCTGTGGCTTGAGAGAACGTGCTAGTTTGAGAGGGTATCGAGCAGAGGTAAGTGCTTCTGCTGCGGTGGTGAATAGAGTGAGTAGAAGAAAATCGAGTCAAAGGGAATGGAAAACGCCTCTCTTGTTGAGAAAATTCTCGGGTGCGCTTGTGCCGCAGCTGGTACCAAAGCTGCCGTTGGGCACTCGATTCCTATCCAGTTTCCATCCCCTTGAGCTCCCGCTGCCGCGTCCGCTGCTGCCGCAGCAACGGTACCGTCACGAGGGGGAGTGAGAGCGAGAGAGGAAGCGACAGAGAGAGAGAGAGAGAGAGAGAGAGAGAGAGAGAGAGAGAGAGAGAGAGAGAGAAAGAGAAAGAGAACTATACTCAAGAGCTCTACTACAGTGATTACACTGGTATGTACATACCTACGGAGATCCGTGAGTGAAATGGGGTGACAAGATTTCACTCTCTGTTTGCCAGCGTTCAGCCGGAGCTCTTCGATTATAATCGATATTCGTTTGCCGAATCTATCCCACTGGGGGTATACGACGACGGACTGCGGATTAACGTGTAGATTGGCCACCGCCGTGTATGTCGAAAACGAGAGACGCAGAGGGATTGCAGGGTATTACCGGCACCGTCGAAACAAGCCTTCGATTATCGGAAGCGGGCCTTTGCTTCCAATGGAAACGGATCGTGCCAGTGGCACGAGCCATATCCATGCGCTTGCAATAGATATGTATGAGTGTGTGTCTACGTGCCCCTCGACTCCGATTCCCTATTGAATTACCCACCAATACCAAAAGGGATTAGTTCGCTACGTTCATAAAGAAAATGTAATATTGATGCCACACTCGTTACGATTTTACGCCACATCTTTATTCCATGCTCGTTCAACTATTTTCCATATACCGGACACTTTCGGAATCGAAAGTTGAATAACTTTCTAGAGAATTCTAACCTGTGGAAGAAAAAAGAACGCGAATCGAATGAAAAAATTATTTTTATACCTCATCCGACTGGATAATTCTCGAATGTTATGTTGAATATATAATAACAACAACAATAATATTATTAAAACCATAATTATAAAATAATGCTTATCAGAACCCTGGACATTGCTATCATAATTGAATACTACTTTTCAAAAACACAAAGTATACGTTGATCAATTTTGACTTCCTCTCCACCACATTCGGGTCCATGAAATCTCTACAAAAAAGAATCATCTTAAAAATCCCATAACATTGGTACGTTCATATATTTTTTAACAAAAAATGCAATAGATTAAGAGGTCTTATAGCTTTACTTGCATGCAAATCTTAGCTCGATCGATAAGCTGACACTCAATCTAGAGGTCTTTTGTTCTGTTTTATTTTTTTTTTCAATTAGAAACTCCGTGGTTAGATCAGTTGCAACAATTTCAACAATGGACCAGTTCCAACAATGGACCATTTTATTGAAATTTCATTCGAATCGGTAGACGCAAAAGGCATCACAAAGTCCTTAACTTGGACGTTTCCATTAAAAAATATTGTCTTCATCGATCTCATTCAAACTCTAATGTTCCAACAAGTATAAAATCTGCGGTAAAATGAGCATTTGCGCGTTGCGAAGAGTGAACGTTAACATTAAAAATGTGCGATACGTCATTATCTCGAGTCTTGTGCTTCCTGAAATCCATGATTACTCCGTCAATCGATTACCGAGACTGTCATGAATCAAATAGTTACGGAAACACTGAATTGTTGAACCAGTCTCATCAATGAATTACTCTTCTATATAAGAAACTTCAGTGTTGCGTTCAACATTATGTTCTGTCGAATATAATTATTTTTCTGAACTTGTCAGTTACGCGACCGCGAGGTCATTCACTCGATGAGCCCAGGAATATGCTGAAGCGGCATCGGACAACCGCCGATTGCTCCGACTGTTGCCATTTGAGACAGCAGAACTGTAATACAATCTCATCAATTTTCAGCAATTCCAATTAGCAAATGGAATACGAAAATCAATCTAAGTTTCAACATTAAGTACATCAATTGATTTTAATGCTGGACCAGGTCAAAATATGATATTATGTGGATATTTCGTCATTAGCTCCATGATTTTTATATAAAAATTTGGTTCAACTGCTCAATATTTCTAACGGTTAGATCGATAACATCAATTCTTCGAAAAAAAAAAAAAACATTATAAACGTGTCTGCATACATTACGACGAAGATAACAACAGCAAAGATAGGTTACTCCTTTATGTGTTGGAAATATGTTAGCTGCTTCAATATTTCTTGAGTTATCGGACGTTTAATTGTTAAAAGGCCAACACACATGCGGTACGTCCGGACATTAAAAGCAAATCAATTTTTTAGACATTTTACATGATTTTCCATAGCCTGACATTGAAATCTACAACAAAAAAATGAATAAAAACAAAGTTTCCTCTAAAAAAGCAACATTTTCCAGAAATGTTTTTTTTTCTGTAAATGAAAAAAAATAAAAATTTTTATAAAAAATATTTATCTAAATGACTTTTCATCAAAATGGTATTTATAATTGGTTGAAACAATGACTTTGGCTCATTAGTTTTAATATAAGCAACGAGAAAAACTCTTCTCAGGATTCTTGTGTTCTGACACGTTATTTCGAAAACCCTATGAAATCTTAATGTTCTCTTATCGCAAGAACCGTAATCAATGATAAGCTTCTTGCAGTCGAAAGTATCAACTATACCCGACTAACGGACGGTATATACAGTTGTCGTTAAACTTGCATACACAGAGAAGCAACTAACTGCATCAACTGCTACGCACTCGATGTAATTTCGCGTCGCGACGTGCCCTATTATATCGAATTAATTCATACCGTCGCAATCAACGGAAATAAGCTCTTCGCTAAAGTTATCTTTTAATGAAAATATAACGTACGTAAAAATAATTTTCTCATTTTTTATACCATTAAATTATTATTCAATTAATATTTTTATTTGCACGACGTAATCGTTTACATTATTTTTATTATTAAATGCAATTTTGTTAATAAATTATATTAACAAATTAATTCATCAATGCAATATGATTTATAAATTATGTTAACAAGATGATTTTACTTTCAAACAAGGTTTTGTCACATCACCCGAAACGTTTCTGAGATGGACTTTTCGTAGTTTTGCGCTCGGGTAAGTTTACGTGTTTAAGAGAGCTGTTCGTTAATTCAGTTCTTCGTTATATCAGCTGTTCGCTATATCAGCTGTTCGTTATATCAGCTGTTCATTACATCAACATTTCGTTATATCAGCTGTTCGTTACACCAGCTGTTTGTTATATGAACTGCTCGTTATATCAGCTGTTCGTTATATCAGCTGTTCGATATATCAGCTGTTCGTTATATCAGCTGTTCGTTAGGAATGTTATGTCCCTGCGGAACGTGTTTCAATTTTTAGTTGTCTCTCATTTTCAGACGAAATATCAGAGGCACGCATGTCGTAGTATCCGCGGCGTATTTGTGGAATGCTCACTTCCGCCGACCGCATTGACCTGAGCTAGGCACACATTCGAAAGGGTGTGTTTGACCTACTAGTTTTTAATTTCGTATCTTATTCTTATCCTTAGTTTCTGTTTAGTTGGCGTTTATTTTTATCCATATTTTACCTTTCATTTTATATCGAGTAATATTTTATTTATTTTTATTGTATTTCCTTTTGTTTTTGTTTGTTGTTGCAATATTATATCGATGATTGGGTGTCAGAGGGCCAATTGGACCCCAGTACACTGATAAACCATCTATCTATCTATCTATCTATCTATCTATCTATCTATCTATCTATGAGGAGCAGAGTGGGAGTGACGCATTATTATGGCAGAGCTGTGCGACGCGGGGATATTCGTGTGACTTATAAAGCGTTAAAATAAAAATGGCAATAATCCCGAGGAAATATTTACTCAAATGGATAAGATAAATTCTTATCAGACAAAATTTTATTAAATCTTTTGGGAACAGCTATGGAAATTATGAATCGAATATTAAAATACTTAAAATAATTTTCGCATCGACTAATTACAATAATTATTGATAATCCTCGGTTAGACATTTTTCTGTTATAAAATTTAATAGAAATTTTTTAATTATCATAGGATTCTACATTGGATTTAAATATTCTAGGTAGATACTTCTGTTGGTAAGAGTATGAGGAATCTACAGGCTAATTATAATATTTACTTGAAGTCTCGTTATTGCCACATTGGACGAAGGTCGAGTCAGTGCGATGGCGGTAAAAATCTATCCCCATAGAGCGTGAGAGTGGAGTACACGGTATATTCGATAGCGTAATAGGAAAGCGAGCTGATAGAGCTGATATAGCACGAGCGCAAGTCTGCATGCATCCACTGACCCTTAGCGTCGTTATCGTAGCCGTTAACTCGGGTTTCATAAATGAAAAAGAACGCCGGTTGATGGTACATTCTCATACCCCTGGATAACTGCAAACTGCAACGGTTGCGTTATAAGGAAACAGCTATTTGCAATATCTTTCGCAATATACTATAGCTGAAAGTCGTTGTACCGCGCGAGGCTGTCCGTGTTATTCCGGAAATGCGAGAGAGGCTCAGCCTCAAAAATCGAGCAAGCCCAACGTGGATAGTATCATCCTCAATGGTGGTACCAACCTTCTATACCGCTGTGAAAGAGCTATTTTATTTTGTCGACGGCGTATTATCCGTGCTTGAACCTCACAAGAGGACACGCAGTATTGCGAGCTACGTTTAATAAGTGCAACCGCGCGCAGCGCGGGTTCATTTACTACGCGGGAACCACGACATATCCCATTTACTACGCGGGAACACAGCGTTATGAATGGACACATCAGTCGCGACACACACACACGCACACACACATAATATATATATACGTTAGCTTATATACCGCTCAACACAATTTTCTCAACTCTTTCTTCTTTTTTGACCTAACAGCCCTTCCTCCTTCCGACACTCGAAAATATCTTTCCTCATTCGACCACGAGACACGAAATTTTTTCTCTTACGTAGTTATCACCGTCTTTGCCCTCACCCCCATCATCCCCGACTATTCTGCATCTAAGTTACCGTAGAAAATACGACGTAGCTTTCGCAAAACGTTAAAGTTTATATACGCGCGTTAAGAATAAAGTACGGATAACAAGGGTCACTCGAAATATGTTATTTGAAGAAAAGGTATTCGAATAATACCGCAACGTGAATAAACCCAGGTGACTCGTAGCTTTCCGAATTTTCGTACATTGTATTTCGCACTGCTGCACATCCCACGTGTTTAAAATGCGTATTTCAAGAAACGCGGTAGTCGTGGTCTGTCGAGACAATTACATTTACCAACCGATGGTTCGCATAACGAGCCGATTCTTTCACTCGAAGTAACCCGCGCTGCTTTCGATCTCTATCGCGATAAATATATTTTATCTATTTATATTTATATGTTGTAATAAAATTATCTTTTATCGGAGCATATTATATTATTTTTATGACGATTTTACGAATACGTTTAATGTAGCGATAGGTACGTAGAAAATATTTTTTATTTCTTTCTTAGAACAATGTCATTGTACATGCATCTGCGTATTGCTGGAGAAAAAAATTACTTTTCTCGGACGAATGATAACTGTTAGTACCTCTGGTAATATACATACGGTTGCCATGTTAATAAATTATAACAAAATGTAATATCAAATCTGTATAATCATTTGTCATCAATGCCAATTGCTTTGACCAATGCGATTGATTGTCCATGTAAGTGTACTTGGTCTCTAGTATTTTGACACCATAGTTTGCGTTTATGGGATGTACCGAAGCACTATAAAAAAGTTCATTAAGAAAATTAATATACTTACACAGGAAATAGTTATGCATAAATTCGTATATTAAATTTATTGTACAAGTACGACGTAAAATTGATGAATGGTATTCGAAACATGTTTGAAACTCCTACAATTTCTTCTCTTCGGATCCGGTGATTTTTTTTTACACGATTGGAAGACTCCGTTAAAAGAAATCAAACATGGGGAATTATTGATATAATTTTGTTAACGTTAAAAAAAATAATAAAAAAAACGTTTTTTAAAAGTGAAATCGGTTTATCAAACTGATCTCTTTAAATTTCCATATAACTCAAAAATAAAACATCTCAGCGACATCATTGTTTCGTATATTGCGTTTCTCGCGAAACATCTTATTCAAAAAATCTGCTGAATTTTTTTCTACCAAAGAACCAAGGTTACCAGACATTTATCGAAATAAAAAAAGATTAAGAAAGTTTGCTTTCAACGTAAAACATGTAGAAATTTATTTATCTTCCAAGTATCGACGGATAAAAAAAAGTCTATGATGGATCGGGCAAAAGGTTGGATCGTTGTCGCTACGAGGGTGGATTTCGTAGCCCTATCGAGCCATAGTAATTTGATAGAGTTCGCTAACTGTATGCGTGTCGTCGCTTTGCGGACGTGACTTAGAAATTTGTCGGGTGTGCTTCGTGCTCGGACTACGGGATGCTCGTGGAAGCTTCACGTATTCTGGGTACATAATTCTAGTTCGCGATTGTGTGCTAGCTGGATGATCAGCGATTATGTCGCAGGGAAAACGTATATCGCGCGAGTTTACCAACAGCGCGTATCGTTGAATACCTCTGATGGAAACACGATCCTCGGATACACGTCAAAATAACAAAAAGCGAGAAATTAATATGACTCCGGGGATATTAAACGACGGCCGTTTGTTCGCGTAGCGTCCACGACATGTTTGTACGACCGGGCGCGTATCTGTCATACCAAGTTAATGAGGATAGTGTCGATAAACTGCGCTTAATTAAGCGCGGTATTAACGATGAATAATTAACAATAGTATTGCTGGCGAAATGACAAAGCTTTCGCTTGTATTACTATGTTGTTTAGATACTTTGTTTACCGGTCCAATGTATTTTCATTGTGACTTTATTATTAAAGGTCTTGTATACCGTTCGGTTACATACAATAGTTAGTACGTGAATATTAATTAAACATCAATGCAGAAAAGATAAAGCTATTTTATGAATACTGATAGGATAAGACATCTCTTTTTTACGTAGTAAACGAACGAATATTTAAATATTCGCTGGTTCGACTTACGATGCGAGGCAAAGGTCTTGCGGACAAGTTTAACAGCAAAAAAAAATTATTATACAGGGTGTCCCATTTTAATAATATACTCAAATATATCAAAAACTAAGAATTTAATTGAAAAATCTTTCGAGCAAAAGTTGTATACGAAGAGGGACATCGGATGAGTATAACAGTTTTTGTGTCACGGGTCTCTGCTGGGCCCAATGAGGCCCAACTTTTATTTTTTAAATGGAACCTCCTATTTTTTATTTCATTTTTTTAATTATCGTTAAAAAATTAGATACATCGGGTAACGCTGATGGCAATGGTTCATAAACGCTCGGAAATGCTTAAAAACCAATGCAAACGAGCGCTCAAAAACTCTTAAATGTTTAGCAATTCATCATAGAACTCGTTTTCATGTTTAATTGTCAAAGTAGCAAAGATTGACGTATCGCCACTCTTTCCATGAGAAAAATTTCGAATAACGACTCGGAGTAAAACTTACTAATTTTTTTTACGAGAAATAAAAAAAATGCAATAAAAAATAGTGGGTTCCATTTAACAAACAAAAGTTGGGCCTCTATAGGCCTAGCAGAGACCCCGAATAAAAAAACTGATACGCTTATGCAATGTCCATCTTCGTATACAACAACTTTTGTTCGAAATATTTATCAATTGAATTCTTAGTTTTCGATATATTTGAGCATATTTTGAAAAAATGGGACACCTTGTATATATAATCGATCAAATAACACTCCGCCACAGATGTATGGTTTTATTTTTATCTCCACGTATAATCACACTTACAATTCGATATGAAATTGAAACAATAAAATATTCCGTTGGAATTATTTCAATCTCACATGGAATTGTAGGAATTAGAAGTAGAGTTGAAATTACAACATATGTTTGTGACAGAGCGTGACAAAGCTCGGGAGCTTTATACGCAGCGTACTATAAAGCTCATCATTGCAAAATGGGGTAAAGTTTTGAAGGGAAACTAAACAATAATCCACATAGCCTGCGGACCATTTGAGATACGCGACAGGACAGGAACTATTCAAAATGACAATTGTGAATAAAAAGAGCTTCGATTGTCATCTTATTGTATAGAAGTGAACAAAAACCATTGAAATTTGTTCGAACGATGTAACTTTTCCCATTCAGTTACTACCAGTTACAACCTTTTTGCAAAACTGCAAAACTTTTCTGACGACTAATAACGAATTTCGACTGTAACTGCATCGAGCTTCTCTCGATTGCAGCGAATTTTAGGTAGCGGATGGTCCACTTTAATGGAATCTCTGATGCTCGCAACGAGAATCCCATCGGGCATTGCAACTTCGCGCAGCCTCCACAACAAAAAATAAATGAAAAAAAGTAGAAACTCATTACATCGATCTCGATCGATGTACTCGGGATGATAACCTGGATTCTGGTGCGTTGAGCACGCGAAACTGCGGCCAAACGATAAAGAAGTGAACTTTTGGGACAAGCGCATTCGTCGCGGGAACGAGTACAGCCGCTCATTAATCACGAACTTAATATTCCAACGGGTACCGAGATATTGTCGAAAGCCAAATGTCCAGGAAATTCATGCCACCCTCGTCCCCCCGAGTGAAATATGCCAAACACGTGCCCGACCCTTCGCTATTGTAAGTAACCGCTGCGTGTAATATCATCAAAGACTCGATAAGGACGTTCAATTACTAACACAATTCACGATTTACACACAAAATGTAATGTTACGGATGTTGATGAGAATGCTATGACCGATTATTCAATCGATCGATGTTCCAGTTGTGCCTTAGGAATACCTTATTGTAAATAAGATGTTCTCCTTCTTGTATTTCGATTCTGATTAAGGTTCTCTTCAGAAAATTGTCAGAAAATCCAATTTCACAACTTAATCGCAACTAGAGTATCAATTGATAATTTAGTAACATAAGAAAATGTATTATATTTAGAGAAATTTAATGGCGAATTTAATTTTAATTTATTCCATAAATCTGCGTCAGAATAATTTGCTATTATACATTATATATGAATTACTTTGACAATATTTGTTTTGTATTCCACGGTTTAAGTTATAATTTTTTTTAAAATTCTGTACAGAAGTTAGAATACAAGTTCAATAATCTTTAGAACAATTTTTGAGGAAGCACACATGAGAAAACTTGAGAGAGCAAAGCTCTAGCCATCTGGTCAAAGTTTCCCGTTATTACTCGACTTTCAAGAAATTTGATAAAAAAAATAATAACTCAGCGTAGAACGTACGTCGAGAAGCCGTATAATCAGGAAATGACGACATCAAAGGATCAAAAAGTTTGCTAGTCGATTTACGATAAAGACCGCAGAGCCAGTTATGGGTTCTCGTTCTATTCGATTCTCGAACGAATCCGTATGGTGTATGACGTCTGCTTTACCGTACCCATGGTGAGATTTACGCTACGACGCGACGGGACTTTCTCTCGCGCTTTCTCGTCGTCGGGTCATGTCATCGAGAATCGATTCTGAAACTCAGCCGCCGCGCAATTTATTTCCTGCATAAGCTTATCTCTACTTCCGGAATGCAAACCCACCGCGTCTGCCGAGAAAGTGTAACCTGTATGTTGAGTTCTATTTACGTAGTTTCGCTTTCGTGCGAACAAACGAAAACATGTATAGAAAATGCTGAGATAGGTATACACGAATTGAATTTAAAATCATGTCATCAGCTTTAACGTTAAAATCGATATCCATATCACACGAGTGCAATAGAGGTGGCACCGTATACATAGAGAAAAAATATTACTGGCAAGTGTTAATGACAGAAAAAAAAAGTTATTATTAATTTTTGGTTCACGTGACTATTTTTATAGTTACCGCGTAACTATCTTTAATTGTTTTAACTATAAAAATAGTTGGCACGACATGGACTAACAATTAATCGTTGTCACTTAACAGTTGTCAGAATTACCACGAATTCCCTTAAGTTAGTCCATCAAGCCAGACATTTTTCATGCAATTGAAAATTCAGATAAAGATTTTTAAAAATAAATATTCCTCCCCTGGATTTATAATCAAACAAACAGCTTGGAAATAAAAATTAAATTGTTTCATATGGGATATGGACTCCGAGCGTGTAGTGTTAATTGTTTAAATAAAAGCGAAGAGGATGTAGATCTTAAGATCTAGAAAACATTTGACGATACATTGTATTCGCCAGAATGAAGAATCTACTTGAATTTGTGACTGACGGAAATTGGATGAGTGTAAAAGAGAGGCGCTACACCATAGGGATCGCGCGAGTTGCCAGAGGAAGAGGTAGTTGAGTCTTTTAATTCAGACATAATTCATGTTTTTGACAACTCGGGGATTGTTACGTTCTGAGGTTTACGAGAGGGACGCCACGAAGGAATAATATTGTTTTCCTCGTTCCGAGCCAGGTTCGGGATTGGACCAATCCGGTTATGGGGGAGTTTAATGAAATAAATGTTGACACAGGCGTTTTAACATAAAATTAACATCGCGATATATTAAAACTTGCATTCCGCCAAAACTAAGTGTAATTCCCATGTCACGTGCTGTATTAATTTTTTGTATTTTTATTTTTGTTTTTTAGATCCACGATGAACGATCGTATGCAAATGTTTGTTTATAAAATTAACGAAACGATGGATGTATTTTATGAAAACTCTATGAAAAAGTTATTTTTATTTTTAACACTGAATTTAAAGCGCTAATTGAATTTCATTGAATTAACGAATTAAAAATCAGAGAATTAAATATTTATTGAAACACTTTATTCGACGAGTCAGTGAAATTATTATTAAATCCTCGAATTAAAGAATCGGTTAATTTATTTTTAATAAAACATCAAATTATCGTGATAAAAAAACGAGATTTCCTACAAAAAAAAAAGAGAGTTCCCATTAAATGGATGTTGAGAATGTAATGAAGAGCCGTCGCTCGCGATTGTAATGTCAATAACTATCTCAGCGAATATATGATTCCAGAAATAGTAAAGAATGACATCCTATCGCGTAATGTTCTGTTCCACTCGTGAAATTTTTATATATACTTGTAAAATGAAACAAAAACAAAGAGGATGTGGATAGTGAGATCGTGTAAAAATGTTAGACATGACATTAACCAGAGTAAAGAATCTACTTGGGAATAACGGAAAAGTAACTTTTATTGTTCCTCGTTCAACTAGAAAGGCTTGAAGATTGTTGTATCCTATCCTGGCAATCTTCTTATTCTGTCTACAACAAGAAAGTGTACATTGACATGGTGTACGGGCAGAAGTTGCGTATACGAGGACGATCGGAGCGTTTTGTCTCGAGCGAGTGAACTTTCGTTACGGGCAATAACGTTTCCTTCCAATTTCGTGCCACGACGTACCCGTAGCGACGCCCGAAGGTAACAATTCGTGCTCGTCAGCGCGTTCATAAAGCGATTTCTCGTCGGCATTCGCGGAAGAGCTCTCTGTCTCTCTCTCTTTCTCTCCCTTGCTGCTTCGTCTTTGGCTGATCCGTGATCGGTGCTGAAGGTGGTTGTGCTGCTACTGAAAGCTTCTCGCAGAGCTACCCCCTGCTCTATCAGTCGCCTTAACTCTTCGACCCGGACGACGAATCCGCCCCTGGCATTTTTGCCAATCAGTCCACCTCCTGCCCCCCCCCCCCTCCGACCCCCCCCCTAAATACCAACTTCCCTTTGATGGTAATAAAATTTCCTATCAACTTGGAAACGCTCAAAAGTCCAGCTGATTTATTTACGTCCATTCTCCTCTTCGTCAACATTCGACCACGTCAAAAGTGAACGAAGACAAAGAACTTTTTCACCGATTTTTTACCCTGTCACCCCAAGACGATTGTCACAAATTGAAAAATTACTTCACCGACACAGCCGTTATGTTCATTGTAAATAAAGAGCTTCCGTATCAAAGCGCACGATACCTGACTGCAAACGTATGAGTAACAGAGAAGCCGCATGGAGTTATCCACAACGAAACTCGTTAGATGTTTGCCTCGTTAAAGACGCGAATCGTCCGGAACACGGTAATGTTTTATTTTTCAAGAAGTAAACGTTATCCCATTATCGGAGAAATTCAGCTTGGCTAACCCGGAGAGTGTATCCAAGCGCGAGGGTAGCTTCGTTATCACGAACGTAGCAATTAGTGGGATGTGCGGTTGAGCCCTTTGTTAACCACCTTGGAAGCCGCCGGTAATGAAGCCTGGAAGGTAGTTGAAGGTGATCGAGAAACGTTTCTCCCTGTGTATGCGCCAGTCTGTGGGTAGACTGCACTCAGAATTATCGGAAGGGTAAGCGTATAGCTGAATCCACGCGGTGTATGTGTATGCGACGCATACGGTGATACGGTATCTATCAACGAAGAATGGTAATCGTATACAATTATTGATCGGATATCAACGGTGCATGGACCGGACTCGGTATGGATATCCATTGGGTAATTGCGCGTACGCTATATGCACGACGGGCTATCGCGTTGGATCGCCTCAAGCAATGGGCACAGATCAACGGATGCTGCCGGGGTCGTGCCAAGTTCGTACAATATAGCATCGCCACGTCCTGCAATCAACATGAAGGGCATCATGAGCTTGCAACTTGCGCTGGATTGATCATCGGCAAGAAGCACTCTCGTGCAATGAAATATGCTATATTCGCGTTGGCACATAACGTGGGTACGCATGCATGGAATCTCCGGATATCCGGTTCGATGGGACACACCGCACATCGATATATCGAAGTTATACGAAGATTTAGTGTATGTAAAGGAGGACGTATAGGTTTCTCGGTCGAGGGCCAGCGTTCACTCTCTGCTCTGCGAACAGTGTACGAGGCCGAGACCCGAATACAGATGAACGCGAGAGAAGAGGAATTGGATGGGCATACGAGACGACATCGATACTCGACGACCCGGACCTAACGTAGCTGTCCTGTCTCACCCCCCCCCCCCCCCCCCCACCCCACCCGCTCTCTATCTGCTTCTTCGTGTGTGTGCGCGCATGTTTGCGTGTGCGTGTGCCCTGGGAGTTGTGTAAATACGTGGAATTTGTGAGGGACCCTGAAGAGCAGGGTCACGAGACGGTACGTGTCTCGGTGATGGTGCTCTTGAGTGAAAAGGAAATGTGAAAGTCGAGCACGGAATGCGCTCTCGGCACTCGTTATGGATATCTGTGCCATTTTCGAGACATACGTCTCACGAGTATATAACATAACTCTGTGTCGATATGACTGGCATTGTGGAAATGCATTGTTCGACCGACTCTCCTTAGGCTGTGAGCTTATTTCGATGAAATTTGGGCCAATAGGACACCGGTGTTCGATAGCCCCGCTCTTCTATACATTGTATTAATATTTTTTTTAATCGATATGATAATGATTCAAGGTGGATCGATCATGAGACGCTTTTCAAAATAAAAAAACTGAATTTTTTAAATGTTGTAACGTTGGATCAAGTTCATCGATATTTAAGGTTAATAATAATAAATAAAATAAAATAAAATAATAATAAATAAAATCAACGTCGAAAGCTTTTACATGTGTCAGAGTGGGAAAGGATTCTACGAATCTTATGTTTGAAGATATTTCGACAATAAAAAAAAAATTTAATGTAATTATTTTTCGAGAAAGACAAAAGTTGCAAATACTGTATATTAACTATGGAAAAATTCTATATATCGAACATTGTTGAATATGGAAAAAACAAAGTGATCTATTGATCACTTTGACTTGTGACCTAAGCGAAAGACACATACCCAGCAGTGATAAGCACTACCGGGTCGCACATAAACAGATGCACCGACGCGCGGTTAAAACTAAAATTTGACGATTAATTTACAACTATTTGATGCACAAAAATTTATAATAATTAATCCAGACGTAACACCTTCCCCGCTGAAACTGATGCAGCGCCTGGGCTCTGCAAACGAGGCGAATTGTCAGAATGAAGTCCGTAATCGATGTTTTTGGGATTGCACGGAGCGGTCTCCTGACCGACTCCCGTGAATTTGATTTTGAAGAAACGAGACGATCTCCCGACCAACCTCGATAACCGCTCAAAGTTCGTGGATTTAATAGCGATTGTTGAGAGGAAAGGACTCCGTTTTCTTGCCACCTAGCGTCTTCGCGGCTCGTACTCACTGACTGAGGTGCGTGGAGTTAAAATCGCAAGCACTCTTCGCGGTTGACACTTCGTCACCGCTCATCAGGGTTGCAGCTCGCGGACATAACACGTCTAGGACACAACGAGAAGTCGTCACCGCCTATCGTCTTTGCCGCTCGTTCTCATTGATTGACGTGCGTGGAGTTAAAATCGCAAGCACTCTTCTCGGTCGACGCTTTATCGCCGCTCAGCAGGGTTGTAGCTTACAAATGTCCGTCTAGGAGACTGCGAGTAAAATCATCAAAACTTGCGTTGCGCTGAACTAGGAGTAATTAGGAGGAGTAATTTCACGTGAACTTAATTGTTTATTTATTTTTAACTCACGATAAACGAACACACGTCGATGGATGCGCTTTATTTAAACGATGAATTTAAAGTGTCAATTGAATTTGTATTAAATTTTCGACGTTGAACGAGTGACTCATCTCCGGGAGTTTCCATAAACTGAATGTTGAAGATGTAATGAGGGATCCTCGCCCTCGATTGTAATGTTGATGATGACGCATCTCCACGAATATATGATTCCAGGAATAATCACGTCCCGTCACACCAGTCGGTTGGGGTGATTATACGAATTTTCTGTCCCACTTGTTAAATTTTTACGATTATAAACTTTCAATTTAAATCTTAAATCACTCGCGTTTAATAATTTTTAATGTTTGTGACCACCGAATTTAGAAGTGATGATTCTATCTTTAAGACACCGTGTTTGAAGAGTTAATAATTCATTTTTATTAATTTGTTTAACGAGTTTCAGTTCACATGGCGTTAAAAATGGAGATTTTTTTCACTCGCGCTGAATAATTATTATCGTTTGCGAGCACCGAGTTTAAGAGCGATGATTATATTTTTAAGACACTGAGTGTAAAAAGTCATTAATTGGATTTTTATTATTTTGTTTGAGGAGTTCCAGTTCTTCAATTTTTAAATTTTCACCGATTACCAAAGTTCGTCCCACAGCTGCCACCAAAATAATTACACTTGTTACGTCCTGGATTTTATAATTTACAAAAGAAGACGGAACTAGGGATTCTTTATATTAATCTTCCTTAAGCCAGAATATTCTAGCTACGGATCGGAGCACGGTCCGGTGATCGGGAGTTTAATATTGATGTTTACACTAAAATATCGCAACAATAAGTAACTGTACTGAGACAAAACAACAAATATAGAGAGCACTCGCGCACCATTTAAATTAATTATATAAGCAAAATTATATTTTTGTTACGTGGTCGACCACACGGAGTAGAACTGATTTTAGAATATGAAAAAAAGGTAGCGAGTGATTAGCGGAGTGCAGCGCGTTTCGAAGATGTGCACGCTGGTCATCGTGGGACTTTTGACCTAAGCGAAAGGTACATAACAATCAGTGATAAGCACTTCCGGGTCGCGCAAGGACGAATTCACGTATGCGTGGTTGAAGCAAAAATTTACCAATTAATTAATAACAATTTAACTCACAACAATTCATAATTAGTTCGGACACAACAGCCAGGATCTCGCAATAAATCATTTTGCTATATTTTTTTTTTAATCGACATGGTGATGATTTAAGGTGGGTCGATCGTGAAACGCTTTTTAAAATAATAAACTAAATGTTTTAAATATTATAAAATCGCATTAAGTTCATCGATATTTAAAGTTAATAATAAATGATAAAATACAATCAACCACATAGTTTAAAAAATATTTAATCCCAAAGTAAAAACCATGCATTGGAGTGAGTAAAGCACCCTATAAATCGTACGTTTGAAGATTGTTAGACAATTAAGGTTAACTTAATGTAATTATTTTTCGAGAAAGTTGCAATAACCGTATATTTATTGTGCAAAAATGTTATATATTGAACATTGTTGAATATAGAAAATATATTTAAACCTTTATAGTATCGCAAATTAAACCGAAAAATTGACAATGCATTGTCTAACCCTAAATCTACGTTGATAAATTAAAAAATTTATTTTTAATTTTTTTTATTTAAAAATTGTAAAAATAATTATGAAAAATACGAAATATACATTCGCAGTTCGGTAATGAACGCGGAAGATAAAAATAGCCTTAAAAAATATTAGAGTCGACGTTGAATAAAATTTCGAGGATGAAAAGCCCGACAATTTTGTACACTTTCTTTCAATATTACGTGGCGTTGATTAAAAATGAAATTACCAACAGCTATAGAAGTTTTTTAAAATAAAATATTAATTATTGGGAGTTCGAAAAATATATTCGCAATTTGGTAACGAACGTAGATGGTTAACCATGGTTTTGATAAAGTGTTTCGGTATAAAATATTTTTTTAATTCGGTAACCAGTTCTCCAGTTTGCTTTTTTGTGTCAAGACGCCGGTGCCAACGTCTCAGGCATTTATTCGATTGCTAACCGAAACGAATTTTACAAGAGAAAATAAACGAGTTGATGAATTTACGAGGTCAAAGGTTTGCAAAGGTTTAGATAGAGAAAAGGCGTTTGACTTGGTTTGCACGTGAAGTAGGTGTAATGTATGCTGTGTCGTATAGGGGTGAATCTCGTTCGTACGCGACCGGAAAGTATAATTGGCACAAATTGTAGCGGGGAACTGATACCCCCCCCCCCCCCCCCCCATAGTTACGTCTTTGTTATCGATTAATTTACTAACGTAACGAGTTCCACGGTCTCTTTGCCCTTCTCCTACTCGTCGCTCCTGCTGAATCTTAATGCCATGAGACTTTTTCTCTTCGTTCAAACTTTGCAAGTACAGTGGCTCCGAAAAACATGATACAGTCGCATATCGATTGCCTTAATATCGTTAGCTTTAATAAAAGGCTGCGTAACAGTTTATCAAAATCCCAAATAACGATGAAAAAACAACAAAATTAATTAATAACGGCAGAATATCGAACATAAATAAAGGAAAAAACAACCGTAACAAACTAAAGAATCTAAATAAAAGCAAAGTAAAAGAAAATAAAAGCAAAGTAAAAGAAAATAAAAGATTTTGGATTTTTTAATATCTTGTCACGTAAACATTTTTTCATGCTTTTTTTTTGTCTTTAAATATTTTAACGTCGATATTTGAATGCGTCACCTTAATAGAACATAAAAATATGAGATGAATGCCCCTTATTACCGACCAAGTAAAAAACTATTCGTTTAAGGATATCCGTAACAAAACGAAATCTGTTTGATTACGTTGCAACTCCGCTAATCAGTAGAAAAAAGGACGCTGAATTTTTTTTGCAATTAAAAAAATATATATGACTCATTAGTTTTTTTAGCACTGTGGTTGACAACGATAGCGATTTTCTTCGTCATTTTCTATTCGTTCCAAATAAAAAATTAACACAACGAAAAGAATACTTTATGACAGTTTTCACGGAGTTAAGCGCGAGTTACTTTCTCTCTCACAGTGACTAACGCATTCATCGGAGCACCATCTCGTGCCGCATCCGTTCCTCCAACTCATTTCTGGTAACGATATCCTCAAAATCGCGTGTACTCTCGTGTTCCTATTATTTATCGAATCAAACACCAGTGTACGAAAAAAAAGGATTACAAATAATTCAGTACGCCACAGGTAAAATGATTGATATTTGGATAATAATTTCATTTGAGTAAAGCAAGCATTGCTTGTGGATACTTTCCAGTGTCAACTGTAATATTTATTCCCAGCATCGGTACAAATGACAAAAGTATTAATTAAATAAGAGAAACAAAATTCTACTGACAAATATTAAAAATGACAAATTTTAATTATCTACGCAATGATTTTGATAGTTACCGCAATCATCTTTAATTCTTTTTCCATAAAAATAATCCATGCTACTATAAAAATAATTTTACGGACTAACGATTGACAGCTGTCACTTAAGAATTGTCAAAGCTACTGTGATTTTTCTGAGTGTACCAGTAACAAATTGGTCCAAGTATACATTTATTACTCTACAGGCCCCCTTCAACCAATTAGCAAGATGTCGATGTGTAAATGTTACTGGAAATATCATTGGTACGATCGAATAAAATTTGTTTGAACCTTCATGAATAGTTTCATTCATTCGCTCTTAAAAATTTCGATGTCATTCCAATAATTGATTATTCACAAATTCAAAATAAAAAATTCCTACCTCCGCATCACGAAACGCACCGTTTATGGGAACTCCGATATAATATAATGGAAAATGGTTAGATCGTTAGTAATGTTGTTCTCTACGTGTACGATGTTCTATGGCAATAGCGATCGGTAAACATCGCTTGATCGGTAATAGGGGGATTTGCCTGAAATGCTTCGAGTATTTATGGCATTGATGTTGCGGCCAGGTGCTCGTTCTTTCCTACTCGCGACTGGACGTGACTGATATAAAAATGTTTGAAATATCGTTGAATAAATAAAGCTGTGAGTACATGAGCGGAACGACGAGTGACGGGTTTCGCACACTGTTGAGTTTATACCTATTAGATGAGTACGAGATACGCGATGGTGTGCTAACTAGAAAAAAAAAAAAAAACATCAAATAAAACGGCGATCCGAGTGACGAGGGTGAAAAGCATACCGTGGAGTGTTTGCCTCGCAACGACGTAACAGGAGAAGCTATTTTGATACGATCAAATAATCCACGGGATTTTAAAGAGATTTGCCTTTCGAAATTCACGCAGTCAACGATGTCAATCAATTAATCACTGCGACGGTTATTTTATTTGAAACACACATCGAGACTTTTGATTCGCTGCTATTCACTAACACAAAGTTAACGCGATAGCTTGACGTTTGATTCAATAAAGTCTAACTTATTAAATAAAACTGTAATCGTAGAAACTGGGAAAAAAATGGCAAGGCAAAGGGTTTTAATTGAGTAGCTGGTACGTTAAGAGCGTAGCAACGAGAGCTTTGACCTCGGAATATGTGTGCGGGAAGCTGTAGCACACCGTGAAGAACACCGTGCAGGTTCGCACTCTAGCTGTCGGAGAGCCAACGTTTCGAAATCGTTGTCGCTACCTAAATATTTGAAGTGGTCGCGCGAGTGCGTGCACGAAGCTTAAATTTTGAGAGGATCTGGAGAGGGTAGACGGTAAAGGTGCTCCCGTACTGGCTACAAGGGTTGTTAATTATTTCGCACGAGTTGGCTGTACCTACTACGTTGGAAGGTAAAAGGGTGGCTGGTGAGGTCGGGAACGACGGTGGAGGTGATGGTGGCGGTGGTGCTAGTCAAAACGGAAGAACTACAATGTGAACGAGAACGAAAACAGCCCTGTGCTGCATTTCGCCAACCAGAGAGAAACATTTTCGACAAAAATGTCGACTCGTTAGGAAAATATTCACCGCTCTCGATGACCTGCATTCGAAAATAGCGTTTACGAACCGTTATTTCGTTTCGCTCGCCGCATTTGTTTGCACGATAGCCAGCTTCGGTTGTAGAGAAAAAAAAAGTGTAATCTCAACGTCATAAATAAGCAATGATCAAATGAATTTTAATTTGACTGAATTACTTCCGGCTCGAGGTGCTGGAGAATCATAGAAAAATATCCGATCGAGAGGTCAGGATTTTGCAGACACAACAGTCGAGAGTATCGGATCTTACAGATTGGCTTTTCGGATGAGGGTCGTTTCGGGGCTGATCCCTCGATTTCGTGTTTCAGGCCGGATTAAGAGAAACCGAACAAGAGCCGAGCGAGTGGCTCGAAGGGGTGTGAAACGAAGATATCGAGGAGTGAACGCGTAATTTTCTTTCGCGAAACCCCGGACAGACAAAACAGTTGAACACTAGGAAAACGAGATAGAGGTAGAAAAAGATGGAAATGAAAGCTGGACCGATCGGCTTGGAATCCGGAATACTGCTTGTCCGAAGAGGGGGAGAGAGAGAGAGAAAGAAAAAGTAGAAAGGAAGCGAAACCAAGAGCCGCTGAGTTTGCTCCCGTGGGATTATCATTCGTACTACCTGGGTAGTTTATAATGCAATCCCATACAACTCATTGATCCTTTAGGATGCTCCATGCAGCGTACGGGGTGTGTTTGTCGCGCTCAAGTACACGTACCATTCGTGTGGAACAAAAAATTCAAAATTCTCCAGTGGCTGTACGAATAGTCATCCTCATTCCAAATATCACGAACATCCGATGAAATTCAATACACATCCCATTTTGAAGTTTTTCGGACGTCGAAACGCTGGTGAACCGTCCGGATTGCCGACAGCGCGTATTAAACTTTCATCAACCGGATAGCATACGACGGACCCCTGTCGCATACCCATACGAGTTCAACTCGTCGCCAATGCTTTTACAACCGCATTCCTGTGCCAATTGAATAATTTTTGCTGTTTTTAGAACATCGTCTGGATTTCCCAATTTTTCGGTCATACGTCCGTGTTTCCATTCCTCACATCTTCACAACGATTCACCGATATAGATCGACAGCCATTGGTGAAAATTTTATGAATAAATGACCAAGGTGATTGAAACTTTGAACTAAACCCATTTCCACTATCAAGTAAAATGGATACGTGAATGTCTCAGGAATTTGCATTTACTCGTAATGCTGTTAATTCGCTAGCGAAGAGTTCAACCATGAAATCATTCTTCGCAGTTTTTAAAACGTCGCCGGGAATCCCCGAATTGTCGATGGTACGACTGAGTTTTTATAAGCCACATGTTTTAAATGAATTCATCACTAGGTCGACAGACACTGATGGAAAATATTAATCATAAACTTCTGTTAGAGACGATCGACACTGTAGACAAACAATATTTTTGTTAGAAAAAATAATGGACAGACGACTATCTCAGGAATTTATTGTTATTCGTAACGTTGATTATCATTTTCCGTACTAACATCTGATTTACTACGTACATATCAATCGACAATTTAACAGTCAACGGAATGCTTACGATTCACTGATCGATCATCCAAATCATTGACGTTCGCACTTTCGATTTAATACGCGTGATCGACGATGATATTGCTGCAAGGTTCAACGGTAGTGAACCCCAGCATGTAATCATAAAATGGTCACTGGTTGTATGAACGAAATTTGGACGTAGACCATCCGAATGATCCGATATTAATTTCCGAGTATATAACTAGCGATTGTCGATAGAATTCACAATATTATGAACGTACATGCATAAAGTTACCTTCAACTTGTCTCCTGTCATTGTGGATGAAAGATATTATCGGTAAACTTGACGAACATTGCAAATTTCGTGGTACAAATCATTCGGCGACATTGAATTTTTCAATAAATATTGTAAAAATCCTAGAAAAACTCTGTACAGATTTTTCACTGGATTAGTTTCGCTATTAGAAACATTCCCGAAAAGTTTTTCTCTATGCTGTGTCGGATATTTTTTGTTCAAGTTGATCTGGTACGCATTCAGCTATGTACGAGTGGACAGCACGCGTGGATTACGTATTTAAGCGTGTTAACTCCGAGGTATCCAGTACGGCCAGCTAATTTACGTTTTATACGCTTTTCATTAAGAGTCCTTGTGTGCAAAGCGGATAGCAAGTAGGGTGGAAGCGAACGCGATGCCTTGGTCGTTCGTTTTCCACGCGGAAAAACATTTACCAGTAGCCAGTAGCAGTAGAAATAACACCGGGATACCCAACCCCGAGGTTCTCGGTGTCTCAACGAATAGATCTCTCCGCGTTCTCGCGTATCTATGTACCTACGACCATCCACAACCGGGCATCTCCGGCTTCCGACAGAACCTCTACCTGGTACTAATTAAATCTAGTAGGTACTTCCTAGTTGTGAAAGGAAACGGTCTAGAACCGTTCGTCGTCCTTTCTACTCAGTTTATACTGCCCGTTTAGTCTGCACCGAGATCTCAGCTTTAATTTTTAATTAAAATGTATGCAAGCAGGCCTATGTATCTCTCGGAAAGTAAAGAACAAGAATACAAATTATTAATAACATTGTAGCAATTGACGACGTATCGAATGTCCGAGATGTGCGTGTTTATTCGATAAAAATTCATTATACGTTTCATCGGCTCATCAATGGATATTGAAATTAACTCGTCTCCTCTGTATTTTAACAAACATTAATATCAGCGAAAATTGATTGTAAATTCAGAAGCATTTCAGTACGTGAATTCGCGCCTGATTCAACATAAACATTCAAACTTGTACAAGTAAATAAACGAGATAAAACAGAATGCCTGCTCATGCGGATTTGGAGTGTGTGTTGCGGCGCGAGAGTAGCAGCAGTTATGCGCACATTGAGAAAAAAAGGATACAAAGTAGAAGCTTGTACGTTTGCTTTGTCATTATTTTCCACCTTTGATAAACTCACCTATGTGATAAAGTGTGTTGATTGACTTTGGATTCCTCGTGGAGGAAGCTTATTCGTCAAAAAGATAGAAAATAATGAAATAATGAAATAAAATATTAGCTCGGTTCGCCAGATGTTTCGGGAGTCATGAGATGAAATTTTTAATTGCTATTAAATCTTGATCCTTTTACCGATCTTCGCTTAATATAATATGTAACTCATATAAAGGTTAAAACGTTTTTCATGAAAAAATGTGTGTTCAACTGATTAAAGTTTATACGAGTTGTAGCGATAACGTACATTTTTCAAAAAAATGTTTAATCCCATCAAATCCGAACCACTGTATAGATTCGGCTCAGATTCAATCCCAAACGTCCTTCAACTTTGCTCAACCTCGTGTGTACTGAGCCAACCATATCATGCAGTTACACCAAGGTATATTCAATTGACTCTAAGTAAATTTAATTGAATTAACTATAGTTTGGTTCAACTGTATCATATGGTTGGTTCAAGATTGCCGTCAGTTTCGCAATATTTTACTTCACGCAACGTTTAATCAATTATATTAAGTTATCACCGTTAAATTTACTTTGAGACAACTAAACAGTTCTTTTTATCAATACGCACCATAATGAGAGCACCAATAAGTTAATAATAAGAGTACAACAGAGTGATATATACGCGACTGAGAAAAGCGCAGGGAAAAAGGCCAAACCCATTCATGTTGCGACCACGCTAACGCGTTAGCCAGCCAGCCGGTAGTTATAACATATTGATATTGTTGAACGGAAAATCTTTTTTCGCCTTGAAAGCATAACATCCTTGGTAGCTGACAGGTAGCATTAATGTTGGAGCACATGGTTAGAGTTAGTGAAATAAACAAAAGGCAATGTTTTGTACGCTGCTGATGTAGAGGCCCATTAAACTCTCGTGCATATTCAATATATTATATATGAATGAGGATGACCCGAAGCATAAGCGCTACAGCATTGGAGAACAGAACAGAATAGAACATAACAGAAGTGAAATTGTTGGGACGTGCTAGGATGCCCAGAAACTCCGCTCATCACGGCTCCGTTGTATTGCTCCGAGAAGCTATCTGAGCGTTTAATGTAACACAGTGATGCACGGGTGAACGGATCTCGGCGCATCGTTTCAGACTCCGTGTATGGATTCTCGTAACATTATATCGAATTCGGACATCGGACTATAACGAATTAGTTCTTTGAAGCAAGTGTGAACGATAGAATCAACGACACGCGTTCTGTACGCGATGAATACTAAAATTTTTAAAGTTACTAATAATATCGATTGATTGAAATATCGTTTGTCCTATTTTGTTTTTTTTTTTGCTCCGAAATGATGTACGTTGACTTATTATTTTATTATCCTAAAATATTGTTAAATTTCTGGTTAAAAAAATATTAATAAGAGTCGAGATTTATTCATAAATTAGGATTCTCGTTTGGAGTGGTGAGTTATAAAACGTTTTTTACATAAAAACTTTTGTGCGTAATGTTTAATTTTCTGCTAACCGACGAATCGTGAAGGTGTTGAATCGCGTTGTTGGCGATTATAGAACCTGATCCACTCACGCTTGGTCAGTTCGAGAGGTTCGTATCGGATTGAAGCTGCCCGACAGCAAGTAGATCGAGATAACACGAGGTTGGCGCTACAATTGTGTACAAGGTTGTTCGTTCTATCCAAAACCGGTTGGGGTTTGGACAGTGCGTTATCGTTCCTGCTTTCACCGTTATCGGGCTGCTAATCCTGTTGTATGCGTGACAGTCGCACAGCAGGTTAACGTGAAACCAGTGCGTCCTTTGAATAATGTTTCCAGGTTAGAAAAATTATTATCCCGAGAAATCCGCCTGACCAAGTTCAAATTCGCACAAGTGCGCGAAACAAGTTGGAGGCATTGGGGTTTCGCTGCTTTTGTGATATACGGTTTTCGGCTCACTGAGATGGAAATTAGCACGCAAAGCGTAGATGAAGCAGGAGGACCCCGTGTCTCACGAGATCGTTCCCCGGAATCGCGCAAAGTTTCGTCGCGTTGATAGCTTTATCGTCGGTGATATATACGCGGATAGTCAAAGTGTTATCGCGCGACAGGATTGGTTGGGTCGGGGTGCTTTCGTTCAACGACTATTCAGCGCAGGGAAACGCAGCTACGCGACTAAGTTCATCGAGGCTTTAGTCTTCGATTGCCACGAGGCTCGACTGCGCTGTACAATCCATTGGAAAGCCTCAACCCGATAATCCATATGTGTCAAATGCGCAGTTCCAGGTTTATACATATCCAGCGAAATCAATCATCATTCGAGAGACCCGGGGAAGCGCGAATCTACCGAACGGTTTTCAATGCACATCCCCGTATTCGTTAGGATTTTTCTAAAGCACCACCGTAAGAATTCAAAGCCGAGTGAAACTTTTTTTTTTTTTCGTTTCGTACTATATCAAAGCATGTCCTCGAGTCGAAGCTGATTTAAAATGAGAGCCACCATGGTCCGCGTGGTGAATAGGAAAACTCTGGATGAAGTGCGAGGAAAAAACGTTACGCGGCAACGAACACGAGCACCCCGAGCATACACACACGCCACTTTATCCAAAGCATCTCTCCGCGTCCAGCAGTCATCCTTTCGTTATCTCTCGTTTTTTTTTAGTTGATGAAAAAAAAAACGACGCTCGCTACGTCCCGCGTATATCTATGGCTGGTTGGTATACGGGCCAACGATCGTGCTCAAAGTCACACGCTAGCTAACTTCAAGACGAATTAAACAGCACTTGAGTTCACGAGACCCTTCTAACCAACCTTTCCACTTCTGCATTTTTATATGTGTGCATCTACGCGTGTGCCAATGTTATAGGCGATGATACAGGTAGTACATGCCATTCGCTTCTCTTTCGTTTTCCTCTCTACATTTCCTTCTGCATTTTCTCCATTTACCATCTCGCGTGAGATTCGACCGCCTGTGAATCTTCTTCGAGGTTCTCTCTGCATGTCCCAGCACTTTTCTACTATTCGGATAATATTGCACCAGACGGATAAGGGGTATTCCGTGAATACGATCGCGTGCATTTGCGCTATATGCGAGCTGCGAATCGGGAATTGCAATAAATAATTTTAAAAAACGATGGTGAACGCGAAAAAGTATAGATTATAATCGACACAACGAGAGTTACACTCAGTGAATACATTTTATTCGGAGCCAACTTAATTATATCGTAGCCAATTAAATTCAGATGGCTCAAATTAAAAATCTAAATTGATAAAATTATATTTTACGAATTTAAAATCGACTTTTTCAAGAAATTATTTTTTACCGCGTTCACGCGTATGTTCTTGCAGCTCTGTACTAAGTGCAGTACGCTGAGAAAACACTATTTAGTTGGAGACAACTGAACTCATTGAGTCCCAATTAATACATTTTTTATCAGTGCAGCTGCACTCTACGCGCAAAGTCTAAGTACATACACGGTAAAATATTAATTAAAATTTTATCAATAAAAATGTTATTTTGCTGTTGTTGAATCGATCTACAAAAGTAAGGAGAGTTTGGGAAATTGCGATCACGAAGCTAAAAACCTACGAGCGGGCGATTTTGTATGAGGCAACTTGTATCCGGAGGATGCCAAATGGAGTCAACGCGATTCCCTCGTCGCTTCGAGTGGCGGTTCATCTACAAACTCGGGGCAAACCCTCGAAACGTGTCCGATGTGTAGGTCGCTAACTTTTTCCCTTCACTGACGCTCTATATCTATACACTCTCGAAAGATCGTAAATATTCTTGGGACAAAAGCTGAGGGAGTCAGAAAGGATTATTGCGATAAATCATAAGAAACGTGCCGAGTGAAATATTATTGTCGCAGCTATGGTCGACACACGCGTCTGAGTTTCGAGGCATCGCCTTCTTCGAATAGATGTTTCTTGTACTACACGGTTTAATAAACCTCGCCCAAAAGCTGAACCCTTGAAAATATGAATAACGGTTAAAAGTTCTCGAAATATTACTTGTTTTTATTGCTTTGTTTATTTATAGATATAGAGCAACTGAGTCAAGTTCTTTTAGCTTCCATACCGGATAAATGCATAATACGTCGGTTAAATAAAAGTTTTAACGCTGATTCTGGAAAGTTTATTAAAATAATTTTTTCCCTCTTTGCAATTCAATTATCATCTGTGGTAAATTTATAATGAGTTATTATCTTTTTTTTCTTATTTATTAATGCATTAAATTAGTATGAGGCACAAATAACATTCGATCTTTGTAAAAGTTGGTATTTTGTTCGGTTGAAGATAAAAATCGTTGGAGTTACGACGAGCGGAGGCTACCGGTGAGTCACCGTACGGTAATCTCGACTACGCTGCATCTTTGTTGAGACTGTCCCGGCAGCGTACCGATTAACGGTTCTTATAACGGTCACTACACAATTTTGGTTTGTAACGAGCGCATATCCGAGAGCCGGATCGACTCGAATCGCCGTCGTTCACTCTATCACAGTCGAGACTCGTATACCTGAGAAAATGAGAAAGAGAGTGGCTACGGGAATGAGACGGGTAAGAGGGACGAGGGTTTGTTAATTAGGTGTAAGAACCCGAAGGAGCTGGATAATTACCGAGGTCACCGGAAAAACCGACTTTTGTTCGTCTTGGAGACAATACCTTGCGTCTATTCGTGCAAAGCTGTTTCTCGCTGAAAATTTTCCAGCCAGTCCGGTCACGAGTTTTCGTTTGTTATATCCGGGCAAACTTTAATTTTCTTTGAAACGGTACTCAACGACTAGTGAAAAATGAATGGGAATAAAAGAGCGGGGTAAGCGACGGGAGCCGGCTGACGGCAGGTCTGAATTTTATTTCTCGATTACCACGATATTCGGCTTCCACAAAATATCTTCGACACATACAGTTAACGGAGCGAACTTTCTAAAACGGCCTCGTTTCGTCGTCCATTCTCCCCGCTTCTTCCACCGTGGCATACGCTTCGTTGTTTCTTTTTTATTCATACGTTTCCTCAACATAATTCATATTATTCTCGCAGCGTCTACCGAAAGAACTATCGTAGAAGAGGTAACCAAAGCTTTTTAATAATGAAGCTCGAAACGCTCAATTAGCAGATGAAACGACTACAGGAGAGCTGGAGGCTGTAGCGGTGAACAGAAAAAGTTAAAAACTCGATAACTAGTGTTGCCGGGTAGAAGTAAGTATAATTAACTCGGCAATTACGATGCTGTACGTGGTTCCCGTGATGTTCCGTCGGTGTGCGTAGCGCGATGCGAAGAGCTCGGCATATATATGCAGGCTGATAGGCACGCGGCCATGTACGCAACCCTCTTGTGCTAATGCTTTCACGTGCATCGAGTGCATCGCGTGTACAAGCGCAGGTTATACCTTCGGTGATGGTATACTCCTCGCGAAATCACGATGCTTCGATCGGTGATGCGCGTGTTTGCACTCGAAACAAAGTACCCGTGTTTCCCGCCCGCAAGCTCTCGTCGCTCGATCAACTCGAATGAATTGTACGCGGTCGATCATATTGTAATCGCAATAGCGAGTGCGATGACCAACGCGGGTTACGTATAGCTAAACGATAACTATCGAGGTTCGTCGGAGTTCGATCGATCGGCTGCTCCGATTCATCGGGCGAGCCGTTGGGCTGTCCGTCACGCGTAAAATTATTTATAAAAATACGAAATATAAGAATCATCGAGGTATGACAAAACGTTCGTTAACATAACGGTACTCGAATAAATGTTTTAATTATCGGCGTCCGACGAGATTCTCCATAGAAATTATCCAACGGTGCTTCAATCGGACGTATTATCGACACACCGTTATATATATTTCAGCGGCGATACCTTTCAAAAGTGTCTGGCTAGCGACGGACGGACCGTGATGACCCACGATGCGCGCGCGTGTGTGCATTATATCTACGAAAACGAGTTCTCCGCGAGAGGAGGTTTTCGACTCCAAACCGGATGTACCGAACGTGTGAATCTATACCAAACTGCGAAGTCGCGAAAACCGGCAAAACATTTTTATTTTCACTTCATTTATCTTCTCCTGTCCATTATTCTCGCGTTATACTCCAAGCGGTCATATGGTTGATGTGACGTTGTACGTAACATAAAATCATCCACGGATATTGAAATGGAGCAAGTGTTAAAAAAATTATATATCTTCTGACGTAAAAATAATTGGAAAAAATGTTGCATCACCAACCTTGAGTCGAATTTGGTTCCATCAACAAGAGTTCCGGTATAGTGCATCGTCACCTGGTCTCCCTTCTTCGATTTGACGTCGCATACTTCCGGTACATAAATTTGGTCCATCTTTAGACCATCACTCTGACTGTTAGCCCCGAGACTCGGCGTAACACCGTGACTCAATATCGTAACGAGTGCGAAGCAACACGTCGCGAATGCAACACCCTGATGATACCTCATTGTCGAATGTTCGCGGGAACGTTAAAGCACTGTCTATGCGTTGGCGGATGCCGGCGAGCGACTGACACACCGAGCGTACTCCGAAGCCCACGAAGCGCGCGCGACTCGGTCCGAGCTCAGCGGTACAGCACCGTACCGAGTAGCGGTAGCGGTAGCAGCACCGAGTCGGTGCGCGCGCGACCATTCGGCCACCTCACCAGACCGTAGAGAAACTCGGAGGACCCGCCACGTATCACCGACCGTTGACGAGTGCGAGTGCAACGAGGACACCGATAAAACGCTACGCGCCACATTGCGCCGTCTCATTGGCCTCTCGGAATATGTAGGTCTCAGTTTTTCCTCTCTTTCTTACCGGCTTTCAAAGCCATTCTCCTCGCGCTCGCCACGCGCGCTCTTCGATACCCTCCGACCCACGCCATCCGCGCGTACTCTCGCTCTCTCGTACCCACAGGGTGTACATTCATATATTTATACTCTTTCTCTCTTTTAACTCCTATGCACATTTCTATAGCCAAGTTCGCTCTCTTGATCGTGCACTCCTCGTTCTCGTTTCTCCGTCTCGCTTCGTTCCACTCTTCTTCTCTACTATTCTTGATCCCGTTCCTGTACCATGGTTCTCTCTCTGTTCCCCCGTCCTCTTGATATGGTTATCCAAACTCCGGTAACTCCCCTTTCCCCCTTACCCCCTCGACCCTTACCTACTCGATTCTGTTCGTTCCTAGCCCGCTCTCGCGCTTTCGTTCTCCGATCTTCGATGATTCTTTGCTCTTTACTCCGTTACACATCTGCGATCTTGAGTCGAAACGTTCCTCTCGCTCTTGCTCTATCTTTCATCTCTGTCCCGCTCGTTAGCTAACTCTGGTGAACCACTTGTCGTAGATCGGCCAAACGATGTCATCGCTTCCTACGAAGCTCTTCATTGCTCAGCAACGGTTCGGGTGTGAGAAATCACATAACTCCTACGCGCTTCGTGCTATCTGTCCCTTACAAACGTACCCGCGCGTGCTCATCGTTCCGTTCCGTCTCTGCATTCCAACACGACCAACGACTACCGCTGGTGCTGGTGCTGCTGCTGCTGCTGCTGCTGCTTCATCATTGGACTACGTCACATCGTCGGACTTTGGGCTTTAACGTGGCTTTCGACTGTTGTATAACCACGCGTTTCGTCGACGTGGCCTCGACAGTAGTAATCTACAAGCCATCGCTCCAACGCGCTTCTACGTATGTACGTTTATTTCAAACAGTCTAACACTCTTCGATAGACTGTATACGATACTGTCCCACTTCTATTCACGAAATTACCGAGCACAGTTGCTTGCGACTGATAAGATAACGACACAAAAGTCTTTGGGGCCTGCACGAAAGGCTTGAAAAATCTTCTCTCAAATTGTATAAATCACGTTTCAGTTTTTTTCTTCACAAAATTGCTTTGAATGCATCAATTGTATCAACAGCTGTACTGGATATCGAATAAAATATGAAATATGATAAGACGTTGAAGAATATCAACGAAATGAAGAATTAATAATATTTTTTTTATATGGTGCAATACAACAAATATTCATTGACCCCAGGTGTTAACAATTGATTTAATTCTACATTGAAATAACAAATTATTGTCAAACAGATATCAGCGACAAATGCGAAAGTAACAGTTTGTTGAATGGTCAAAAATATTTTGTGTAATCTATAGAATCAATGTTCTATAGATTTGAAAAAAAAACACACACACTGAGAATGAAATATCGCTTGAATCTACTGAATCACAGGTTACGGGTGACGAACAAAATATTTTGTGGATTGAAAGAAACAATTTGTCGATCGAACGTACGATTAGTCGAAATGAGTATTTTTTTTTTTTAATTTACCATAACAATTGTTTGGTTCAATCAATAAAATATTTTTCTCGCCCAACCGTAACCGCTGATTCGGAAGAATCAAGCGATTTTTTTCTCAATGCATCAGCGTACTGAACAATTCATTGATATTCATTCAAAGGATATACAAAGAAATGAAGCTGTCAATAAAATTGAAATGGGTATTGTCGATCCATTGAAACGGAAATCCTCCATTCACCCTTATCGCATTAAAAAAAAATCTAATAAATAAGTAAAAACAATGCGCTGACGTAAGGTCTGCGTGTTTCGATACGAGTCCTTGATGTCTGCGTATTATTTTATTTTTAACCTGGCGTTCGGTTCAGTTTTAAACTTTGTAAGGATTGTTTAAAGAGATTACACAGGGAGAAAAACTCGCTGCTTGTACCGATGTGCATACGGATGTGGTGCGATAGATATTTTCAAAGGGTAGCTATCCAGGGTGTACGAGAGTGGGGTATATGTGCGATTGTAACTTGGAACTCGTGTGGCGTACGTGCGTGTCGAGTGTCGTCGACAAATGCGAGTCAGCCTGGAGGGAAAAGCTTGCGCGATTCCGCTGGTTGGTTGCAACATAGCCGAAGGGAATTTACCGGAGCAGGACCAGGAGCACGCATGAACGCTATCGCGCAGCTGAGCTCGTTAACTCTATGACGCGAACTCTCTGCCAGTTTCTACTATATGTACTTGCTGATGTACGTGTCACTGTACCATAAGTGCACAGCATCTGTGTGTACACCCGTAATTCAAGTTTGGTATACATCTACTATAGGTATACGCTTACATAGCGCAACGAAGTCTGACGCGGCTCGTTTCCCAGCAAGCAGGAAGTGAACGTGGGGAACGTATTGTGACTTTGCGTTCTTTGAGAAAGAGAGAGAGAGAGAGAGAGAGAGAGAGAGGAAGGTGGTGAAAGAAGAGCGCAGAGGGATGATGCGTGCGCGAGAGCTCTCGCGCACGAGCCGCGAGGCCTCGGCGTGGAAAGTCGTGCGGCGTCGCGGTGGGAACTTGTACGTATATCTATATACACATAAGCACGCTATGTCGTACTCACGAGTTTGCTAAGATGGTACGTGGTGCGTTTCAAGTCGTGAGCCGCGGGCAACTTGCGACGGGACGTATAAGTTCGTAGCATCTTCGTTGAACCAACCGAGAGTTTCTCTGCCCGCCCGACCCCCCTTTCTACACTCGATCCACACACGCTTCTCATCACTTGTACCGCTTCCCAGCAAACTGCGTCAACCCCACTCGAAACTTTAATACAAGTAAAATTTCTGTTGACCGACCAAGACACTCGAAACCGCAACAAGTCAGCGTTCCTATGATACGTTCGTCAAGCAATTTGGAAAAACGTATACCCGAGGCTTCTATTCGTCGCTCAAACGTTCAGGCTTTATCAGACTGACATTGAAAAAAAAAAGGAAACAAAAAGAAACTTTAAGATTCACTTTTTGGAGGTCTTAGGATATTATTCGAATGGAGTTTTCTTCCTGATTACAAATCGTATTAAGTTTTCGAAGAAAACTGCAGATAAAAACACAAAAAGTAGACATTTTGCTCATAGAAAAAGCTTTGTTGTAATTGAAAAAAATTTTATTCATGATTTTGTCGTGAGGCTACTTAAAAATTTCTAAATCGTCGAGAAAAATGGTTTAGAAAAAATGTCCGTATTCGTGTGACCGATCGAACTAAAATTTATCACAAATATAAAACCGAGACACCGACGGTTCTTTGGTATGATTTTCTCAAAAATTGATGAACAAGTTCAAGTGTAACAACTTAAACTTTGGAAGTAACGATCGTGAAGACGACTCGAGTTGCATATTTTTATCTATCAAGCTAAATAGGTCGTCGTAATCGCCAGTTACATTTTTTAATATTTGGTATTGGATTTGATCGAAATCGATAAACTGATCCAAATTTTATAAGATTTTCAATTTATCAATAAATTAACGTTACGACTCTGATTCGCGTAAACTTTGATCACTTGAATTCAATATTTATACAGAAATAAACTAATATTTAGGGATGTTAGACATTCGATTGGTTTCAAATCAATAGAAAGATTAGAATTTGATAGGAATAAACATTTTTCGATTTATATCCAATTTCACTTTCGTAATATTCGACGAAACGATCTAAAATTTTTGGACGCGCGCATATAAACATTCAGAAATCTTTGGTAGCAAATTTAATGAAAATCGCTTGAGGTATTTAGATTTAATAGAACATAGCATTTTTTATTTTCACGTTTACCGACATTTGTGGAAATAAAAAAAAAAACCTTTTCGTAAGCTGTCAAAAAATTTTTCGTAAATGTCTTGAGTAATTTGTCTCAAATTTGTCACACTAGTTACGCTTTAAGTTCTCGTTATTGGCTACAATTTTTCGAATCAATAAAATTTCATTGCGCTTTACATTCTATAATTTTTTAATCATTAAAATTTCGTTAAACTTCTGTTTTTATGTTTTTTTTTTGGCTCATAACTCCAGCACGACTTGTTCTGTCGAATTTAAATTTGTCATACTGCTAAAGTAATTAGATCTTTTTGTATGTTAGCATTTTTATAGTGACACAGAGACAATGCAAATCTTAAGATTAATTAATATCAGGAGTACAAATTGAAAATGCGGGATTTTTTTCTATTTTTGAACGTTTATTCTGAAAAAATGGTAACAAATGAATTATTCAAAGTATTGTCCATCGCTAGCCACAACTTTTTCCCATCTTTCTGGCAATTTACGGATACCGTCGCGAAAAAATTCGGCCGGCTTGGCTGCTATCCAGTCATCGACCCATTTTTGGGCTTCTTCGTAAGAATGGAAGCGCTGGTCAGCTAGGCCATGTGTCATCGATCGGAAAAGGTGGTAATCGGAAGGAGCAATATCTGGGCTATACGGCGGGTGGGGTAAGACTTCCCATTTCAGCGTTTGTAGGTATGTTTTGACCGGCGCTGCAACATGTGGCCGAGCGTTGTCATGTTGCAAAATTACTTTGTCGTGTCTTTGCTCGTATTGTGGCCGTTTTTCTTTGAGTGCGCGGCTCAAACGCATCAATTGAGTTCGGTATAGTGCTCCTGTGATGGTTTCGTTCGATTTCAATAGCTCATAATACACCACACCCAGCTGGTCCCACCAAATACAGAGCATGAGCTTGGCGCCGTGAATATTTGGTTTGGCCGTCGATGATGATGCATGGCCGGGGTAACCATATGATTTTTTGCGCTTCGGGTTATCGTAATGGATCCACTTTTCATCACCAGTGACAATGCGATGCAAAAAACCCTTCCGTTTTTGCCGTTCGAGCAGCAGTTCGCATGCAAAAAAACGGCGCTCGACGTCTCTCGGCTTCAGCTCATACGGCACCCAATGTCCTTGCTTTTGGATCATTCCGAGGGCTTTTATACGATGGGAAATGGCTTGTTGTGTCACTCCCAATAAATCTGCGAGCTCTTGTTGAGTTTGACACGAGTCTTCATTGAGTATTGCCTCCAATTCAGCATTCTCAAACTTTTTCACTTGGCCCGGCCGCTCTTTGTCCTCAACGTCAAAATCACCACTTCTAAACCGCACAAACCATCTCTCGCACGTTGAAACCGATGGAACATGACTCGGATAAGCCTCGGAGACCAATCGATGTGCTTCAGCAGCACTTTTCTTCAAATTAAAGAAGTAAATTAAAACTTCCCGCAAATGCTGTTTTGTTGGCACGAAACTCGACATATTGAGAGCTCAAAAAAACTATGAATTTGACACTGCGACAAATTGACACATACTGAAAATTAAAGCTATAAGACGTAGCTTTGACATGAACATAGTCACAGTACTGCCTGATGCGTATAGCGTTAGTAACGCCATCTGTTATCAAACCCGCATTTTCAATTTGTACCCCTGATATTTTGTATAAAATCGTAAAAAGTATTTTTTAGATATACTACAGGTACATTTACATCTCTACCAGATCCGTTTCATCATATCACAACTTTACCAGAAAATGAGTCTCCCGCTTAATCTCTATCATAATGAAAACTCTACCAGATAAAAATTCAACCCGACATAACAGTTCTTACATCGAGGTAAAAAGTTTTATCGAATCAGAGATTTAATAAAAATATTGTCTATAGTTGTCTAGTTTTATTAATTTAGCAATCGTACAATTAATTTCTGGAAATGATGAATTGACGTTTGCGGAAAATACAGATGAATGATACAATAAATTTGTACCACGTCCCATTTAACCGGCTGCACATCAACTTTCGCCTCTATCAAATATTAAGAAAAAAGTTGCAAAGTATAGAACCTTTAACGTTGCTTCCTCATTCTTTTGGTCCTTTATCCACGAAGTTTCTTTTATGAGGAAGCCAACATTGATTAATATACTTCCTCATAGAGATGACGTGTGAAAAATTGTTAGAACGAATCGACGGGCTACGTAAAATTATAGTTGTAGCTACACACGTAGCTTAAGAGGAAGCAAAACCTCCGTACTAACACAGATCTGCTGCTTCTCTCTCAATTCGTTGTGAGGAGGATATCAAGTTGTATCTTTTTCGTACTCGTGGATATTACGCTTCTTCTTGATGAACATCCGGTATCTGCGCAGAGTCGATAAAAATCTCGCTTCTTAAATCAAAATTAATTGGTGAAATGATCGGTAAAGGACCGTTAAATTTTGTAAGCGCAAGGCTACAATCCCAATGAAGAATATATCTGAGATACGAGAGTTTATTTAATTGATTAATTCAACTGTTGTAGTAAAAGGACCATCTTAATCAAGACGTGCTCCAGTGGATAGTTAAGTGTACGGATAATTCAGTATTCATGAATAATACACTAAAGTATACTGAGTAGTCCCAAAATAATCTGACTTTTACGATCTCGTCTGGCGGTAACAAAAAGCTCGTAAGGGAAAACGACCGATTATATTGACGAAAGTGATCTTGTCTATTTACATCAATGGCTACCGCAATCCGTCAGGAATAAGGATGTGCGTGTGAGATGTAAGAAGCACGAGGCAAGAAGAGGAAAGCCATTTGCGCGTGACGCGATCGTGCACCAAATTGGTCGTTCGCAACTATATACAGCACGGAGAAGTCCTACCGGACAGGTCCTTTTTCCTGATTGCCGTAACAACCTTGGAAAGTTTCCAAGCGGTTGATTCGCGAGCTTCCCTTCGTCATTCCGCCAAGTGAAAGACAATCTCGTAAAATCAAGGGCTGTGGTAAATAGTTTGGTGTTAATTCGCGAGTCAGCATCGAGTCGAGAACTCTGGTGACGACTCTTGCTCGTGCTGCTCTTTCTGTATGTGTGTGTGTATGTATGTATGTATGTATACATTCGAGAGACGGGGAAAGCGAGAGAGAGCCGATTAATTGTAATAATCATAATGACGGAGGAAGTGGCGATAACCGTTCTTAATTATTCCAGCGCGAACTTGCAAAGTACAAGAAATAGAGGAAGGAGAAACGAAGAAACCGCGTTAAGGGTGCACGGTAGTTCGTTCCGCCGTGAAATTTATGCAGCAATATTTCTACATAGTCTCGACGTTTCATATATTCTGTATTCAACGAACAGCGCACTCAGTGTAGCTAGCATAGACTCGCGAGGAATGTATCGAACGTCAGGCTAGAAATTCATGGAATAAATGTCTGGAGCAATGACGTCTTTCCAATGATTTCGACGTATGGAACTATACATTCTCGTCCATCAACGTAGGAAACGCCTGAGAATTAGGATCAACCGTCACTCGATATCTCTTATGCTTTTGCTTCTAACTTTCGAACTCTTTATGGAGAGAAAGATCTGTGAGAAATTTATCACGTAAATGTATACATAATCGGTAATTATGATAAATAATTATATTATATGGTACAGACAATTTTTCTTAATATCTTTGCTAAAATTTTTGTTCATTTTCAACAGATTGATTTATCAAGCAATTTTCCTTTTTTTTTTCCTCAAATATTTAACAGCAATATGGTAGATGTACCGATCGTGGCGCCTGTAACATTTGTAGCTACCTCCGGTACTTTGTACCATTAATCATTTTAAAAAAAAGTTATTTAGTGAGTATATAAATATCATTTGTCTGTACTTTCCATACACGTAAAACTATCGCGCTCAACTATGTTGAAATTCGTTAAAAGTACTAACGATTAAAGCTGCTGGAATGCTAAAATTATAAATTATTCTCTTATTTTATTAGTTTTCTCATGAACTTGAACACATTATAAGTAAAATCGTATAAGAACGAAGTTTAAAAAAATTTTAAGGGTGAACACAATCGAAACATTTACCCCGATAGCAATTTTTCGCAGCTCGTTCTCTCCAATCAAATGATATTAAGCAACTGAATCACTTTTACATCGATATCGCAGTAAATTTATGATATTACCTTGAAAGATTCGTGTGGAACCGAATTTTCATAAACTTAGCAATATTTATATATTATTTTGCTGTCGTTCTATACATATATAACGTATAGCGAGAAGCAAGGCGGTGATAATTAAAGCTGGCTAGCAAACAATAACCCGCAGACGCATTCTATTTCGTAAGTCTCGTGCGAAGACCATTTTACAGAAGGAGAGAAAAAGGGTTAAGGGTGGACGCGGTAATTAAGCTGGTGTCGTACGGTGGATTCTCTCTCATTTATGGGACTCGGAATTCCCGTCACGTTCCAACGTCTATACGTGTACGTACGGTGTGCCGAGCGATTTCCGAGCCGTTGCACGCCTCGTTCCTTATTCTCGAAACCCCACGTTCTCGTGAATATCCTATATCGGTTGCCTTTTCCTCGTGAGGAATTGTCGAATACAAATTTTGATATTTCACCCTTTGCGCGTCATTCACGACTCTCCCTCTTCTCTCTTATATTTGGCTTCTATTTCTACGGTTTTCTTCGCTCCATTCTTCTCGTTTTACTCGCAACGAGTGCATCTACGTCGAGTGGAATCCATCGAACGACAGCTACCGCACGACCGATCAAACGACAGGGCGAGTTACCATTTCATCTATCGGACGAAAATTACCCTTTCAGTCGGAAGTTTCGAGCAAAGTGTACAGCTATCCTGGTTTGAACCGGGAGATCTCTATGATTGCAGCTGCACGAAGGAATCCCTGTACCTTTCGAATGGAATTGTGGGCCAAGCGATACTCGTTTAAACATTGGATTCAGTTTCGCTAAAGCCAGTCAACCAACGGCAGCGGGCAACATCGGCAGTCAGAAACTTAAGATTTCTGCTGCCGCGTCAACCCAGCACCCAACCATTGAAATCTATATTCCGTGGATAGAGCAACTTGAGCGCGATCTACCTTTCGGCACGTTTCAGTTACATGGGGAGTAGCGAAAACTTTTGGAAAATTTGATCGAACTCTCACCCGTGTAATTGGGAATATGGAATTTCCACTCGACGTACCGTCCTTGTTTCATATTCAACTGCTGTAAATTCTATCGAACTCGCGCTGTTTGCCGTGTGCTGAATCGTGAAATTAAATCGAGGAACGAGAGAAGAAGTTTCCCAAACTGTTTGCACAATATTCTCTATAGGATTTTCCCATCTTTGTTTTTTTTTTTGGATGCAAGCATCTGTAATATTGCGCATCTCGGCTACATATTTTCTTCTTGTAAGTTTATAATTTCGCAACAGCTTGTAAAGAGGTCATAAACTTTTCGCTGATACTGTTGCGATTATACTCGCAGTTGATTTTCTGACGTCAAACTTTTAAGAACCACCGCCGAGTGCCTCAGAGATATGCGCTATTTTTGGAAAAACAGTCTTGCGAAATCTGAAGTGAATTCATTGAACGATGCAGTAGCATAATAAAGAAGACCGGGGCAGTTCGATACGATTTTTACGCAAATACTCATCGTTCGATCGCTAATGGACGATACAAAGATGTATGTAGAACTTCAGACATTGAGGTTTTCGAAATGTTCGTTTTTCTCTAAATGAATTACTAATCCATAAAACTTTCTGAACTTTAAATTTTCTGAGCTTTGAATATAGTAATCCTAGCTGTTCAGGTAATAAACATGTCGTTTACGTGCACAATCGCTAACTGTGCACTATATAAATTAACGTTTGTGTCATTATCCTTTTGGAATTAACACCACTCTCTGTATGTCTTCATCGTTTCTATAAACGTTTGTCAATATATTACATCGTAAAATCTTTCGGGTATGATATCACATTAGAAATTTTAGACCGTCGTATCTTTCAACGTTCAGAACTTTGAGCCCCCCCCCAGATCGAGAAATCTTGGGTTTTCTTTATGATAAACGATCTCTCGATTCTCAAGGATAATAACAATAATTTGTTTGAGCTCACTGTTGAATAAAAAATGTCCCAAAGCGAGTAGATCAAAATATTCTGGAAATTTCGTCTCGTTTCTAATTATTATAATTTTATTTATTTATTGATATAAAAGTATAAGACAGACATGGAATTTATATTCATCTACGAGAAACCGGATGCTCCAATCTATGATACATTTTTTCAAAGTAAAATTAATAATACACCGTGGCGATATTGATTTTTCTGATATCTCAGACTCCTTTTTTTTCTATTACCCGAATTGGTTGAAGCTTAATGTCATTTTTAAGGTTTTACAGTCTCGCAAAAGTAAACGAGCTTTAAGACATTTAATTACGCCCATGTGCTATTATGCCCCTGTGTTATTACACCCCATTTAACTGTACAACGATATAAGGAAAGGTGCAATCTTCTCTGAAAGTTTTGACCTCTCGCGAGTGATTTGACGTGATTGGGATACAATCTTCATTACCAATAATCTCGAGAGCTATAGCTGAAAATATTATTTATCGCGAGTTCGCTGGGACTCTTGGTACCACGACAGTGAAATACTTTCACCGACTTCGTGATACGATGAGGAAGCATGGACGGTTTAGAAATCGCGTCGAAGATGCACGTCAGCGCGATTGTTGACAATATTGTCACGTCCGAGTCATCGTGCAGAGGATTCCAGTTGATGCACAGTTGCTCTTCCGAGCGCAGAAGCTCTTCATACTCGAGCACCTGCTGCCAAGCCACTTTTTCTTCTTTTATTTCCGTATCACTCGGACAAATGAAACAACCGAGTACTTCCGAATTTTTATTTCCAATTTTTCAAAACAATTCAAATTCACAATAAATATTACTTTTTAAATTTTATTTTATTCATTATACAAATAATTACTTTTTCTTCGTCGTGCTATGACATTTTAAAAATGTATATACAAGCATTCTATCTTTATATCACTTTCCATTTTTCTTTGTCGTGTTATAACATTTTTTTATGAACACTGTTAAAATTGATTAAGCAACCAGATTCGACAATTCTTTAACAAAGAAACTGTGAAAAAAATTTTGCCACGATCCGGGTTTGAACCGAAAAAAATTTGAATACTAAAAGAATCATAACTTTAACATTTCTTAAATACTTTAGTTAAACATTCAGTGCAATGATCTTAAGATGTAGTACATTGAGAAAAAAAAAACAAATTTCTAACGCGTTTAAAGAAAGATATTTTTCTTTAATCATAACATTTTCATTTTTTAACTTTGTTACCTAAAAATTGATGCTTGACAATAGACTTTTAAAATGTGGTAAATCGACAACAACAAAAAATCCTCATGTACGCTCTTCAAACAAGAATTATTGGCTAAGTTTAACCTACGGGTGACAACTGAGGATTAACAAAGTAATCGCAATGAATGAATAATGATAGAGAACGTTGATTAATAAATATTTGCATCAGTTTCACTTCTCGGGGTTAAAAAGACGAAGAAAGTTATCGTTCGAGGTCAACTTTCTCCACGAGTATGCGTCATGGACATGAAAGATGCAAGGAAGCGATCGAATGCGAGAGCAATCATCGGTGAGGATATAGCCTATATACGTATATAAGTACGTTGCTAGGGCAAGGACGCATCATGGACAAATATGCACTCGATTGTGTATAGCTCTGGTACAACCATAGTAATTCCGTTCAAAAGAAGAAAACGCTGTGCATATAAAAGCGTTCGAACGGATGCCGTACGAGTACAGTGCCATTCTATAAGTATACCAACGTGTTGTAAAAAATGTATGACTTTCCGAGAAGAGAAAGAGAAACGCATGAGTTGAATATATACACACTTGTCACTGTTACGGCGGAAGTGCACCTGGTATGTACCGTTCAAGGTAGCTTTTCACGAAATAGCAAACTGCTTGCATCCTTATGTACTGGCTGTAGTTCTTTAGTTGATGCAAAATGTCCTATTTGTTGTACATTGAGGCACTAGTGCATTACTATTGAGGCACATATATTACTATTGAGCGACAGGATTTCCCTCTATAATACTCACAATTTATTACTTGATATAAATTTACCAATTTATTACTTGACGTAAAGGCTCTAAATAAATAAAAGATACGTAGAACCAATTTTCGTTGTTTTTTTTTGGAGTAAAATATGCGATTTAAAATTTTTAAATAATTTATTGATATTCATAAGAGTAACAATTAATATTCAAATATATTAAACTACATTTTAACACAAACCGAAAATTATATGGCAATTTCGACGTGAAACGTTTCATATCCTCATAAATTATTTGCTTTACCAAAGTCAGAATGTCGAGTTGGTTGCATTCTACACACGAGGCGAAACGGTTAGCGATGAAAACAAGGAAGTACGAGAACATTGAGTTTCCAGTTGTTGGTTTGTAACACACGACCGGCAGCATTTTGATTCTTGTTTCGAGGATTGTGTACTACACGTATCGAGAGCATGTACGAGAGAGCAGAAAAGGTTGCTCCCCATTAACGAACCGTACGCATCCAATGTGGCTTCCTCTACACGACACCGAGGTTAACTTTTGACAGACTTTAATTAGCATCCAAACGCGCTCGGTGTCTCATTAATTCGGCACGTGTACCACGTGGAAGATTGATCTGTTTTTCTCTGAGGGAATCGCCTTCTATATCGTGATACAAAGCGTATCTACTATCGAATACGATAATATCAGCTTATCAGCGATCTCTTGAATTCCACGAGAGACCAATACGTTGTGATTATTAAATGGATTAATAAAAAACATGCAATAAAAAAAGGCACAGATTTAAACCAACAGTTGTCACGCAGCTGCATTCGTGTCCGAAGAGTATAATTAATAAAAATTCAATGAAAAATATATTAATATTGGTGGCGAGCTTGACGTGGAATGTCTCACAGACTTCTGCTTTTCTTTTACCAACGCTATTTCATTTTGATGCACATAATTATCACTGAAGTGAAAAATAATCCAATGACTTTATTACGAATCATGACAAGACAATGTAATGCGTTGCCTATGAAAACAGAAAAATCGTCATAATTCTCGCAATTATTTTTTAACAAATATTAATCGTTAGTCAATGTGACTACTTTTTTAATTCCATGGACTATCTTTCAAGTGAAATTAATTAAAGGTAGTCACGGTAACTATTATATTTTTTTCTCTCGATGTATGCATCGCTCTCGCTTTCATACATAACTGCTTATCTTCACGTAAACGTACATACATACATACATACATACATGCATACATACATACATGCATACATACATACATACATACATACATACATACATACATACATACATACATACATACATACATACATACATACATACATACATGCATACATACATGCATACATACATGCATACATACATACATACATACATACATACATACATACATACATACATACATACATACATACATACATACATACATACATACATACATACATACATACATACATACATACATACATACATACATACATACATACATACATACATACATACATACATACATACATACATACATACATACATACATGCATACATACATACATGCATACATACATACATACATACATATATATATAATATAAACGTTGGCTCGTATATCAGAGCCAACACAACACTCGGATACAACCTGGAGCATAAATTTTTATTGTACTTAACATGCAACTAAATGGCTGAAGAAGAAAACGATAGTCATCGTAAATCCGGATGTTAGTTCTATGTGTATAACGAACTTTCGAACTTTTGCTCATTGCTCTTGCGCGTCACCGCTTTCCCCTTCGACACAGTAGTAACTGGCACCAGCGGCAACGACTCTCACTCTCATCTGTACGACACCGCGAGAAGACGATCCGTGAAAGCGATTAACGGCTTAACGCAGACACCGTGATCCACTCTCTGCACGTAGGATATATATCGTCACTGTGCGAAAAGATCTGCGGGGAAGTTTCCCTCTCACTCGCGGTTTCCTTCACTCTACATCCGGATAGCATAAGCGGATAAGCCGATAGCACTGGATCTCCCGTTTTAGAGTTCTACCGACGACTTCCTACCTCGACATAGTTTCAACTTGAATGAATTTCAACTGGATTCCAAGTAGAATACACCCAACGGCGAATTCAATTAAACTTCTTTTGACAAGCTTCAGATCCGATTGTTCGTCTCGACATTTGATCACGAGAACGAGCATCCGATCTTTAAATGTTGTTGGATTTGGCTTTGAAAACTTTTCTTTTACGTACAGGATACGAAGCGTCGATGCAATGCGGTGCTCTTCTATATAAAATATAGATCAGATACGTTGTCTGAGGACTACTTAACGAATAATGCATGAAATTGTTCAAAAACAATTATGTTAATAGAAGAAAGATCCATTCATATAACGCGTTTCAATCATCTTTGGTTGACACCTTTACGATTAGACCATACCCAATATGTTATGGATTGACTACCTAGTTTCTTGTGTAATTAACGAATTTTCATTAACTTCGTCATTTATTTTTCGTATTTATCATTTTCTATAAATAAATAATCGACGGTTCTCTTCGATAAAATTCTTAAATGGATTTTAAGGTGTAAGATACGTCATCATTGGATTATCTAATTTCTTAAAAGACCAATGGGTTGATTAACTAGAATGGCATGATTCTTACTCTTAAAGTCCTATCATAGCTAACACATAATATTTCCGGTGAGAATCTCCCAGCGTAATACGACTTAATAACATTGTTTAATATTTAATAATAATTCAATAGTTGTTTAATTATCTTCTTCTCTTGATTCGATATAACGAGACCTAACAACGATATATTTCAGTTACGATTATAACTGAAATAAAAAAAAAAATAAACCCTGACGTTAGGACTCGGAAATTAATCCCAACGCCGGTTATTCGTCGTCACTACCAGATTGAAACATTAAATTAGTACGATAATTAAGCGACACTTAGATCCTAATTATAATGAACCTCATTCGTTCATTATTCTTTCAAAAATTCGGCTTAAGAAAGCGATACTAAGGTTGGAAAGTCTCTGAAAGGGTTTCTCCGATACTACAGCTCGACTTCTAATAACACCCGACCGAAATAAATTACACGGAGTAAAGTGCTTGGTTGGAAGAAACAAGTACTCGCTTAAATAAGCTCCAACGAAATACTTGTCGAGCTCAACCAAGTAATTTCTTAAGCAACCAAGTTCTTTGTCGTGTTAACAAATAAATTGTTTCGGCTTATTAACTATTTGGTTGGCGCATATTTAACTAAGGGCTTGGTTGCTTCAATCAAGTCCTTTTAACCGTGTAGTACTGAAATTAAATCTAAACGAAAACTTTTGCACAACCGGAACGCGATACGGATTACCCTTTCTCTATTTCCTACTTCCATACAGTAAACCCGATTCACGCAACAGCACAGTGGTAATACAAAGAGTTAGCAACTGATTTCTTTATTTATTTTCACGAGTAACGGTGCAGAAAATTGATAATATACTTCGTAAGTTCTTTAAACAGTGGAACATTTAATTTTTATCTGATAGCAGTGTTCGTGATAACTGTGGAACGACAACGAGAAGACCCTTCCCGACATCACTTTCTTTTCAATAGCCTTGTTCTAAATTTTACGACAACTTTACGTTGCCTAAATTGACATTCTTCTTCTAATTTTTAAACAATTTTGACGTAGTTCTAATTGACGATTATTAAATCCGGAAAATGCAAACTGTAGATTGCGAAGTACGATCACTGTCTATGTTAGACGAGCGTGGAGAGAATCATGCGTTTGTTTTGTACTCTAAGACCGGAGCCCCCGAGGAGTGTCGTGTCAAACAAATATAACAAAACGTAATTACCATTTATATCAACGATACACGAAAGAAAAATTTAACCTAATAATACACATTTAGAATGATTCATTGTCAAAAATAAATTAAATATAGATAAAGAGAAAAGCAATGAAGTCAACTTGAAAGTAGCAGCAGTTCCGTTATGTCTAATACTTTCTGGTAACGAGTTCCACAACCGTGGCGCCATAACCGTAAACAAACTCATAACATAATTAGTATTCCTCATCACTCGTGACTTCCTTGGGTCAATAAATCGAATTTTAACGATGTATTTGCCGAATTTTTCTAGCACTTACCGATTGCCTCTCCGATGTCTCGCTGTCTTTGTTCACTTGGCTTCATTCCGCTGACCTCTTGATCTCTGATAAAAGTATCGAAGGTTTCTAGACGAAATCATTTCTGATGGTCTTCGGCAGAATTTAAAAATAATCAGTTGTACACCAAGACACCGATTGTCGAACAAACTCATTTTTCTTCACCGTCTCCTTAAATTGCCACGAATCTTTGACAGCGAAACGTGACCCACAGGCTGCGTCGTTTGCGTTTTCCGTGGACCGTCCTTCAGAAGCTGATCCTACGGACATTTCCATTGATCAAGAATGCTGCTTCTCAAACGGATATCATCCGAGGTTCGAAGCTTGCGCAGGGGTCTGCGATCGTCTTGCGATCGATGAATTCCACATCCGTTGATCGTCGGATAACACGGAGAGCTGGATCATTGTTATCGATTCTGGGATTGACCCAGAGTATTTAATGTTGGCCAACCAGACGAAGGAACCTCGGTATAACTTAGAGGTCTCTTGCTCCAAGTGGGTAGGACAGTTCGTGACAACGATAAATGCGTCTTCCGTCTACAACTTCCTGCCTCAACTGTAGATCCGATGACGAGGGGAATGCTCTTGTCGCGAAATTCAACCACCAAACGGAATGCCCTACGATTAAAGGTGAGGACTCAAAAACCGCAAACCCTTCGGATTCCTCGACACATTTAGAATACGTGCTCGTCCTCGGGAATGGAAAGCAACCCAACGTCGAACGAAGCCATATATCTCACCTTTCTGGTGTATCTTTAAAGTGCCTGGGTGGTAGAGTGTGGTGTAGTACGTGCCAAGGAGGAGTTGAAAATATGAAATAAAACTAAACGGACATCCAGTGTTTACGCCATTATACCTCGATAGTCAAAGTAACAGTGCAACTTTTTGTTTTTCGTGACACATTGTAACATCGTCACGAAGTAGAACAGTGCGAAAATTGTTCTACGCTCGTATTACTCGCAACGTTACGTTGTTAAAATTGGAGATCCGTTTACTCCAGACAGATTTGAATCACAAACCTTCCACTGCTATTTCCCTACATTCTAGCAGACCAATATGTGTTTAATGAGCGAACGTCGCTGGGTAAATCGCACCAACTACCTGGGTAAGGCCATAGCCATTTCTTTGAGTTTGCTAAGACTCGATGTGTGGGCCAAGTACGCGAAGTAGTAAATCTCAATGCCGCTTCTCTAACTAAATTTGATTCGTCAACCTCGACCAATGTTACGAGTGGGGTCACCCTTCCCGAGTCGATAAAACCCATCTTAGGACCAACTGGGACGGTATTTTGGGTGTCCAGTCCGGCAAACGATACAAAAGCCAACAACTCCGGATCAACCAAAGCCAGTTTGGGGTTTCGATTACTTTTCAACGACACTCACCAAGGAGGCGAATGTTACGGACTCGTTTAGAACGGGGGGAAGACGTAGTATTTATCTATTGATAAACCAACCCCCGTGAAAATTTATACAGGTCAAATATATGCAAAACATTTAAGTGATATATAAACAAGATTTTGGAGAATACAATAAGTTTTAAATACATTTTCCGTGTATAGGAGTTCTCGAGTTTTAGCATTTTATCCAATTTATCTAAATGGCTTTTTTTGGAAGACTAGACGATCAAATTTTGGCGATTTTTTTTACTGCATTTACACATATGTTCAAATATTTATCAAATTTAGCAGAAAAATTAAAATGGTGCTTCAAGGAAATATTTTTTTTAGTGAAAAATCTGTTTAAAGGTCTGATAAAATTATGATAAAAAATTTAATTGAAAAACTCGGTTATGAAATTGATTATAAAAAACTACAACTTTTACCTTCGATCATTTTTTTTCTGCGACTTATATTTTTCGAGAAAAAATAGACAAATCGTGTAAATGTGTAATTTTCACATTGCTTCCTCGTGTTATCTCAATTCTTGCTTTCTCATAGAGAAAGTGGTATTAAAATTTTCAATAAAACTGAAAATTTGAAAAAATTAAAAATTTGATAAAATTGAAGATTTCACTGAGCTTAAACCTCTCATGCGATTCTCACCAAATTGAAGATCAAGTATCCTTGTATCCTAGCCAATATGTGTGCCAAGTTTTAGTTTGATAGATGAAAATTTACGAAAGTTAGAGCAAAAATATATATTGTTTTGAATAATTACGATCGTTGCCAAACTGAATACCGAACAACCTTAGCGATTTGGGATGAAAATTGCAGCAAACTGACGGGGGTTGCGACCCGAACCATGTGCAAAGTTTCAGAATGATCGAGTAACCCGTTCTCGAAATATATCCGTTACAATTTTGCAAGCTCATCACACAAATACGCACACGCACGCACGCACACATACATGCGCGCATGCGTAAGTGGACATTTTTTCTCAAATTGATTTCTCGACGTTTTGAGTCTTTTTAAGTACCCTGACATGAAATTCTCGAGAACATTTTTTTTTCACAGCTTCGTCTACGAGCAAAAAAAGCAAAAAATATTTCAAAAATTTTCAACTTAGTACTAAAAAACGAAAAAAGTTTTAAAAATTTCTCGTAGGGTTATCGCTGTAGCCAAAATGGTGAAAAATGCCATAATGTCATATGTTTCATCTACATGAATTTTCGCTAGGAACATTCCATCGGGTGATAAGTTGATCCACTTCGAGAGCTTTAAACGTTGTACTTATTGCGATGAAATAATTTTAATTGTACTGTAGGAAAAGACGTCAAAGTATGGTTTTATATATAATCCAACATGGCCGACCAACGTCATTGAATCACCAAGAACTCTCGTGTTCTGAATTGAAATTTTAATAATCCATTCGAAGTGTTGTTATAATAATGTGCGACTCGCGGGCGAATGATTTTTTTTATACGTGAAGAACTTGAACTTTTTAAAAACATTATATTATAATCCCAGCGAATGCTCGTTCTACGACGCGAGAATTGAATTTACCAATTGTTTTTGTAACTATATTTACGCGACTGGCCACGTCAGTTGATACACGGAGATAAGCTTTAACAAACTTTAATTTTACGTGCGTCGACTACCGTCGAGAACTCACTAACAATAAGTATAATTGAGGATAAGCATTTTAACGTTTGCCAGGCACTTGTTCCCAATTTGTACAATCCAGTCGAAAAACAAAACAAACAATTGAGATTTGCCTCGTCACGCGACTGTTCATTTGTCATGTTTCAACACTTTTTTAATTTTTCATTCGTTTTCACGCAACGAGTACAGTTTTTGTTATACCGAATATAGCACGTCGTCACATTTTTAATACAAATTGTCCAGTTCAACGCCGGTGAATAAAATATAACGCAGTGTTACAGCTCGTTATATCAGCGACTCATCTGCAACCAATAATGATAATTATAGGCGATGCTTCGTTAAGTTTAAAGTTGCAACGAGGGCGTATAGTATATGTCCAACCAGCAGAAGAGCTGCTACAGGCAAACCTCCCTCGTCGTCTTCCGATACGGACCCTTCCAATTAGCTATAAAAATCTGCACCAATACAATCAGCGAATCCAATTAAAAAAGAGAGTTTACATGAAACGTCATTCGCTTACGAACGACCTCGGTACGTCTCAGACTCTCCATGGATGGTATACCGTTAATGGTGAGAGACGGAAAGAGTGGAAAGTAGTTTCGACAACGTTTTTTAACTTAGCCTGCATACGACATTCGATAAATTCTAGTTTTGCGAGACTTCCAAAGGTCAATGAGATTCTGAATTTTAGGTCAACGACGGTTTCTGAAATCGCATGAAGTCTTGCGAGATTCTACATTTAAGGAGGATGGATCGTTCTCTTCGACTCTTCAACAATGAGTTAAAACAAAAACTATAGAAAATATTCCGACATCGTAACAATTATTTTGATAATTATTTTATGAGACGAGGATACAGAAGTATGAAAATATTTTTATTTAGTATTAAAATATATAGACGTATCGTTGCAGATTCGTTTCAATGTCTCGTCATGGCCTCTAGTGCCTTTTGATTATCGTAATTTTGCAAATATTCGTTTATAATTCCGACGCAAAATTCCCATAGATTTTTTAAGTGAAACTCCGTTTGTCGCAGTAGGATAAATTGGCATGTTGGGAAATACGAGCGTAACGAAAAGTGAAACGCTCAGGAGTGGGAGGTGCGTTGGGTACGGTGAGAGCACTCAACACGGCAGCGGAGAAGGGGAATATTTAACATCCCATTCCTCACGCGGTAACCCAACTGTGGAGTGAGTTAAGCGTGTTTCGGTATTCGTTACCCTCTCACTTTTAGGCAAGCGTTAGTGAAGCGACGCGACATGTTTCATTTTTCGTTATGCTTTAGTGTAATTCACCCTCATGTAGATTAATTTGTGTATTGAGAAAATTTGTATAAACATTTCCGATAGTGTCAGTGTATTAGTGTTATTGACAGTGGTTGAAATAAATAATAAAATTACTGTATTACTGGAAATTACAAGATCTGGAACAACTATCGATGTAGCGCTTTGTAGATATTTAGATATTTAGAACTCCAATCTCGAAATTATCTGTCATATTTTAGCTACCATGAACACTGATGAATAAAGATATATTTTTAGCTCATAATACTTTTACAAATATTTCAATTTTTCAATTATTTGTTTAACTTACAAATTTTATATTCTTATCTTTGAAGTTTCACTTTTAATGCCCGTGGCGATCACGCACCCTCTTTTTTTTAATCAAAACTTCTTTAGCGGGGGTAACGTCCAAATGAAACGACACTAAAAAGAGAGGCATAGAGAGCTAAATAAGCGAGAGAATGAGATAGAACACGTTATGCACGGTATTCCCTATCTTTCGTCTCCACTTTGTGCGGTGCTTCGTACCCCACTTTATCGTCTATGGATCTAAGCCCGGACCGGCATAGGGCCAACATAGAACATAGGGCTTAAACATATATATATATATATATTTATATGTACGTGCGTATTCACGAAAGAGAAATTATCTTCTACCATGGATAAATGGCAGACATCCTTTTTTTAGGCACTCTCTCTCTTAATACAATTATTGCCTTCCTGAATGTGTTTCGTCGGCTGTTCGTCCCAAGTGATATCTCAGGACCTAACTAACCGATTTGATTCTCCCTCATAGGGTTCCTTCGTCTTGACATAAACTGATAATCCATGGAGTTTAAATCCATTTGGTCAATGCCAAATATGAAATTCCTAGAAAAAACAATGATTTTTAACTGAAATTACGAATTTTGTGTCCGTACGGAGTCAGAATTCAGCAACTTCTCAACGTATTAAAGTGTGCTTTACATTATTATCCTATATGATAAAAATAAAAAGGCCAACAGAGTTTAAATAATTTCCGATAGCTAGAAATTGACGAATTAATAAAAATAAACAAATTTTTTGTTATTGCAATTTCTCGAAAATGCGTGATGGACATTTTTCTATAATTCTACATTTTCTTCCTTTCAATGTGACAAAATTACTCCTAAAGTGAATTAGCCAAACAATTTTGAGTGTGGTATTGTACAAAAAAATTATTTAATAGAAAAATGTAAATAAGAAAAAACAATTATGATAATCAGACAAATATATTTAAGTTAAAAATAAACTAATACTCACAAGACGTATGTTTCGTTGAACGATTCAGCTAGAACAAAACGAACAATCACCGCTTCGCAACAAGATTTTGACAAAATAAATTATTGTATTTTACTGCCAAAGAGCAACTATCGAATAAAACATAAACAATACCAAATCGGTAGTAAGGACATGAAATTCATACTAATTTTATTGGTCTAAATTACCTGAATAATGTAAACAGCGCCTTCATGCGAGAAAAAGAGGAACGAAATGAAACAAAATTTTATTTTTCTTTGGTACTTTTCAGATCGTTCCTATTCCTTTGCAATTAATCCCGTTATATGAACTAAAATTTATTAAAAAAATATTTTATTAAAAAAAAAAATTGTATCCATTTTTACCAAGTTAAATATTCTTCGATAAAACTTTTAATTATTTTAATTTACAAGTTATAAAACACAACAGAAACATATAATTAAAAACATAGACTTGGAACACGAACTGTCACATGGAATCTCATGAGTGCCTTTCAAAATGTTCCAATGGGACATTTTCACCGTTTAAATTTATTTATAACTGCTTTGGAATACTTATCATCTTATACGCAAGTAGCAATTTTCCTCTCAATGTTATCTAGCCGCTACGTACGCTAATAATTCAATTGAACTGCGAAGTAAGCTATTTATCATTAAGAAGCCGTGTAAAATATCCATACTTCGATGTTCGATTTCTGAGACATAAAGTTGGCAAGGAGACACATGTGCTACATAAAAATTGACGATTTAATCTTTTATGTAGATCAAAATTCAAACGTAGTTTCTAATAATCGTAGTCGATGCAACGATACATCCTCCTTAAAGAGATTCAAACGGTAAACTCTGCTAAAGTAAGTACACAAATGTTAAAAAATAACAATAGCGTTCGATAATATAAAAGTTAATATACGTTGATAGAAAGTTTTTTTGTGCAGCCACCGCGTAGATAAAATTTTACATCACACTTGGATATTAAATTTAAGATACGTCATAATTGTTAAAAAAAAAAAAAAAAAAAGTATATTTATACTCCAAGTATATTTACTTTTTAAATATTTCCAACAGTTAACCCAATCGTCTCAAAGTAATCAGTAAAAACAGATAGAAAAGGTAAAGTGAGATTGAATCGTGAGACGAAAGAAATGATACAAAGTAAAGTACGGAATGAAGTAAAAGGTATCCAACAATAAGACATGAAAGGGAACTCACTTCATTCAGTGAATTACCAGTGTAACGCAAAAAAACAACAGTCGTATACCTATAAGGGCTGAGAAACGAACGAACGGACGGGGCGAAGCATCTTCGAGGAAGCGGGTACAGAGATATTTCAACACGGTAAACACGCTGTATTCGCTTCGAAAGCAAAAGTATTCCTATAGCCCCAAAGAGATTGCTGTTTCTCGTTTTCTTTACGCTTGACTGCCTCTCGGCGATCGTGTAAACGTATATTGCCAGACGGATAGGTATCTTCCACCTTATTCCCTCTTCTCCTCCATGTCGAACAAGAATTCGTTATTTTTACGCATCTGTGACCATTCCGATCTTCGTTAACCCGATACTCTTTCGTATTTACAGATTGAATGAAAGTCGAGTACCATTTCAGTGTCTAAAATATAACATTCGATTTGAAAACTGTTGCTCTACGCTGAGGAACTTTAATCGCATCTTCAGTGAAATAAAATCGTAAAATATTTACATTTTTTTTTACTAAAAACGTGAAGTTGTTACTATTTTTCGATTTATGCAAAACATTCATTAATTTTCCTTCAAAACATGTTCAACGCAGCATGAGAAGTAAGTTTCCGTTGATCGGAGATGATTTTAAAACGAGAAAATCAATATTAACGACAATATCGATTTTTCAAACCCTTCAAAACGAATGAATATTAAGTTCGTAAATGATTTTCCATCGTCTTTTTAAATAGATATCCAACTTTACCTTTCCCAAACATTTACTTTGGCTTCGTATAATTTAATGAGCAACAGTAGCAAGGCATGGGATGAGATTTTAAAAGTCGTAGGTAGTTTTTGGCAAAGAGTAAAGTTAAAACAAGTTAACGAAAGAGCGCGAGTCTCGAGAGATTCGTTGATACGTATACTTCCCCTGGTACAAAGCACTATTTCGTCGCACGGTACGTCACGAGGTGCTCGACTGATTTTTCAAAATGACTCAACTGGGACGAGTTTTCTTGAATTTTCTTTAACATTGCATATGCATTTTTTTTTTTTTTTAAGGTATCGTGGCTGCCGATAGGGTAACGTCGAGTCCTGCTCACCGGGGATTAATAAAACTGGTGCGACGTCGCGCGTCGCCCTCGCGAGAAGAGACGAAAACCTGATAAGGCGAGAAGGGTGAGTACGTTGGTTTTAGGGTGTAAAAATGAAACTTTTTTTCGGTGAAAAATTTCCGAAACGAGCTAAGAGTTTATATCAGCGTGTAAACTCGGTGAGAGGGACTTTTCGTCGGTGCTCTCCTTCAAAAGTTTAAATTGAATTATCCTAATAAGTTTGAGGGGTGGTTGCGGGTGGTCTTGGTACGAGCAAATGTCAGCCCGGGTTAATAATAATTTTGCTTCGAGGTTTCGAGGCTCGGCTAGTCGTTTCGAAGGGCTAACCGGCAGCTCGCTCGTGTAATAGACCGGTACCTTCCGAACATATAATCGGTATGAACGTAGGTACCAACAGAAAAAAAGAATGCGAGCGTAACGTGCGTCTCGGTCCGGTGGCGTGCGTGTTTTATGAGTTTGGTTACGCTGAGCCCCATATTTTCCTCGTCGCCTAAGAAAAATGGTGAAGATTTAGGGGAAGTAGGGTCTTTCGAAAGTTTTTACTCAGGTCGTAGTTTGGGAACCCTACGCGTAGGTACCTTCAACATCCACGAGTCTCCACCGCGGCATCAGCCGGAGAAGTACACCAGCCACCGACGGACCACTCTATCGAATTCACTGAACATGTACGTGCTTCGCATTCGAAATAACCCTGCTGTCACGTTAAAAACCCATTTATTTATCCGTGCATCCGCATTTCCGAGTCTCCTCCCACACTCTGCGTCTATCGCTCTCACCCAGTCCTACGGGCATGAGTCGTTTGTTGCGTATTTTCCCACGGGATAAATTTGTAAATAAGTAACACCTGAGTGCGATGTACGATAAGAATAATTGCTGTGCTGTATCTCAAGATTAACGAGCATAATTGTGATAAATCAAAGAGCCATTTGCGCAATGAAACTTGATCAATTTATAAATGAGTTATAAACTCTAAAATGGCAATGTCAGTGTATATAAATTATGTAACGGCTTGGCCGCAAGTAAATGGGTTTGCTCTTCTCTTTGGAGCTACTAAGGCCTCTGATTACCGATCAAGTATCAGCGTTTCTTCACCACTCGACAAAAATCGGAAAATATTAAAGCGACGCTGGCCCGATCGGTAAATAGTGCACTCCTTCGTCCTTGTTCGTTTCTATCATCTTACGCACGGTTAGAGAGAGAGAGAGAAGTTTTGCTTACGTGGTCATTAATAGAGGGATTTACCTCACGTTTATTAATTATTATAAATGGTTCGATCGGGAAAGTGCACGTATGTATATAATATAATGATTGAGATGAGGCTCACTCGTTCGGGCATCAGGCTGGTCTTCCAGTCTCCGCGTGTTGCTACGCCGAGATAAAGTTGGCCGTCGTGCGGATGGGTGCTGCACGACGGTCGGTACTTTGTCACGGAACTGCTGACGATAAGTCGAGATAAGGGCGTCGAGCAGAGTATATTAAACGTGCTTTTACTTTATGGCTGTTTCAATAATCGATTCACCGAAAGCAGACGATAATTGATGGACCATTGTTGACGATCTTGAATTTCTAAAAACATGAAACGTTAATTAATTTGGTCATCGTGTACGCGAGAACCATCAAAGTGAGCAACTTTGTGCATATACACTCCATTTTATTGTTATTAAATTATTAAATATAGTTAAGAGCGTATGGAGGCGCGATTAATTCGTTACAGGAATTAATTAAAGTTTAAATCTCGTAAATACGAAGAATTTGTATCTCATTTATACGTTTTATGTAAAAAATAATTCTGTGAATCAAAATCGTTTGTCATTGTAACAAATCTTGCTTCTAGAATTAACAAATAAATAAATAGTTGAATTTCTTGGATGAACGTTATTGAATACCACGAAATTTACTAAATATCTTACTTGCCATTGTCAGAGAAATATTAATATTTGTAGCTTCCTTGCACGTCGCATTATATTTGAATCTATACACAAGGTACGAAACTGAAGTTTCTATTTAACTTCGAAGAGAACATAAATGAGCAGCTGAAGTAGCTGTACAGAACTATAGAGAGGAGTATGATGGAAGAGTAGATGAGGGTACACGAGTGCTGTATTTAAGGTAAGCCGCTTAGAAGCCACGTGACATTTTGAGCTCTAAGATGAGGAGAACAGAGCTCCGGCATTGTAGTCCGATTCTTTTCTCGTGATATATACTCGACGTCAAACTGTTTCCTCACTTACGCCCATTCAGTCTTCCGACTCGACAGCGTTATACCGGTTTGTATGTCCTAGATGGTGCGTGGGTAATAACATACGAGAGAAGTATAGAGAAGAAGCTCGTAGAGGGACAGTTGTAACGCAAAGCTGAAACGTCGCTGCCGTCGTATGCCAACGAGAATTAGGCGCCACGCGAAAATCCCTTTGCGGTCGTTCTCGTCGGACCCGAAGAATTAAGCGGTTGTACACTCCGCCTTCGCGTTTATGACACTGTTACGGTATACAACCATGGTGGTTTAGACTGCCTGTTGAAGCGAAACAATTTTCACTTACTCCTGGAATTTACGAATCCTTCTACTCAGGCTCCGTTACCACGCCATTACCGTTGCGGACGCTTCGCCTAACTAACTTTTGGACTGGCAATCGTAAACTTGCAGTTATGTATGTGAGCTTGAAAGTTGCAGTATTATGAAACTCCCGGAGAAATAATTTAGAAGCGTCAGAGTTCGAAACGAGACTGAGACATTGCCAAGGTTTTCTTGTTATATACTTTGATGGTGAGCAATTTCTAGTTTCAAACATAATATGATTTCCAGTTTACAGCCATAAGTCGAAAGTCCATTTTCCATGGGGTAATGAGTCGCTTCTGGACGCAAACCGAACGACGTAGTGCCAGAGCGATAGGGATATTCCATTACTCGAAGCAATTACCAGCTCCGCTTACATTCACTTACGTGTGTACACCTATCTATCTACTCGCAACTCTATCGTCCGTACAGATGCATCTCCCGTAGCTCAGTCTCTCATATCTCTTGACGGCAACTCCCAACCTTCCTCTCAGCTTTCCTCTCAGCCTTCCTCCCAGCTTTCCTCTAAATACAAGAACGATTTGATTTCCACTCAGGTCCAGAACCCAGTACAGGTGCTTTCGATCGTCTCTGCAAATTATATGAACGTATTTATTAATAATTTACAAATTGGATCCAAGAAACGGAAGCACAATTATCAATGCTGAATATTGAAAATTTTACTCGATCAATCGATATATTTGATAGGGCAGATAGGGCATATTCAATGTTAGAAGTACTCCGAATGGAACGCTCTTCCGTCGAGCTCGCGATATCCTTTCACTTTTCTTCGATCGCGGTAAGCCGCAGGCGTTTCAACCCTTACCGCTATATCTATATGCATACGTGCATCTCTGGCCGTGACTTTGCCATCCCGTTTGCTCTTTTCTACTTCCGCTGGAAGTTTCATTTCCTTTTACCATCCGGGTGGTAATTTCTAATTATATTTGGAGCGCAACCAGGCGCTGTGTGGTGTTGCCGAGCGAGTTTTTATAAAATGAAAAAGCTACTGCTCCTGCTACTCAATTTCTTGACAACTTCTCTCTCTTTCTCTCTCTCTCTCTCTCTCTCTCTCTCTCTTTATAGTAAACTGCGAGACGGGAATTAATAACCCGCCCTCTTATATCAAAGAATTTTTTTTTATTTCAATGAAATGCTGTTTTATCGAGAAAATAAAAAGTAGTTCCGAGAACTGGATACAGGAAAGCTCATTCATTATCCCTAGCGGGAATTCAATTACCGGTGTGCCAGCTGATATTTATCTCGTTCCTTTCGAATTAGCTATAAATACTCAACTGTGTGTACTCGCAGTTTGTAATTTTACTATTCATTAATTAAACGGTTTTCGAAAGGGCAGGTCGAATGGGAAGCGTATAGAACGCAGAGCTTTTGCCTGTCCAATAATTATTGGATCGCGACAGAGTTTCGCTATCGAGGCGGTTAGATCTCGTCGCACCGGAGAATACGCCAGACAGCCGGGCAAAAGAGACGAAACATTATGGTATATTACATACAAGGTACTCAATAATTAAAGCAACGCTATCAGCATCGTCAGCGATCACGACATCGATACAAAATTTCGCTTTACACTCTGTAACGAGTTTTTACTATACACGGTGTAACTTTTATTATGTTTTAATAATTTGTCACTTCAGGGGACATTTTTTTTTATGGTATACGATTAAGATCAAACTTAAATGTAATTTTTTTACGAATGCTTTGACATTGACCGATTGGACTAGTCTTTTTGACATTGAATTACTTCAAAGTATTTTATTGTTCGCCGTTCTACGGAAATTATCAAACATAATTGGTATTTTAATGGACGTAGTGCTCAAATTAAACAATTTTATCGGAAGACATTTGTAAATATGCAAAATCAACCTAACCACAAATATGATTGTAGGATCTAAAAAAAAATGTAATTGCCTCGTTTGTTGATTTTAGAACTGCTATGCACCATTGTTATTTAATTTGAATATGATTTTCGTTCCTTTTCTCTTCAATGTGAATCTTTGAGTCGCCATTTTGATTGTTTTTCAACTCCGCCACCAGGGTCGCATTCTCATTCTGTTTTTTTTTCAATTGAATTCACGAAAATTAGACGAAGATTACACCGAAATTACTATTGAAACATAAAAAGGGAGTCTTTGGAATGTCGGCTAAACGGAAGTCCTATTGTTCTGACGGATGAGACCTCGGTGTCGGGTATTGAAATATAAATCGGCAAGCGAGACGAGGGTTATACGGTCACAGGCAGTATTTTGGCTATTAATAAATACATAACCTGGTCGTAGATGAGCAGGCTTCGTTTTGGATGTTTTTACTGGTCGGCGGATGTGAGTTGGTTGCGATGAACGCGAGGGATTGGAATAACGCCAACCCCAAACTCTCATCCTCCCTTTCGCGAAACAACAATGCCGACGCTCGTATTTTCGCGTGGGTGCGAAAGCGTTTTTGGGGTTGAAACGCGGGTGTTTCGCAACCCTCAAACGTGGCAGAATTGTACAGTTGGGCAACACACACGGCTAGAGAAGGAGGGTGAGCTAAAATGCGATAGTCGTTACTCGCGCGATAAATTTTCGTTTCAACCGAGCGAATCGCCGACGGACACGCGTTTACGTGGATTTCGATTCTTTCTCACCAACTACGAGAGACAGCAAAATAGATAGAGAGGGAGAGAGAGAGAGAGAGAGAGAGAGAGAGAGAGAGAGAGAGAGAGAGAGAGTGAGACGCGGAAAAATTATCACGCGCTTGCACATAATGTTTATAGACTGCGTACACATTGGTATAATTTTCCCAGAAATAGAGTTTGGAATTCCCTCAATTTGGAGCAAAGTTGTTTATATCAAACCTAACTATTCACCCAATAATACATATGATATATAGAATGTGCATAATTAAATGTACAACACTCGACTCAATTGGCATAGCATTATATTTTTTGAAAGGAATTGTTAAGGGATACATCAGACCTTGAATCGTTTAAACGACATCAGGTTAAAGAATTCATTTTTGCCGTTGATCAAAGATACAAACCAATTCAAACCTCCAGAGTATTCTGGTCTCTCTTGGCCAAACTTATCATCGTCGCGAAGTAAACATTTTTGCTTCAACTTGACACCGAATTTGTTTATACGTCTCCACAGAGAATATGAAAGTGAACTGTCATTTAATACATAATAAGTAACGCGAGAACTATTTTAAAGAGTTTTTCCTTCGAGACGATGTACTTCAACGATAGATAGCAGATTGGTAAGCCGTTGCCTGTCATCACCATAGAGCAAGTAAACTGATTAGGAGCATCGCTGTGTTATTGTCTTATATATCCAGTGATGTCATTAAATACATCTCACGTGCGAATAGCAGAATTCCACAGTTATTGATGCAGAATCTGCCGATATTTTGTCTAAGGACCAAAACCCAGTATACATTGAAAGAATATGGAAATTGCCTGGCATTTGACATACGATAAGTAACGCGAGAACCATTTTAAAGAGTTTCTCCTTCGATACGATATCCTACAACGACAGATAGCAGATTGTTAAGTGGTTGCCCGTCTTCCCTATAGAGCAAGTAAACTGACTAGGAGCACAGCTGTCATTCTGTCTCATATCTTCAGTGATACAATCAAATACATCCCACGTACGAATAGCAAAATGGCACAGTCTTATCACGGTATCAGTGCCAGTGCTGACGGTACTGGCTGACGAACAAGTATACATTGAATGCACAATAAGTACTGGGTCAATACAGTAATTATCACATCTGTCTAATATTGACAGTCAATGTTGGCTCAGTACTGCCTGCCGATGTTCAACCAACGTTCAACCAACGAAATCGAACCTGTGACCCTACGTTTGGTAGTCTACGACCACACCCAGTCGGCTATCCTCATCTCGGACAATATAATTTCGAAACTTGTATATTAGCCGCAAGGCTACATGTATATTAACTAGTTATAACGATATTCTTGATTAACTGGTACTTTATTATTACTACAATGCTACCAAAGGGAATCACAATGAAGTTATAGTTACGCAAGAAACATTTTGGAAGCTCAATAATAAAGCAATTATGAAAAATACTTTTATTTTTTAATCCAACTATTCGTTACTTGTTTACTATTTTATACGTTTTAATAAAAAATTATGAGATTACATTATATTTATTTATCACACGTTCAGTTTATCGTTGTAAAATTTAATTTCAATTTGTTTGTTTCATATTTTAATTAATATTTTTGAGGAAGCATCTGCTCTCGGTATTCTTTCGATGTCACCCTCTAGCACGTTAAGTTACGCGTATGTCATTACAACGATACGCAAGTGCTCGTTGAACTCTCCCAAACATTACACGTTCATCAGTCCTAAGCCATATTGACAGCATTATACCGATATTTCCACATGGGATATTGTGCAATTACTTCTTTCGTACGTGAACAATGAGTCCTCATGGACAGAAGGTAGCTTACGCTCGTTAGTAAAGCTTAGAGTCTAGCACGATCCGCTTATCACTACTAAATGAATGTTTGTATTTATTTCCCTGTGCGTGTAATCCGCGCGCGTCGTACGCAGAAACGCGACTACATTAATTCTTCTATCTAACCAAGGTCGCTGACACACACTCGTTGCATGGATAAGCATTCACAGATGTACACACACAAAATGTTCGAGTAGACGTAGAACGACAGACTGAAACGCGAGCTCACGAGTAACCAAGTTCGTTCCCGCGGGTAAATCCCTCCGGGAAAACTTGAGAAAATTGAGACTGGCGCTTACTTAACCGAGCGAGCTTTGAGTGAACTGGCTTGCTTTACGTCCGTTGCCATTACCTCACAAATTCGCTCTTCCGCGGCTACTCCTATCGTTGACTTACAGTTCGTCATACCACGAAATAGCACTTTTTTTTTCTATTTTACCTCTTGAGAACGTTGTTAAAACGACTCTGATCCGACGACCACGGAATATTTCGCTTCATTCTCCGTACACCGGACAAATAAAATTGGAATTAATCTTCATCGGGGCTCTATTTATAAATAAAGTACAATGATGGATTATCAAATACCTTGCGAGATGAGAGAGGATGCTACATTTTTCCTCGCTTTATATTCAACGGTGAATTTTAATGTTTGAGGCATCCAAGCTCTATGTAAATATCGTTAAGCTTTCTTTCTAGACAATTACTCGTGGAATTTTGTATGCCAACTGTTGGGCAACTAGATGGAAGTCTCTTAAAACCTCCAACGATTGTTGTATCCGGGGAATAAAAAAAATATTTGTAAAATTCTGCAAACCACTCCCATGGAAATAAAGTATATGCAAGATATATTAAAGATATATTTTGAGAGAAAATTCTATATCTCAGATATATTTTAGGATACATACGAAGTATATTCAACGGAAAAATATATCTGAGGTATATCGAAAATAAATAGTTAAAATATATTTTTTATGAATAAACCGCTAAACAGTTTCGATATTACGGATATATCTTTCGATATAATTTCTTTTTCATGGGGGAACTCAAGAAACATTATTTCTCTGAGAATTTTAAGGATTATTTATTTGTTAATTCTACTGCGCCAAAGTGAGCTCTGTACTTTGCAATGTTAATAATTATGAATCGAACAAATACGATAGTAACAACCTTTGTTAAGTTGACTTAAAGAATTCGTGCTATTAAAAAGAATATTAATTTAATCAATTTTATTTGAGCATTTTACGAAATTACTTTTTCTTTGGTGGCACCTTTGGGATGGAATTCTTAAGGAGTGTGAAACGCGAGGCTCGTCAGGGGTGAACGACCCTGAAACGGGGTCGGTGCGGGGTAGGTAATGACGAAGCGGGAGGTCGCCTGTGCGGAATCCCGCGCGTGCCGAAACAAAAGCTGAAACATTCGTTTCACTCGTGTTAGCTCGAAATCTGGACAATTAACTATTTTTAAATGTAGATATACGTTTCTTGATAAATTCCCCTTGTCATTGGTATGTTTGCATGGATTTCTGAATATTTTTCGATTCCCTTTTTTCATATACAAGTAATCGTATTGCTATTGCTATAAGGGTCAACGCATAAGAACGAAACTTACAATTTATTATAAAAAAACTACGAAGCAACAAAGTCTGGAATTTTGCACACGTATTTTGTTATTGTTCATTAATATCATATTTTTATTTCAGCCAATGCCGAATATTTTTAACTCGTGCTTGAACCTCCTTAAGAAAATAAAAAGAAGGCAACAGTACCGGTGACATTATACGAAGGAAACGTACTACAACGAAATTAAAATGGAAGAGAGAGAGAGAGAGAGAGAGAGAGAAACATTGAATTCAAGCTAGAAATCCATCAGCGGATTATCGTTATAACAAACAAACGAAAAGAAAATAATGAATGGTGCCTCGTTAGCATTCTTTTTACTTCGGTTGGTTAAGGGAAAGGCAAAGTCGAGACTGTAGACCATTGCGATAAAATATTTCTGCGAGTTGAGTCGCGCGACCTCGAGTTCGAGTTTACGAGCCGGAAACGCAAATGAACCGAAAGGTCTTTTAGACTCTATCGGTTGATGCGTCCTGTGTTCGCGTGGCTGACACGAACAAAACTGTTAGTTTCCATTTATTCTCATTGCTTTCTTAAGCTGTTTGTTACAATTGTAGCGATTAAACGTTGGATCTAGGAGAGCAAACGACATTCTCACCTTTCATCCCCTCGACCTCGCGTCGCGTGATTCCACGGCAGTCGCTCATTTTTAAGATAATAAAATGAACGATCGCAATACCTAACTCCTTCTTCCATCGTGCCTCGGAGCTGCGCTATAAAATATAGAACCAGGTCAACGGAAACTCGGACGCTTTTAACTGATTAGAAAAGTTTTTCCAAATTTTTTCAAAATTGGAAAAAGTATTTCAAGCGATACCGACGACCCATACATCGTTAAACACGACAAAAACTAATCTGACTTGTAAATTCTTCATGTTAATCACCACCAGCTTTATCTCTTTGTTACTCCTTTTAATAATAATAACTGAATAATTCAGAAAATGAGGACGGATTATATCAATTATTTATATAATAATGAGCACTCTCGAGGAGTCAAGATTATTCAAATGTCGAAAACCAATATTCACCGTCCTTTCATCGGACGAAAATTGTGAGCCTCTTTATCAGTTGCACAAACGCTAATATATTCCGTTTCTCTCATAAAGTTTAGCGCGCTGGATTAAAATAAAGGATTCTGCGTTAGAAAATGTCCATATCGTATATAATTTTTTATTTATATTAAAATCCAGACAACAGCATATATCTTGATATGTTAAAGACGGTTGCAACATTTAGGAGACGTCTCCCGTCTGTAGTGACAGCGGTAAATTAATTATTCTAATTTAAATATGAAGTTAACGAAAATGACATCGGAAGTCATCCTTTTTAGATATATTTTAATATGAAAAGTTTTTAAACCGAAAGTCTTGTTTGTTATAGTTTTTAGCATTCGAGAGTTTTAACAAATTATTTTTTATTTTTTTATTTCATACTTTTTAAAGCCAATGTGACTTTCTACAATATTGTTTATAATTGTTATATATTTTTATGGTTACACTATTTTTTAAAAACAACACATCGGAATAATATTTATAAATATTTTATTTAATCGCTCAATCATTTTTCGACTCTTATAGTTGGAACTAAATCAATAAATGCAATTACAAAATTCCGTTGCACTTTTATTAATTTCTAGTTGTCAATAACATTTGTGATCTACAACGAACATATTAAAATTGACATGCCATTGAATAATATGTATATAGAAATATTAACTGAATCCCACGTGTTCTTTCTCTCAATCCACCGCGAGCAATCTGAAGTTAGATACGGATGAACGATTGTAGTAGGAACGACAGCCATCTTGTGGCATTTCGATATATACAACCGTGCTTCTCATATGTTTTTTAAAACGTTTTTATCGTTCTGATATCCCACCTAATATATTGTAACGTGATGGAATATTGAATATACGAGGACAATTCGGATTAAGTGCGGTGACCAACCTGGCGTACCTCAGTTGTGACAGCTGTCAATTGACAATCCGCAGCTCCCGGATTCGAATCACGACCCAGATGCCCCGCATTCTTTTTTGTGATTATTCCTCATGTATTCCACTTTTGCTGGATTACAATATACAATCTAGGACAAAAATTGACGTTATGGTGCACAGAATCTGTGTACCCAGAGCTGTTTGTCAGTTAAAGGCACCTGTAGCCGATAAGGATAACATCGGACACATAGAAACTGGCATATTCGCGTCATGTCAATGAAACGCATACTTCCTTCTTTTTGTCCTACGGGCAGTTGGGAGTGAAAAGTGGATTACAGTTTTGTCAATCGATTGGACACGATATGGGGTATCACCTCCTCTTACATTCACAATATATTCTGTTAATTACGTGACAATAATGGCAATGACCCCCATAAAAATAGGAATATTCGAAAAATATATTTTTTAAATATCTCACTTTTCATGAAAAACTATATTCGTCATACAGTACGTGAAAAATTCGTATTTGAAATTTTTGTATTCAAATTTCATGTCAGCAATCAACTGCAAAATATCTGTAGACATTTTTTATTAAATATAGTTAAAAGCTTGTGCCACCAATCAAGTACGTGAAATGTTTAAGTCGAAAAATGTTGCGTTCCTGTCTTGAAACAAGTACGTGAAAAGTATTTGTTGTCAGTCAAGTACGGTAGGGTAGAACGCTAACCTTAACCACGTTTTTTTTAATAACGTTAAACATATATTTTCATTACTTAATTACAATATCAATGGAATATCCGGTGTGGAATCTGATGAAGTTTATTCGACAAACAAAAAATAGAAAATTTAAAGAATAACAATGTAACAAAAAGGATGCAAAGTAGAACCTTGCACGTTGCTTCCTCATTATTTTCCATATTTGACAAAGTCACTTTCGTGCGGAGGTACGCTGATGAATTTTAGCTTCCTCATAGAGAAAATGTTGTCAAAGGTGGAAAATAATTTTTTTAAATAAAGTAAAAAATGTATTAACATTGCACATTTAATAAAATTTAAACCCTTCGAGCGATTCTCACCAAATTCAAAAATAGGTATCCTTGTCCCGCCAATTTGTCTGCGAAACTTCACTTAGATAGATAAAAATTTAAAAAAGTTAGAGCGAAAATATATATATATATTTGTTTTTTTAATTACAAAAACTTATAATTTTATCAAATCTGAACGTCTCGATCGATTCCTGCCAAACTCAATATCGAAGAACCTTGCCCCCTAGTCCGTTCTTGTAGAAAGTTTAAGCTTGATAGCTCAGAATTTATGAAAGTTAGAGAGATCACACCCTTTTTTTGAAAGATTTAAACAACCATGAAAGTAGGCACTCGTTAGTGATTTGGGCTAAAATTGCAGCAAACTAACGGGATTTGCGAATCGATTTGTGTACAACGTTTCAGGAAAATAGACGGTACGCACACGCACGCGCGAACGTTTATTCGCGCGGACTTTTTAAGTACTCTGGCTTCAAAATCTCGAAAAAAAAAAAATTGTTCACGAAAACAAATCTTTCTCTACGAGGAAGGAAAAATATTGATTTTTCGAAACGCTGTGTTTGGTACAATAGCAAAGGTAGATTACACTGTGACAAGTGGCGTCAGGGGTAACACACGTAAAGGAGATTGCTAATATCGTTGGATAACTGTTTATTATCATCGATAACAAATATGAAAGCACATCCTTGGTATGATAATGTATTCAATCAATCTAAATAATTACTTGATCGAAAAATATTATTTTCAACGCCTCAAACAAATGTTAACATTAACAAAAGTATGAAAGATTTGTTCAGTATGATTGTCGGATAGAAATGTTATTAAGTATACGACAATTTCTAGACCGACATTCGTTATTTTATGACAGAAATACACTGGAAACTCGCGCTGTCACGTATTATGTACTGTGAGCGTGGTAGAACGGATCAGTCTACGGAGTTAATTTGAAACACGTACATCTCACATTTTGATGGGTGACACAAACTTCGAACGCAACAACTTTTGATAAGAATTTTTCACGTACTTCTCACGTACTTGATTGGTGAACCATATATTTATGTAATAACCAAGTCCCATGAAACTCGAAGTACGTGAAAAGCATAGAATTCTATCATTGGCGATACGATATTCGAGGGGGACAAAATGGTAGTCAGTGTCAGTTAGAAAAATTGAGGAGCGATTGACAATCGTTTTGATGAATGTTCCGTTGAGTGACGAATCATACGAATGCAGGGGTTCGATAGATTTCCCGTTTATTTTAGTCCACTCGATATAAAACGACTCGTTGCAAAGTGAAAAGTGTGCACGCGTACTTGTCGAGAATTCGGTATTGACTTAATAAAAGAGGGAGTCACAGGTCAGCGAGTTATTTTTCAAACGGAATACGAAGGGTGAACGGAGAAAAGGAAGGCGAAACGAAACAATGCCATGCATAATAGGGATAATTAGCCGATTAGTTGTCAAGAGAGCCAGACAAGCGAGTCAGTGCAAGTACATACCCCGTACGGCTCCTCGAGCATTGCCCGTTGAAAAAAATTCGCGCTCTTCGACAACAGGAAAAAATGAGTGACGGTGTTGGAAATGAAGTCCTGTTGACGATAGCCGGGTTTTCTAGGGAGGAAATGGAACATTCGGTGTTCGTAATACAACAGTGCAAACGCGAGACCGAACGGATATGCATATCACTGAATAAAAACTATTGAATACGAGCCAACTGAATTCAGACGGCTTGAAGTAAATTTAACTGAGTTAACGAAATATAATTGGCACAAACTCGTGAGAGGTTCGATATGACGAAAATCATGATGAACTTGAACCTATCGTATCATTTAGTTGAATATAGCTATGTTCAGTTGGCTGAGCACTAATGAAATTCAACGTAAAGAGTTTCTCTTGGAAACGATAGACGGTAGATTGTCGTCGCGTTAATTTATAATTATACACTGGACACTCAATTAACTTACAAAGTATAATTTTTCGGTGTCAAATAAATGCAACGGTAAATTCGCAAACTGATTGTCTGAGATCTTTGACACGTGTCTGTAGCTTTTGAGAGTTTTAGGAATTTTTTATCCCTGAAATTTTTATGAACGAAGGTCGCATTTGTAATTCTTCCATTAATTTCTCTACCGAAAAACAACTCTACTACGATTTAGAGTAGTTCTGTCGTGTAAGCGTTTGAACTGTGGTACCTTAATTTTTTATATACTCAACTTAAAGTAATTACGGAGATGTTAGAGAAATTTCAAGTTCGGTCGCGGGCTATCGGAAAGAGATATAAAATATCCAAAATCGACATTTTAGTATAGAGTCTTGTGACAAAAGGATCGAATCGTGACTTTAGATCAATTATTTGTATATTTCGAAACGAGATTAATAAAATATTAAATGTATCACGCGTTCGTTAGACATTACGGATATTTGTTGTTACAAAAAAAGGGAGATCGCGAGACATTTGGCAGAGTTATTTCACGTTAAAGGGTACTGGAATTGATCAGATTGACGTACGCCTTACGGTATAAAAATGGCGCGTAAGTTTGGCAACAGCGCGTTTGAGCTACCGCCTGGCTAAGCCACGCTATACGTTTGTGATCATATCAACGAACCATGTGTAAGCACAAAAACTATCAGAGAATAATAGATATGTACATAAAAATGCCTAACACCCCTTCTTTTGGGGTCGGAAGTTAATAATTGTAATGTATTACGATAATTTCTAACGTGACAAAAAAATATACGCAACAATAAATTTTCTACACGTGACGTATAGTCGAGACAGAAAATTTCGGTAAATATATCGAGATACGGCTCCACTTGGTAACCACTGTGCTCCACCATGCTTCATCGAGCGGTGTAGCCGCATTTCGATATATTTATAAAAAATTTTAATTAAACGATATACTTAATGAATTTTCCAAATATAAATTGGCTTTCCATCTCGAGACTTGACATTGTGATTCTCTTTGTGACAGCTTCTATACTTTTTTCATACTTTTTTCTCGGCTAAATCAAGAACATAACCTCACATATCAAGTACGTGTATCATGGACAAACGAGTAGCTTGAAAACGGCGCGCCAGCAATCGAGCAATCGCGTTACGCCGATCGCGCAGTCGTACATCGTTTACAGACGACGCGTTTTACGACGTTGTCACGTTGCTGACTAGTTTTTTGATCTAATGATAATCTTAACTTGAACAGAGTCAAATCAACATTAATAATTATAAATTGTTTGACAATTCGGACACATCGCATAATTACGCCACAGTGAAAGGTCCCAATTATCCGTGCTTGTTATCACAACATTCATCATACACTTGTTATTGAATTATATAGTCTCTAGGGTCTACGACTTTGGATTACCAGCAGAACTACCTTAATTCAGAAAATATCTTTACATTTCAAATTGTCTGGTACTAGAGTGACAGCATGGTAAAGATAATTTTTTGGTATAATAATTAATAGGTGTCATAAATATGCCAAGAGAGGAATATTTATTCTCCCCCTCCTGTCATCACACATCCATACCGACGGTAAAATATTATTAAGGCTCAAACCCGGGTCGTGGCAGAATTTCATTCACAGTTTCATTGTTAAAGAATTATCGAATCTGATTGCTTAATCAATTTTATTTGGTTGAAACAATTAGACCCGATATCTATTGTATAATTGATTCGCAAATGCGGAATTTGAATTAGGCTTTTCGTTCCCGCGCTTAGGTCGCCATCACGTATCTCGCACCCTGAGTCGTGTTTCGCATGATGTTCATCCTACTGACCGAACATAGACGTTACATCAATATAAATGTTATATTTATTAAGGTAAATTAACATTGTTTCAGATTCAGTGGGCAAAGACAAGTGGATTAGAAAGAAAAATGTCGGGTGATCAAATGGATTTGATGGAGTCTGGGAGTACTAATTCGCTGCAGTACGATCAGTTCGGGTAAGTCGTAGTAGTAAAAGATAATTATATTCCTATAGCGGCTATAAAGCTAACTCTCGAAGGTGAGCCAGTCTCGCGCCAAATACGCCTTCCGGAGTTCATCAAACTTTTCGTTTTGAGCTTTCAAAAGTGTCCAAGTTGTGGTTAGAAGGACTAGTGCTTCGTTCTTCGAGATTGCAAAGTTTGTACGCGTGGTGCGCTGCTCAACATCTGTCGGGGGGCAACTCGGCGTGAATACACTGAGATCCTCGTGAAATTTGAGTACCCCGTTAAAACCGAATGTTCTCAGGCAAATCCTTTATGTTTACATGCGACATTATTCTCGCGAGCTTGACCTCCCTCTTTCGTAAGTCTTGGGACAGTGAGACTTTCGCGAGACGCAGGACTTTATAGTTATCCGGCAAGTTACGAGTTTCCAGCAGGTTGCCAGGATGACAGTCTTATGATTATCCGATAGAAACGAGAACGGGTTCAATCACTTGTGCGATAGAGCTTTATGTTCTCGAACGGCCTCCTCGCTGAGAAACTTTTACGAATCACCTAGCTCTATTCGCCAATCTCGATATTCCGACGATAAAACTTGGTTAATCTTTTTTCCTATCGCTATCGTACCGACCCAAAAATATCTCTACAGCCCCGAGGGCTCGTGAACGATATAGTTGATTCGAGCTGCGGTAGCAATACCACCAGGAAAAATCGTATAATATAGGTACATTGCGTACTATAGAAATAACTCTCGCAACATTTATCGCACGCAATGTTGATGCGCGTCAGCATAGCCGTTTCTCTGTGCTAGCGAACTGCCGCCGAGTCTGTCAAATCGAATATCCAGCGGATGGGCTGCCTGGGAATTGGGATAAAAGCCGATAAATTTGATCCTCGTCCACGAATATGTTGTTATCTTTACGTCCTCGAAATCGGTGAATGAAAAACCTTTTACCGTACGTTGATGCAACCAAAAAATTCCACGAATTTGTTATCTCAAGAAAATAAATAACATTTTATTTAAATCTTGACTGCAAAAACACTTCGATTTATTAAAGTTTTATTTTACAAAAGTAATTTTTTAAGGATGAGACTGTTTACCATATTATGTTTTGTTGTTGTTTATTTAACGGCTTTACTCTTTACATACATGAACGCGTTACCTCCATTCTGCTCTTCACATACTCGTTCCAGGACGGTTAGATTTAAAATGATAAACGAGCAGAAAATAATTTTTTTAAATATAAAACAGCTACTCGAATCTCAATAGATTGTCTCTCGCTTTCTTGTCGAAAGTAATTATAGGATTGGCCAGTAAACCCTGACACTGATAACTTATTGACCATCCTTGGTATCCTTAACATTACAAAGTTAAAAGTAAACTTCGATGAATGGATATTCCGACGGAACATTACTTTTCAGATTTCAGTTATAAACCCTTATCGAAATAATCCTGTGTGGTTACTTGAGGTTAATTTTAGACTATTCCGCGTATCATGTTTTGTTATTTATTTAACGGATTCACACCTTACACAAATACGTAAGTAAATACAATATTGGTACGTGAATATGTGACGTAGATTTAAAATGATAAACTAGCAGAAAATAATAGAACACAGTATGAAACAGCTACTCGAATCTCAATAGATTGTCTCTCGTTTTCTTGTTGAAAGCAATTATAGGATTAGTCAGTAAACCCTAACTCGGAGAACTTATTGCCCTTGCTAACCTTAACATGGCGAAGTTAAAGGTAAACTTTGATAAATGGATATTCCGATGGAAAATTACTGTCAGATTTCAACTATGGACCCTTATCGAAATAATACTGTGTGGTAACTTGGGCTCAATTTGACCCTAACTAACACTGGAATCAATGCACTCGATATAACTTCAAGGGACTATGGAGGGTTAACAGTGACCTGCACGTTACAATTCCATTCACAGTTTTTAAGGTCAAACACATATAATTAAATTACGTTATTGACACATCAGCGACGGGTGATTCGTTCTTTTTTTCTTAAATCGATTTCATAATACGTTGACCAAGCCTCGTATATTATCTGTTTAAAGTCTCTTGACAAATCCAAGCTCAAAAGCTCACCGTTGAACTTATACGACGCACAAAAAATAACTTATCCAGGTCCTTCACGACTGCTACGTTTTTCAGCAGGTAACCGTATTGTACGTAGGTGTTGATTACTTTTAGTATGTATTGTGAGCTAAAGAAAAATGCCAAGTTGGCAAGGGAGCACGAATACGTCGTATTGATACGTTTTTACTGCCGGGGTTGATGCACGCCGCCGTAAAAAAACATATTATCTTGAAGTCTTGCCGCTGTCGATAGTAAAACGAAGGAAAAATAGAGAAAAAAAATTCTCCGGAAGTACACAGTGGACCTAAGTGATACGCAAGCTACTATCGTGAACTGAAAAAATATTTAACAAACACAAGGGTTGGCAATAAAAAAAAATATATAAGGAACTCAGCGAAAATCTACGATGCCACTGAATTAATTTTCAAAATCTGGTTTCTGTTTCAAGCAGCCAAAATGTGCAAAGGGAAATAGTTAAAAAAAAAAAAGAAAATAATTCAAAAATTAAACACAAACTTCCGATTAAAAATTATAATAAAAATTACTGTGATGTTAAATAGTTTTCATCTATAAAATAAACTTCAAAAGAAAGAAACAATTTTCGATATAATTTTAGTTATCTAATTATTTTTATTGTTATCATTCATTTACTGTCCTCACTGTAGTCAGGAGACTTCTCATCGTAATCGTCGTTTTACATAACAACAAACGCGCTTATCTTAACTGTAAGCGGAATTGTTTCAAACATTGAATTAGTTCTTCAAAAAAAAAACTAAAGTATCATTAGGTAATGAGAGGTAACTCTCGTAATGATGAACAGCGGATGGTTCGGTGTTATACGATACCCTTAAAAAACTTTTGACAGCATTTAAAACCACGTTAGTTATTTTAAAAAGAAATGAAATCATAAACATTACGAGAAAAATCATTTTCAAATACAATGACAGTTGCTGTGATGCTTTAACGATCATCAATATCAATTGTTATCGTTGATATTTGCTATTTTAGATTAGTTTCGCCGCGCATGAACGCTGTGAAATTAGATACAGAGATGATCGAGTGTACGTAGTAATGACGATCATCTTGGGGAATTCCGATGGTTACCGCACAAAAAAATTTTTTTTTTGCAACACATGAACAAAGAGTCCTCCTTTCCGTGCCTGTGAAGTGCGGCGAAAGTGGCGCTATTTGGTAAGGCGTGCGAAAAAAAACTGCGCATGCATAAATCATACTTTGTGTACAGTACTTTGTGATGTAAGTGCGAAAAAGCGGACCTTCGATGAAAGTTGTGAAGTTGGCCGCACTTGCCGGCAGTGAGTTCCACTGCGGCACGAGCCGAATGCGAGTGCTTTCTGTCGTAGGAGCTAAAGGCAAGTGCGGCCTACTTCACACTCTTCGTCGAGTTTCCACTTTTTCGTACGGGTGTCACATGTCACTTTTGTAACAAATGCATAGAAACTCGCTCTTTTCATGCCTGTATTGTTGTGAAAGCGTGCGAAAAATTAACAAGAGTGTTAAAAAAGTGTGGGAAAGAGTGATTAGTATGTTTTACGCATGCGTAGTATTTTTTATGCACGCCTTATTAAAAAACGCCACTTTCGCCACACTTCACAAGTGGAGTTTTTGTGCATATGTTACAAAATAGGACTTTGTGATACAAGTACGAAAAAGCGGACTTTCGATGAAAGTTGTGAAGTTGGCCGCACGAGCCGACAGCGAGTTCCACAGCGTCATGAGCCGAAGACGAATACCGTGTAGTACGAACTAAAGGCAAGTGGACCAACATGACACTCTTCATCGAGTTTCCACTTTTTCGTACGGGTGTCACATATTACTTTTTGTAACAAATACACAAAAACTCGCTCTTTTCATGCCTGTATTGTTGTGAAAGCGTGCGAAAAATTAACAAGAGTGGTAAAAAAGTGTGGGAAAGAGTAATTAGTATGATTTACGCATGCGTAGTATTTTTTCCGTACGCCTTACTAAAAAACGCCACTTTCGTCATATTTCACAGGGGAACTTTTTGTGCATTTGTTACAAAAAGTAATATGTGACACCCGTACGGAAAAGTGGAAACTCGACGAGAAGTACGTCCACTCACCTCACGTACCATGGATAGCACCCGCCTTCGGTTCGTGCCGCTGTAGAACTCGCCGCCGGCTCGTGCGGCCAACTTCACAATCTTCGTCGAAAGTCCACTTTTTCGCACTTGTGTCACAGAGTAGTACTATTTCAACATCATTATTTTTCCGAATTTAGACGTAATACATACAAACTATGAAAAAAATCAGTGATCGTCGTTCATAGACTCGATGTACCAAATTGTGTTAATTAATTATTTGCCGTTTTATAGGTCGTGAATGTATCGTAATAAGGAGACTCACTCGTGACTGTAAAGTTCCTTGGTCCTTCTTCTTCAAGGATACTTATAAATCTAATACGATTGAAAAACTGCAACAAGCACGTTATTATACGGAAACGGATGATTAATATATTTGTCTTCCGCTACATGCATTCCCTTTCGTCTCTTTCGGCCAAAAGTTCCAATCATACGCTTTTGTTCGAGTGTTATACGCATCAAATGTGACTGCAATTTTCATAAAAGACGACCAATACAGCCGCAAAAGATCGCCTTTCGGAAACCTTTCGAACCTTGGTCATCCGACGGTCCGCTAACCGAGCCAACTCAGTTTCAATATCGACTGTAATAAATCTGTAATGAATGAGTTAGCAAAAATATAAAAAATCAAGAAAATGATTCATGAGAGCCGCAGCGTCTCGAAAAATAAACCGCGCGAAGCAGAACGCGTGTTCTGTTATATTGTAAATTCAATAGACCACGCCATCTTCTATCGCCAATGTCGGATGTGCATTGCAATTTTTCGTTTACGCGACACGCGATCGAAACGAGAGGTCGATATCAGATGAGAAGGAGCAAAAAAAAAATGGAGAAATCGCTGCGAAGACTATTGGCGCGTCATAGCGGAGGGTTCGATGCGTTTCAGGAATTTCGAACGTGACCTGGCGACGGCCGTAGTTTCATGGGTGCAATCATCGTTAGATACCGGATGGTTCGGCTATCCCGATGGTCGAGGAGATGAGGGGATGCATGTTGGCTTCCGAAATTCAGGAGCACTGCTACAGCAGGAAGGTTAGCGAGAGTATCCTAGTCGGGTTAACGCAATCTAGAGAAGAATGGTGCGGGTTGCGCGAGGCTGAGAGGGGAGCAACAATCACGGCCGATTGAATCTCTCTCGCTTCGGGGACAATGGCTCGACCTCGAAGATGACTTCGTGATACGCAGGCTTTATGGAGGCTGAGCCGTTCTTTGCAGGATCCCCCCGTCCAGATCTCGTCACGGAATCTCTCGATCCTCGCACGACCCAAAACTGCGAGAGGTCTCGAGCAACGGCATTTCCATTCTCGACCCGATATCTTGTAATAGAATCAACTTAATTATCAGTTAATAACTGACCAGCAACTGATACATGTTGGAAACTTTTGCAATCGAGACTCTTATTTATATAACTCTGCCTGGAAATATGAAGTTTCGGAAAGCTCTTTGACGATCAGACGTGTACCACTCGAGCGTAAAAGAAAAAAAAACGAACAAGTTATGCCGGGCAGCATGTGTCAAGCTTTACGAGCTTAGCGGTAGAACTTTTACTTATGTATTAGTTCATCACGAAAACGGCTGGTACCGAGGCAAGACCACCTGTGTCTCCGTCGCTCCTTTACTACTTCATGATTTATAACGTAGCGCAGACACCCTCGGTTGCTGTGTCGTCGTGCTATATCGGTCGTTAATATCGACCAGGCTCTATCGATACTTTGTCCGTATATTCCTTCGCCGCAAGCAGAGCTTCCTTATGCGCTTCGCAGCACATCTGCCTCGATAATGCTGTGTCCAGCGATTCTTAAATCCCGTATGGTTCATCAAGGAACGATGCCGGAAGAAATACTTTAGCTATCCGTGTATCAGAGATACGAGAATCCGCGGCTGCCGAATAAAATTGTAATAGATTAACCGGGTAACGTTGAAAGTGACTGCAGCGATGTATTCCGGGCGAACATACCACAGGCGAGGAGCAGTTGCCACAAACAACAAAGTGCCGTGGCAGCCGATAGGGAAAAGATAATAAATTAAACACACGACGCGTTTTCAATGTTGCATGGACAGTTCTCGCTGACGCGTAGGCAAAGGTTAATTGCCGGCCATCCTAACAGCATACAGCCCCGCGGCCTCTTAAAAGCTTCACATGAAAGATTAAACATACGCCCCGTGCGGCCAAGATTATTGCATTTTTAACGTTACGGCCGTTGTGCCGTAGACGGTCTCGTATACACTCAAGAATACTGATATGCCCCGGCTGTAACTTCCCTGTTTTTCATGCCCTGGCTCTTATATTCTCACGGCTGAAATCATTGAGCGAATAACTTACCGCCAGTAACGCTGTTTATTCAACGGAACGATAAAGCATGGGTTGTGTTATATTACAAGCATGAAATTACTTTGTTTCAATTGCAACAAATTATATTTTTAATTATCTCTTTGTATACCAGAACACTAATAATTATTTATATTGATAAAATAAACACGAACGTAAGATTAATTTGAATTAAGTGTACCGAGGGAATAATGGTTCTGGTAACTATCAACTGTTGGTTCATGCGACTATTTTTATAGTTACTGTTACGTCCTGGACAATATAAAGGGCGGACGCAAGTAAGAATAAATTGTTTGTCACCGATTTAAGTCAGAATGCGCTGGCTAGGGATCGGAGCACGGTTGGGTGATTGGGAATTTTGATTATGTTGTATTATTCGCTCATGAAGGAACAATCGATAATCGTTAAACACCGCTAATAGAAATAATTAATTACAAGGATCAATAGATGTGGTTACGAGGGTCGTGGTACCGATGTGGTCGACCCCCGGAGAAAAACTGCTCGAAACAATGAGAAAAGTAGCGCTGAAGGCACCGCGGAAGAATAATGTCGAAAGGTACCTAGTGATTAGCAGGGCGCAGCACGTCTCGACGATGCTCTGCGTCCCGCAGGTCAGCGTGGGACTTCTGACTTAATCAAAAGGTGCATACCCAGCAGTGATAAGCACTATTGGGTCGCACAAGAACAAATGTGCGTATACGCGGTTAAAGCGAAAAATATTACAAAATAGTTCGTACAACTATAAAAACGATTGCATGGACAAACAATTAACAGTTGTCGTTTATTATTTTCCAGAAGTATTACCACGGTCCTCGTATACCAATAGAATCTTCACTCATTTAAAGATTAGTTGTGATAAAAGTTCAGCTAAGAATATGTATAACACGTAAGTCGAGTTAAATATTTGAATTTGAATACAAATGAAATAATTAAAAAAGTGAATATGTCGTTGAGAAGAAGAAGAGTTAACAACAATTTAAAGTATTGATTCAATGGCTAAAAAAGGGTTAAATCCTGTCGGTTTTGAACCAGATTGTACTATCCGGGTTTGTTTCATGAGTCACTCGAGCTCTAATTTGATATTACGCCTGGCCAGACAGTCCAGTTGCAAGCTGAATTAGTGACGACGCGTAATGCTTCGCTGACCGCGCTATTCCAAAAGTAATTTTCGCCTCGGTCTTTGGCTCTTGCAATGAAGAGCAACCCAAGCTAGCTAACAAAAGTAGGATACTCGTGGTTCGGGGGTGTTAAGTGTTAACTATACCGGTACCTTGGCCAAGTGCTAACTTGATTATCCTATTTTCTTTCGCCGACGGCCAACAGTGAATTCTCCAGAGCGCGTACGCATCGGCTGGATAAAATGGAGAAAAGGTAGAGCGAACAGGAAGATAAAAGAGAAGCGAGCTGGGGTAGAGAGCGAAGCGTTGAAACGCGCGGGTGTAAATACAATCCTGTTGTACACGTACAGGCTCTGAAATTTCAAAGAGTTTTCTCCTTTTCTTCCTTCCCGCAAGATAAAAGAATGCGTTCTTGATCAAATTTTCTTCAGACCTCCGTAGCAATTCACAGTCCAACATTTGGAAAAAAAATATCACATCCGTCGCAATACTATTATAATTCATCGAAGCATCCATTTCAATAATTATTCAGCGTTATTTATTTTACTTCACGGCATATCGCGAATGATAGTTAACTCGTTGCATTATTCTTTGTACGAGTGTATCGATAAAAGAGAACACACTCGCAAAGGATAACACTGGATACTGGCCGAGTACTTATCGGTATTGGCCCGAACCTCATATTTACGTAGTAGCGTTATGTCGCCGGTGGTCACGCGAGAACTCGTAAAATGCGGTGATCGCACGAACGCCATAAAAACTGTTGGGATATACGAGGAGAGCACTGGGCGCGAGCTAACACGGTGTGTAGTAAAACGTAGAAGGAGCCCATACCCGGAGGACTCGAACGGAGGATGTTTCATGCGTCGTATCGACTCCTTTTTGCTTTACTCTGAAATAATAAACTCGGGCTACAGTGGAATTGTTCGTTTAGGTTTTCCATAGACACGTATTTATGATTTGCATCTGAGAATTACCAGGTCCTTATCCCTATTTCACAGATATCAAAGTTAAACGCGTTCTAACTTCAAAGAGGTATAATTATACCGTAATACCAGACACACGAGTATAAAGGGTTATACAGAGGAAGGGACGATAAGGCGAGTTACAAAGTGGTACACAGCGGTTGTAGTCAGTGGGACGGTGACCGGTAGCTGGCGAGTGGTGACCCGAGAAAGCTGGTATCCCATTGTCGCGCTATCATGGCCCGAATGCACGAATACCTTCCAGGGTACACCGCTACCGCGACCGCGAACAGCTGTCGACTAGCTCGTAATGCCTTAATAATTGGAAGTAAGAGGAAGTCCTTGGTATCCGGATGGGTGTACGAAGGGTAAGAAGGATATGCGCTGTGTGCGTAGATCGGTGTAACTTCACTGTAATTAGGAGTCTCGTGGATCCGTCGGTGGATGGAGACAAGCCAACTTGGTCCTCGCTCTAATTAATAGTGATACCAAGACGAGGAGTGGAGCAGAGAGACGAGACAAGACCAGAAGGAAGGTAAAGGAGAGACCGCGGCTCTCGTGCCCTAAGCCCGTGCTGTGGGATCACGACGCGACGAATAACTTAGATCAAGTTATAATGGCGTCAGATATTCAACTAGCTGAGCGATAACTCCTTGGTCGCTCCATGGAGATAAGAGGAGTCGAAGAGCGACGGGGAAAGGCAACTGGATGCACCGATACTTATACTCGTGTGAGCCAAGGTTTCGGTTCATGGCTCTGCGCTTCTACGACGGTAACTACGACGGCAACTGTAACGTTGACGACTAAACCAAAGACGACGATGACGACGATGACGACGATGACGGTGACGATGACGATGACGATGACGATGACGACGAAGACGACGACGACTACGACGACCTCGTAGCCATACTCGGGGTATAGCGCGGCGGTGCGGGAAACTCGAGTTCTCCTTGCCGTTTGACCCTTCTACCGCGAATCCCAGTGAAAACTACCAGTCCCCCAGGACTGCCACGCAGAGGGGCAACTATACGAGACTCTCAGTGCTATTCATGCGAACTGAGTTTAATGCCAGTCTCGTTCTCCTATAGAACGTTAACACCCCTTCCTCCCCCTTCTCTACCTTATATGGCTATATGTCGTGTAGTAGGTGTACGTTGTACACGGTACACATCCTGTTTACCCTCGTTTCTCCACCTCCGAACCACTATAGACCCGGTATACGTTATGCACACAGCAACCACACACGTACGTATATACCACCACCTGTATACTCTGCAAGATATTCTGAATCGCTGACGAACTAATTAGTCGACCCCTCGATAAGCATCACCTGTGATACTTGCCTCCCCGCATCTTCGCCCTTCGTCTTTGGCCACGACACTGGGTTTCGCTACCCGGGTCTTATGTAAATTGCTCGTCACTGTGAATCACGTGAAAAACGTGCTTCGATATTGTATTAATTCCAAGAGCCTTTGATTGCGTCGTGTCAAAAGAGCTCGAACACCTTCTTGGCTCGCCCGATACCCGATTGACATCTTATTCGGAGTCTGCTATATCAGTACGAAATATTGCAGATATCGAGTCAAAGGAACCTTCCGGCTGCACGAATTTATTACATTTTCCATCGGCACGTATCGTAATGAATATATATTCGCTCCGTACGACATACGGAGTACATAACATTTTCTTATTACTTGAACCTCCGATCATATTAAGCTTTCAAGACACCGGCGCTTGGGGCCTTTGCCTATTGCCTTTTTCAATAAATTCTTTGAAGACATCAGCTTCCGGATCAAGTGTCGTATGTTCTCAGAAATCAAGTTGAATTATCGATCATTCGTATTCCATACTTTACACGCTCATAATCCGAAAAAGATGGTGATGCAATAACAACGTTATTGAAATTAATCAGAAGAATGTTCTTTATCGTGATTTCTCAAACTTGTTGATAGCAGCAATTCGCAAAATCTATCATAAATTTTTATCAATTTTTTAATAGTTCACTCGCGATTCCTGAGCTAAATCTTTATTTGAATTAACGGAAAATATATTTATAATTTTTACTTCTTCATTATATACGAAATATGTAAAAGATTTTGTTGCATTACGCTGTATCTCGTATTTTGTGTCGTGATATTAAAATAATTTTGCGGGTAATGGAGCGATAACAATTATTTTATGAAATAAAAAAATTTCTATCTTTATCGTTAGTAATGTTACACCAATAATTTTATAACAGCAACTTTGCATCAAGTTAAATGTTGTGAGAATGTCACGTGTTGCAATTACGGCATCCGCGCTTAAAAAAATAATTAGAAAAAATACGTTTTCTGCCTCAGATTGACAGAGCGGGAGGACGTCGCTGTCAATCACTTTTTTCAAGCTCCTGTAAAAATTACTAGCAATCAGCTATTGATTCATATCAGTTATAAAGCTTCATCTTTAATATAAGCGGCAACTCATTGCTGATTCATACTTGGAAGTGAATAAAATGAGCTGATAATGATCCATTTCAAATGACTCCTGTAATTATACCACTCCGCTATTCTGCCTGAAACATTTTTGGATCTCAAAGACTTTTGAGCATTAAACATTGTACTACATTACTACATTCATAAATTATCATACGAATAGCTTGATTCTGCTTCTTAAAAAGGTGTAAAGTTCAGAGCTAGCCTTTGGCTCCTACTTCAGTCGCCCTTTCCGCCATGCAAAGCTTTCGCTGGTTCGCGATTATATTTCCTCCTCGCTGTTTGGTGGATGGCAGAGTACATACGTACTTCGGGTAAAGCATCAGTCGAGGGCGGTTTGCAATAGCTGAGTATCGGATATAGGGATGCAAGAGCGCGCAGAGCTGAGGAGCATCGCGGAGAGCGAGCGAGTGAGGTAAGGTTGGACGAGCGAGTTGCCTACTACTCTCGACGAAACTTCGGAGCCCTCTTCGGGTGCTTGCAACCTCCTCCCGAGAGCTCATGAATTTCAGACACGCTCGTGTGCACCCCTTGCCTGTAGCCCCCGTTAACCCAAGGAACGGCATAACTCGCGCCCGAATAGCTCGTGCGTGTGCGAGTTGCGCACACAGACACGAGCTTTCTCTCCCTGGTATACTACCATAGGTTTCTAGCCCTTACTCTCATCGACTCGCGCGCCTATCCGACACACACTCCGTAAACCTATATACGAGTTTACCAATCTTTGTTTCTGTAGCAACTAGACGCTTTGCGAGGATGCACTTACTCTGTGCTCTTCAAAGTGCGAAGGCAAAATTCTCTGAGCGCCTCTGCTTCCGAAGCATTGATACGACGCTCCTCCTCTCTTTCCATTGTTGCATTTCTTGCAGATTGCGACGATCACTGATAATTTTACATCAAGAATTAACGAAGAAAAATGTTGGTATTTGTGATAAAACAGTTACTTTACGGTTGTACCGTCTTCCCTCGATTCCTTGAGTCCGGACGTTGTCTACCAAAAGATTTTTCAGCCTTCCATGGTATTTATGTGCAAGAGATCGGTTCGCTGGTGTTAATGAATACGTAAACACCCACTGTATATATCCACCTCCGTGTATCAGCGAGGCAAAGCCGCAGAATAGTTTCTATCCGAGCCAGGAGCACCAGGTAGAAGACGAATTCGAATTGCGAGGCCAGCGAGCGAATGTCTGGCTTGAATAAAATTTTAACGATAACCTTTCTCAGCTTCTTTTTTTTTCTCAAAACCGAGCGAATGACTCTCGGCCCTCTCGTATGTCCGGGTCTCTACGGATAAGAGCAATCGTTGAAGCAGAAGCAGCGAAGAGTGTCCTTTTCCATCGTACTCGTCGAACTCGTTTCTCGGTCGAGTTTCCCGTCTTCCACCGATTCATCCTGAAGACAACGAAATAAATAGACATCCAAGACGCATATATCATCGGGTTGGTGCTTTATGTATCTATACCCGTAGGCTACGCAACGAATACGAACGCTTTTGAGGCTGAAGTTAAGCACTCGCGCTGCTAGCATACAGAACATTGCAATTGGTTACCTGAATTTTCTCTTTCATACGGATAGAGATACGTGGTAGCGCGCGAAGAAGGCACACGCAACGATCCCTTGAGATTTTGCAATTTTCCGCGGACACGAGATGAGCAGCCGTCTCTCTGCCTTGCCAACGTAAAAATAAGATACTCCGTTGATACGTGTACGTATCGCCTTAAAGTATAACGTGTAACTATACTTGCTGCGTGTACCAGACCTTGGAAATATGAAAGCGCTCGTCTGTACCTATATATTGTACACGAGAGTTCGAGAAGATGAAATAAATTGAGTGTGCCGAGTGAGCTTTTGAAATTCAAAACATTTCGCCCTCAGAGAACTCGATGCAGAGAGCTCAGTATCCAGTGCCGAGTTATAAAGGCAGCGGGATGCTAGCGGATCATTCGAGATATCCAGGAGGTTTGCGTATATATAAAGTATAGGAGAGAACGGGGCGGAATAGCACAGAAGTGTAATAAAATATTCTGCATCAGTGTACATTTTGAAGGACTTGAAACATGGTTAAATTAGAATATTTTTTACAAGTTCGTAACATGAAGTAATGGCTGGTTTCTAATACCTGGGAAAATTAGTGTGAATTTGTTAATGCTTAATTAAATTTCATGTAAAAAAAATTAATAAAACAAGCTTGCAACGTAAAATTTTGCTAATTGTTTCTTCATTCTTTTACACCGCTCTAAAAGCAATCTTTACGAGGAAGTACGTTGATCAACGATGGCTTTGCAAACGGTGGTAAATAATAAGAACACAAAGTGCAATGTAGAATCCTGCAAATTGTTTCTTTATTCTTTAACACGGTTCTTGAAGCAGTCTCTACGAGGAAGTACGTTGATCGACGATGGCTTTGTAAACAATGGTAAATAATAAGAAAACAATGTGGAATGTAGAATCCTGCAAATTATTTTATTCTTTTACACCGTTCTCAAAGCAATCTGTACGAGGAAGTACGTTGATCAACGATGGCTTTACGAATGGCGGTAAATAATAAGAAAACAATGTGCATTATAGAATCATGCAAATTGTTTTTTCATTCTTTTACATCATTCTCAAAGCAATCTCTACGAGGAAGTACGTTGATCATGGATGGCTTTGTGAACGGTGGTAAACAATAAGAACACAATGTGCAATGTAGAATCCTGCAAATCGTTTCTTTATTATTTTGTTACGCAGAGGATTGAGAGTGTGTATCCAGTGTTTTTTTTTTACGTTACATCATACACCTACACATACACTTTCATCCATACGATTCAATATAAACAACTTTTGATCACGTTTTAGACTATTTTGAGTACGTTGGCATGAAAATCTCGAATTTCATTTTTTTTCTCACGAAAACAAAGCTTTCTCTACGAGGAAGCAACAGATAAAATTATTCGAGAAGACGTGCAAAATTCAAAGTATAACGATCGTTAACATCAATAACTGTAAATACTTTAAGAGTCGACCTATCGTTGTAACTAAACTTTTAAAAAAAGGTAAGATATCACACGGTTTAAAAAATAATGTCTACGGTTAAATTGACGGTTAATCAACGGTAAATTAACGGTTAATTAACAGTTAATTAACGGTAAATCAACGATTAATCAATGATCGATCAACGGTTAGTATACCAGTGAACCTGTTCACTGCATTAAGAAACCGCACTTTCTCACTGGAATCGACTCAAATGATATTTGAAAGTATCGTAGAGGGACCCGTCGACTTTTCCACGGTAAACTGATTGCTGTAACGGTGCGCCTACCACCGGGCAATACGTTACGTATGTTGTATAGTTGCACCTTTATCTGCCACGTATCCGCCGAGAGCTCGACCATTCGAACTCAGTACACCGTAACGAAATAATTATTGGATTGACGGGAGTTCTCCGGGCACTCCAGTCGTCAGTGTTATCGAGTCGTCGGAGTCGAATCTGCATAGCTATTAAAAAAAAGACAGATGTAGTACGTGAATTACGAGTCGTCGAAACAGTTGTGATTCAATCAGTTCGGCAAATATTGAAATTTATCTTTTATCGTGCGATGCGTTAAAATGTATGCGAATTCGAGAGTGAAAACTTGGTCCTCACCAGAGGAATATTGCGTCGCGAGGAAGAAGGATGGCATTTCGATGTCCGCATCTTCCGGTGTCCACGGAATATCATCAGAAATCGTAGTTGCTTTTCATGGAACTAGAATAAAAAAAGGATCATCCGTTAAAGTACACGAAGGATCGGACGTAACGGTCTACCCGTATCAGAGGTATTTATTGCACAACATTATTTGTTATGTCCACAATGATTTGAACAAAAAAAAATAAAGGTAAAATGGCGAGCCATACAGTCAAATAGCGAATACCGTCGAAATGGGAAAAACAGCGAGATAGCATGGATTGTTTGAGGTTTTATTCGGAAATACGTTTCGATTTCGTCGAGAAAATTGAAAATAAATCATTGACTCGTTTGGTTTGTTCGTATTATTGCCTCGGAAACAACTCTGTGACTAGTTTTTAGTGGTCTCTCTTGAAAATACAAAAGCTCGTATCATCGTACGAGCAGCGATATCGTTGCGGTAGCGACGCGAAATTGTTTTTCCGTCCGTTGCAGCTATTCGGATATAGTTCATACCCAGAGGTGGACCGGAGGGTGCGGTACACACGCGATTCATATATACGTACGTGTACACGTAGCGATACATCCAACAGGAGCAAATACGAATCCACTCTGGCCACGGAAGAGGTGTTTAATATTTATATAGCTCAATTAAGCAGGCAGTTCCAACGAAACGAGAGCGTTATTCGAAAACGCGTAACGAATTCACATTCCATTCGCGGAGGAAGTGCGTACTCGATGGTAAAAACGTGTAGGTGAACGAATCTGCGATGTTCCGGCCAACTCGAAAATTTTCGTCGCTTTCGTCGAATTTGTCAAGGACCCGTTCAGGCTCCGGTTGGTGCGAACCTCACGTGGATTCCATTTATTCCGTGGCGGAAGAGGGTGGAGAATGTGTAAGAGCGAAATGAAAGAAGAAGGAGCCGAGAGAAAGGAAGAGGCAGCTGCGGGAAAGATGTGTTCCCGGCTACGAGAATAGGACGTGGGGTATATAGTACGTACGATGGAACGGGGTATACCGGGCCGAGCACACGCTGACGATCTTTATTCTTGGTTTTACGTGAGCTCCCGGCTCCTCCGCCTTACGAGAAACGTGATTCGCGAGAGCGCCAAAGAAGCAGTGAGAAAGAAGACGACGCGGACGACGAGTAACGTACACCGGAAAGAAAAGGGAGCTAGAGATAAGTGTATCCTGGGTGCGCGGTACCCAGGAGATCCTGAACTCGACAAACGATGTCCACGACGTGGGAGCGTTCCCACGTACTCCGAGAAAGAGAGGCCTCCGACGCGGTGCCGAACACTCCGAAGTGGATCCCTCGTATTTCCTTCTCAATCGAGATGTAGTTTCGTGGTTCTCTCGGACGGTGGTCAACCGGATTCCCTTGCTGATAAATATTTAACGAAAACTCGGCGGGTATACTTCACCGTGTAGAATTTCGCTATCGTCCACAGACCGAAACACTCCAAACTATCCAGGACAACTCGTCACGGAGGCATTACGACCACGCTACTCTTACCGGTGAAAATTTCAAACCTTTGGGATCCACGACAGCCAACGCAGTCTTGACCTGCCGGTTGGTTATATTTCGTGTCGGATTCGAGACCTTTTAAATCTAATTCTGAATAGGATACTGCTGGACTGATATTTCGATATATCGAGTCAATCGCTGCTGATATCCGACTGTTGGTGAATCTTCTCTCAAAAGGCTCGAGTCAAAACCGAAGAATCGCGGGACCTTCGAGACACAAGCAGCGTTCCTTGCGGCTTTTCGAATTCCAACGGTATTAAATATTTAATGTCTGCTCTATGTGGGAGTTGGATCGATGCAGGTTGCCCCTTCAAATCCAGCTCGAGGTTGATGGTGAACTATCGAGTTGGCCGAGGTGATCTCTAGTCCCACCCTCTTGGTTCTTCACTCCAGACGCAGTCTTATCAATTTATTTCCGGTCAAACGGTGAACTTTGCAAGTAAAAGGTCATGGTGCTGATGCTGGAAGACGATACCAACAGCGTTGACTCTCTCTCTCTCTCTCTCTCTCTCTCTCTCTCTCTCTCTCTCTCTCTCTCTCTCTCTCTCTCTCTCTCTCTCTCTCTCACTCTCTATTCCCTCCCTCTTTCTCGTTAGCTATTGCATTTCAGACGGACGAGAAGGTGATGCTCCCTTTTGATGCGACGACCCAGTTGGCTTCCGTCGTTGGATTTATTGGCGTTTTGATGAAAGCATCCACCAGCGAGTTATTCAGCCAGTCTTGTAGGAGAATACCGGTAGAAGCCAAACCGGCGCTACCGAGCGTACTCTTTCCACTTGGCCCTAAGGCCATAAATTTTGAAGAAAGCTTTCGTTCTTTGCGCCCTTACCTCGCTCTTCTTACATCCGCGGGCTATACCCCCTGCGGTATATGCCAAGGAAGCTACGCTCTGCGTGCTAGCTGCACGTACTTACCCATGTCCAACGTCTCACTGCCAGTTTGACTTTCGAGAAAATTGCTCTACCAACGGAAAAAAACCGGTATCCCTCGCGGACTGCGGTAAAATGTATGACTGGAGTGACTTGCTCCAAGACCTTTCCCATTATACCACGACAAATATACGCAGTCGAACGATATCGAGCCTACGGACATAAAAATCTATGTTATATGCATTTCTATCGAATTGTACAGCGATCATAGAAGCATTTGAATATTTCAAAAACGAACTCGAAGTAATTACGCTTAAATTCGGTTAGGGTTGAGTCTGATGCCTCCATTTATCAAGATTACGCTTGCTAGGATCAAATATACATCCGGTCTTCTGCCGTTATACGGCTGAAAGGAGAACGAGGCATTGCTTATACGTATCTCTGGTATAGTCCCATGTAAAATTCAACGAATTTACATAATTGTGAGTACAAATTCCGAACTACGTGAAAAGGATTTGTCGGCGTGTTGGCGATGCCGGCAAGCAAGTATGCTTCTCCACATCCTGCTGTAGCTTCCTCAGCTCTCTGTCTGTCTGTCTGTCTCTGTCTTTGTCTCTCTCTCTCTCTGTCTCTCTCTGTCTCTTTCTCTTTCGGCTTCCCCTGACTAGTAGCCATGAATTATTTATGTGAAAAAGCTACGTTTTAAGCGTCAGCGTAATTCGCCGTTGGGCTTTGCCGAATGCTGCGATGTTGACCACGTATTTTTTTTTTTTTATAGATTTTCAACTCGCTTTGAATTTCAACGAATGCGCACTGAGAGAATGACTCAACAAAACCAAGTAAATCTGCAATTGCGGATGGGGAACTAAATATTTATTTAATTGAAATAATATTTAATCGAACAAACTGAGCATTTAAAAAAATTTAATATTTCGTTAGTCAAACAAAGTATTCAGTTGACTAAGCTAGATATTTAGTTGATTCTGCTGAATCTTTCTCTCGTAGAGAGGTCATTTCAATCCTCGTATTATGATATATAAATGCAACATAGTTGTCAGTCTATGCGACGACACTACCGAATTAAACTTAAAGTAAGAAATCAATGTTATAAATATCACAGTGGCTATAAGAAAGGGATTATTGATACATTAGAAACTATGCTAACGTATTTCATGCCAACGCCGTTGACAGTATTGCAGTATCCGATTTCACGGGTTCAAGTGGCAGGAGGTAAATCCCGTGGATACGGGCTTATAATTAAACCGCCCATGGGGGATCACGAGAATGTTAGCGACGAAACGGATTCGCTCGCAAGGTTGCTTTACACGCTCACGCACACAGAACGCCAAAATATTTCCATTCGCAAACATAGACAAGCGCGTATGGCTTTTGGTACGCGCAAGATGTACTATCATGCATATTTTGTACCTGTATTAGATCGAGTCTACGTGCGCTACTATATAGTATGTATACTCTCGTAGGCTTAAGCTTGGCAGAGAGCAACGAGGGAATAGCAACGCGATAAATACTTGGAAATATTCCTCTGGAGCACATCGGGCTAAAAGCTCGGAATGATTACGCTCGCACGTGGAAGGAGAGTTCGTACACTCGGCGTTTGTCTCCATTAGAAACTCCCTCTCGTCCGCCCTCTCTCAGTTGCGCCTCACGAGTTGCCGCTGCTGCTGCTGCTGCTGCTGCTGCTGTGCACTTCCACCGGAAGCAGAAGCTCCACCAGCAGCAACACCACTGATTCTTCCATTCGACCACCCTGTTCAGCCTCGCCTCGCACCTCGGTTTCGCAGCCCAACCTGGCCCAGGTCAACTGAATACTTTATAGCGGAACGCACGCGATTCCCTCCTCTGCTTGTCGAACAAATTGCAAAAACGAACAACGCGATACTCTGTGCCGAGGAGTTGCTTTTGGCTGTTCCAGCAGTCTCCTATTTACTACATTGTAGGTATAGGTAAATGTAATAAATTTATGTGTACAACGTAATTTGAAGGGCTCTTCTTAAATAATTTGTATACATAAGCTATAATTTTAAGAGATAACCAAGATTTCTTACGACTCGTCAAAATTGCCTTTACTTTTTATTCATAACATTATATATAATTTTGTATTACCCACTTATACTATATTAAATACACAAAATACTACAAAGTTATTTAGTAATTCTACACAAGGAATTAATTATGTTAATTATACACTCAAAGTAATTGTGGTAATTATGTAAACTTTTAATAATTGTTTGTTCATGCGACTATTATTGTAGTTGCATGTGCTATTTTTTTATAGTTAAACCAATTGAAGTTACAGTTACTATATAAAAATATTCGTACGAATTAAAAATTAATAGCTTATTAATAATTACCAGTACAATTTTTTTTTCTCTCAGTGCACGAGTATATCGAACTATCTAATTTTTTATGGAAAGCTACTTGGTATAAAAAAATATCATAAAATACGTCCGTTAATGATTCTTCAAATATTTAAAAATTAGCAGCTTTGACGATGCTTGAAAAACGAAAATACATGTGCGAAGATACGACAAACCCTTCGCGAGAGTTACCAACCAAACGGAGCCTCTCTGCTCTTCTTGGAATCTTGCTTTAATTCCCACTGGACGCGTTGCTTTCCTCTGCACCCTCGCGATTCATATCTTCTTCTTCTTCTTCTTCTTCTTCTTCTTCTTCTTCTTCTCACTTTTTTCCTTCAGTTTTTCGCAAAGGTCTAGTCTTCTCCTCCCAAGTGAGCTCGAACTCGCTCGCTTCTCCGACATCACGATCGACCGGACCTGCCACCCATGGGACTTACCATCGTAGTAGAACAGGTGTACGACTAGAGAAACCCTCCTTTACTCGTAGTACCGGTACATGGGGTTGTTGCTTCTCCCGAGGGTGTAATTCTCGTCCACGAATTTATCGTTAAAGGCCTCGCGCGCGATCGTAAGTATCCGAACGCGTTCTCGCGTCCAGTCGCACCATCAGAGGCCAACCGCATCGGGTACTTAGGCACTCGACTTTCCTTCAATCGACCATATACGTATGTACTACGAACCTTCTCTATCGGCTATCCAAAGGAAACTGCTGATGCAGCCATGAGAATCAGTCGGCCATTCTGAACTTAATCGACATACGACGATTTATTTTTGTGATATTTTTATGGCTGACGGTTCCCTGACTTTACTCCAACAATTTCATTCAAGTAGTTTCAATCTTTTCGGATAATGTTCTTAAATAGGTTCGAATTAAAACGGAAAAGAACTCAACGCTATTATTTTTAACAACGTCATTGAACTTTCGAGTGAACTTCTATACAGTCTCGAAACTATTGAATCTCAAAAGTTTTTTCTTTGTTCTTTGTGTTTAGGTAAAAGCGAAGATAGAAGGTTTTATAAATTTAATGAAATATCTCATCACACGAACTATCGTTACGTTTGGATGACGTTAAAATGTGTATGGAACTCACGTTTCTGGGTTAACCTCACTTTACGGCTAGTCGCGAGTAAAATTACAGCAGGAATCGATCGAACAAGCCTGGAAGATGGCACCACTTGCTACTTCAAGGTATATACGTCGAGCTGCACGCGTCACTCAATGTAAACACCAACAAAATGCATCACTGTACACTGTACATGATACGAATCTGTAAATATATTTATCACTACACTCGTTGATTACTCGATATTCATTGAACCGAACAAATGAGATTCAACTTCGTCCCAGGTAGGGGTTTGCTAGTAGAACAGCAGACCCCGGCCCAACACCGGATGTCCACGGTTGATGGTTTATAACTTCGGGTCGATACTGGCCAATAAATTTTACTAACGCTGAACCAACGTTTATAGTTAGTACCGGTCCATGTTGATTACGCTAATGCTGACCGAACGACCCGATGTTCTTGGCACAGTCAGATAAATCGGTGAGGTCGTTTCCGAAATGTCTCACATTTTTCGCAAATTTGATTTTAGCGTAATTAACATTTTTCCAGATGAGAATATTGTTTTGGTCTGTTTCAATCGAGGGATATTCTACAAAATAATATAATCGATGACACGAAAACGTTGAAAGACAGTCGTCTTAACCTTAAATCATTCTAAACTCCAAGAGCTAAAAAAATTGTTAAGCACGTTGACAAGTTGACGAAGTGTCAGAGTCGGAAGGGGATCGGCACAATCGAGCAGTGCGGCGAGAGGTGATCGAGATGGCGACGTCCTTTCACTCTAAATTGCGAATACTTTGACCGTATTGAATAGTATTTATAAACTAAGTACACAATCCATCCGATCTTTCTTATCCAGCTTTATTCTCCTGCGCTTGATTGAAATATCATTAAAGAAAAACTCTCTAATACATTTTTGCCAAAGTTTTATGATAGAGGAAAATGCATTAAAAGAGTCTTATAAGATAGCCACCGTTCACATTTTATATGAACGATGTAGATGAAAATTGCCTAATGATTTAAACACATTTCTACGGTAGTTGAGAATATGGTGAATGTCCTTACGCGAATCTTCGTGGTCATTTAGTGCAAATGTCTGAGAAACGATAGAAAATAAAATCGGAGAATTTCCGTACATTCTATTGTTAATTAGTCAGGGTTTCAATGTTTGTATTGTAACTAATAGGAAAAGTGAGTGCCGAAAGGGTCAGTTGTTACGTCTGGCAATACATTTGCGACCAATATCGACATAACATCGACGACCAGTATCGGTCCGAGGTACGGAAGTTACAATTCGTTGTTGTTCGAGTACCGAGTCAACGTTGACACGAGCATCCGAGCAGCATTGACACCTTTTGCTTCGCCCAAAGTACTGTCAGTTGTAAAATCCAATTTGGGGTATCACTCGTAGCAAAATTGAGTAAACTGTTTTCTTAAAATAATTAATGAATCGAAACGCCATTGTACCTTGTTAAAGTTAAGAACTGAAGTCAACGGAATGCTACTAATCGATGTTAAGTTAATTGAAATCTGGCAAATAAAATGATAAATCTTTAGGAAATATTATATAAACTCATTTTATTAACACGTTTATTACTTAAATAACAACGATTGAAAACTTTTTCATACAATATGGTCAACGAGGCAGGACACCGTTTCTATAGAATGCAATTCACCAAATATGGTCAACTCGCGGGATGTTTCTACAACGAGAAATTCCGCAACGTGATTGCGCTTCATCACAATTATGTTATGAGCTTTTCAATCGGTTTATTAAATTATCAAGACAATCGATTGATTTCACGTAGAATAATCAGCAATCGAGTCTCGTAAATTCGCATTGATGTTATACATCTGTATTTTACATCCGTATTTTATTCACAATGCTGAGGTACATATGATTTCATTTATATGTAAGTAGAGTACAGTGCCGCGTTTTTATAAATATTCCGATTGCTTTGCTATTCGTAGATCTGCGGAAGCAATGGAAATGTACGTTGGTACAGCTCCGGCGTCTGAATAAAATAATATTTTTATATTTGTCGCCTTAGCACCGGATGGGATTCTTATTTATTCCTTTTAGTCGCTTCTGCAGGGTATAAATAAGGCAATGGAAAAGGTAGATATATCTTTTCCGACAGCGGCCATGCTGATGTAGAATACAGACATCACGAAATTGTTTGTGGAAACGTTGAGAACTCCACGAGCATTGGAATTTAACGAGTATAGAGGATCGCATCAAGGCTATTACCACGTGCAACGAACCTATTTGTAGAAACTACGCCGCTGGCGAACCTCTATCAATTGTGCCGCTGGTGTTGGATATGCGTTCCTGATTGCGCGAGACTCACTACTCGGTAATGAGTGAGTGAATGCGAGAGAGAGAGAGAGAGAGAGAGAGAGAGAGAGAGAGAGAGAGAGGTGACCCGAGGGACGACAGACGAGACCATTTTCGCAGTCATGCACAGTGTACGGGATCCCGCGCGTGTAGCAGCGGCCCTTCCTTCCTACGGAATTTAATATTAATACACAATTTGCTTCTATGTCTCACCCCGTACCTCTATACGAACGTCCCCATGTTTACGTGTCCTCTCGAATTTGTTATTTATTCGGACGCAATGGAAGAGCAGGAATGCCGATTACGTGCTGCGGGACCCTCATTCTCTTCCTTCTGCACTTGTCCGCTATGCAGCTTATATCCACACGCCGAGCGTTATCGCGGGTCCAGCTACGCAAATCTAACTGGCGACGACGAAGAAAATCGAGAATTAAAAAGTTGCGACAAGCTTGATGGAACGCACGTTCTGCTGCTCGCGAGATATAACTCCCTTACAGTACACCCTGGTGGCTCATTTTTGTATCCTTTACATACTCAGCACTTTCGCAACACGTGTAACGCAAAGAGATGCTGCTTTACTTTGTACTTCATTTATGAATTCATAAATAATTTTTTAACTTTTTATTTCTCTAAAAAAATTATTTAAATTTTACATTCGTACGAATTTGACAAATTTATAACTCTAATTTACCGTTGATCTGTCTATAAATAAATAGGTGAGATTTCATTCCACAAAACATGTCCGATACATTACAACTCCGTCATAATACAACGCTCTTGACAGTTTACGACTCTAAGAGACAATTCTACGGCACCGCTCACGGTAAAAAGTCTGATTGCAAGAAACGCGAAGTCATCTCGTGGCACATAGAGAAAAAATGTCGTATGTAATTAAGTGTGCGCATGATTCGAAATCGATAGTATGTACATTTACTGCCGTTTGCAACTGTTCTCCTTAAGAGTTATGTCAACTCAGCGATCGTGATTACGGCAAATACTATTATTAAATTAAAACAAGAATTAAAAATGAGATTACGTTGAGTGTGCTGTGGCCGCAGCTTTCATCACTAATTGAACATGGTACACTAATTCGAATAGTAACCTCGACCATTTAAGTTATTTATACGTATTATTCGTCTCAATTAATTGAAAATTATTGAGGAAAATATTATTGAGGAAAACAATTGAAGATGGAAGCACCAAGGATTTAAAAAATTTGTTGTCCCAACTGATCTTTTTTTTTGTAGCACGTGCATAACAAGTCGTGTTTTGTATGACAGTTTTGCGGGAGGAAAGTCGTCCATTTCATGGCAGTATTGAAAATATGGATTCGTGCGTGCGCAGTTCACAATTGCTTCACTTTCGTCCCTTGAAAGATATTCTGTTCACTAGCGACTTCTTTTTTTATTCAAGAAACAGCAACGATGCTTCGCGTGCATTTTTTACAAAAAGTATCGTGTGTGAAGCGGGCCTAAATTGACGATTGCGACTCGTGTGATTGCCGTGTGAAACGTCACGCTAGTCGCAATCGGTTTTACGTCTAAGGTTATAATCTAATGGTAGTGCTGTAAAGTAGTAGAGATGTTTGACAACATTTTATCGTGATAGAATTATTCCTTGGTAGAAAAATTAAGGATGCTTCGTGTATACATTCACAGTGAAAATAAGATTTAAGCAAAATTTGAATACACCGCGGTAAGAGTAAAATTTTTATAAAAATCAACGATATTGAATTAAGATTGTAGTAAGAACATTGATTAAAAATTTCAATTTTCAGAAAAATGTATTATTTGTTTTATGATAAGAATTCAAGCGATTAATTCTGTCAGGGACAGAATTCTGTACGGTCAGATCAGTTTGCGCCCCACGTGCCAGGCGGATGGAATGCAAAAGAGAAGCTTGGATCACGAGATCACGAGCGTACATTTTTGTACACAACCCAAGTTCTTTTATTTTTATTACAATTTCTTGATAAATATGCCGGCAAAGTATTTCGTTCGTTGTCTTACATCTTTTCAAAGATGTAAAGAATCGTTAGCATCCATTTTCATCAAATGCTTAACATTTTTAGTATGTTTTTATTGAGAGTTGTATTGGGTATCAGAGCATTTTTTATATGTCGCCCGTGTGTAAAGAGTGCAACTTTGATAATTAATAACTGGACAATCGTGTAGACATTTGACTTGAAATTTTATACAAAAGTTTGATTCCCATAGACGAATATTCTCGAAAAAATTCAACTGATGCTCAACATTTTGCGTTGAGTAGCCAACATCTTTAATAAAAGACAACAGTGTATCTGCATTCGTTATAAAAGTAACTAAATCCAATTGAAATGTTAGTAAAAGTGATTGTTTACTTCAAATGAATTAAACTACTTTTATCTTCTGTAAGAACTTCGTGTTAACTTCAATATCCTCTCGATTTTTAAATTAGGCATCTTCAAAGTTATAATCATTTTTGCTTCCTCGAAGAGGAAGCTATGTTTTTGTGAAAACAATTTTTCTTAAGGTTTTGATGTCAGAGTACTTACAAAATCCTAAAACGACGGGGAAGCCATATTTAGAAAAAAATATCCGTGCGTATGTGCGTGCGTGTGTGTGTGTGTGCACACAACTTTGAACACGGGTCAAGTAGCAATCTCCGTCAGTTTGCACAAATTTTCGGCCAAATCGGTAACGGGTGTCCGATTTGGATTTTTATATGTTTGAATATTTTTATGGTTGTTTGAATTTCTCGGAAGAAAAGAGGTCCGCTCTCTGGCTTACGTAAATGAATAGGCCATGAGACAAGGTTGTTCGGTATTGAGTTTATCATGAAACGATCAAGGTGTTTAGATTTTATCGAACCATGAATTTTTGTAATTTTTCGAAAAAAAATCTAACTTTACTGTAACTTTCGTAAATGTTCATCTATCGAACGGAAACTTGGCATAAAAATTGGCTAAGGTACAAGGATACTCGGTCTTGGATTTGGTGAGAATCGATTAAGGGGTTAAAACTTTGCAAAATTTGTAATTTTACTATATTTTCAATTCTATTGAAAATTGTAATACCACTTCCTCTACGAAGAATCCAAAATTGAGATAACCATTTCCCGCAGAAGAGAATCCGTGAGTTAGCGAGAATTACGAAGAAGAAAAATAATTATCTTATTTATATTTTTATTTGTTTTTATTATATATATTATATAGTATCGGCTATAAGATTACGAATAAATTGATGGCTGACACTCCAGAGCTTCGCATAGTGAATCTCTGTTCTTCATCTCAGTTGCGGTATTATTAGTATCAATAAAATTATGAAAATTGAGATAAAGATAATCTAATTGATGTTTATTTTCAACGCTTGACAATGGCCGATCATCGCTCAGCGGCAAACAACCGGAGTCTACGTTGCAACGGGTTGAAAGCTCACAGTTTGAATTCTTAACTTTGATATGGGTATACATATACTACAATATGTATGACCGTCGGACGGGAGCAACGCGAGGCAAGGAATAAAGGTATACGATACGTATATAGAAACATGAGAGTCATAACTAAACGCAGAAAGCAGAAAGTTGAAATTTCTCATGGCACAAACAGTGAGTCGGGTGTGTCTTTAAACTTTCGTATTAACATTTTGAGTGGTTCTTCTGGCGGTCTCTTACCTGGTCGAGTTCGTTGAGGTATGAGAGTAAGGAGCACCGGAGTGTGTGTCGCGTTGCGTCGCAACACGTAGAGTTGTATGACGTTAAACGTAAAGACCCGCGAGGAACTTCGCTCGAGACAATCCCGGGTGCGACGAAACGTTGAATTAAAACTTGTCGCGGAAGAGCCGTTCTCCATTTGCATGGGTAAACCCAAAGTTTCCGCGTCTCTGGCTCATTCTCCCTTGGCACATATACGCCCAGGGTACCCTCTGTATACCGAAGTATATTTTATCGTACGATATATAACGGTATACCGGTTCGCGAAGCTGCGGCGAACGTCTTATCGAGAACGATAAAACCTCACGGAGGGTGGTAGTACGGTATATACGTGACTCCCACCCTTCGATAGCTTCGCGATTCTCTACTTAACGTCTACTCAATTCTAATCTCTGTGAAGCGGCTTGGCTCGCGGCACGCCGACGTTCACTATTCTCAAAGTAATAAAGATACTCATCACTTCTATCGGATGTATACCTTGTTGAGAAGCGCTTTATCGTAAACCCTATTGTCGGTAACTCACGCGTATGCACGTATAGTAATTCTCCCGGAGCGTGGTGTTGAATTCGTGAAATGCGTGAAAATATGCCGGAGAAGGATATACCACGGTATAACAACGTCGTACACCGTAAGCCGTCCACCCTCACCCTCTATACTATGCGTGATCCGTCACACGACCCGACAGTCTAAATACCGTCGTCTAACAGGTTTTTATAAGAGATAGTCGCGTGGAAAACTCCTCTCGTTCTTACGAACACTGATGCGAGCTTTCGAAACGCCCGAGCGAATATGCGAAGCACAAAAAGTATCGCACGAATGAGAACGAGTGAGGGAGATACAGATACAGACCGGGTGACGTTACGACATTATAAAACACCTACGTTCCCTCATAAGTCCGAAGTAACGGAGGAAACTCGGGTCGCGGGTGCGACCCTCTCGGAACAATATATTCTCGACGCGCAAAAAGAAATGTACATAAATACACATTTTTATGATGAATATACTTGGAAATATCGTATATCTAGCTCAGTCTAGGTGCTAGATGAACTCGATACGGGATGACGCGAGAACGATCGAACGATCGAGGAGTCGTGCCAATGGTCAGAGTCTTGGACGTACTACGTTTTTCAGGATTTGAGTTACGGAAAAAAATTTCAAATATCAAAGTTTTTCGAAGCCAATCGACACCGATGCAGCAACGACTGGAATTACCTTCTTACAGGACTCGTGGGACGAGACTTATTGTGGCAATAACGCACGGAGAAAAAGTAATACTAATAATTCACCACAGGAAAAATCTTGTACGTTGCTCTTCCACATTCTTTTGGTCCGTTGTCTTATGGCTTCGTCATAAAGGAAACTTTATGGACGACGGACCAAAAGAATGAAGAAGAGCACCGTGCAAGGTTCTACTTTGAAACTTTTTTTTTACACTTCAAGAAGCATTTCTTTCGTATTTTCACAAATTTCGATCCAAAAATAAATGAAAAAATTCAAAGTTATCAAAGTGACAAATTTTTCATCCCGTCGAGTATTATTGTTTATTATTTTTTTTCATGGAAATTGCAATGGATAAAGAGCTCAAAGAGCTTTACCAGCTTTATGGCTCAAGTGAATCTCAATCCACAGGGCATTCATTATTTTCAAAAGTAGGAAAAGAAAATGAAAATTCTAAATCCCCTGATATCTTAAGGCGGAGCGAAACCTCTGTACTTCATCTATGAGTGCGAAAGAGATAGGCTAGCATAGCGCTCACGGTGGAGTGAAAGAGAAACAGCACATCCTTAAGGCGAGGCGAAACCTCCATATTTACTCAGACGCGCTGCCTCTCTTGCACTCCGACGTGAGCGCCATACCAGTTTTATTTCTTTCGCACTCATGGGTTGTAGGGTACAGAGGGTTCGCCTCCCCTTAATTACTTTACACATTTTAACGAAATTTTGTACCAAACATCGCTAATTAATTATTTCGTTTGTGCTTTACACAATTATTAGTGTGCTTCACTCCTTTTCTTTTTCAATTAGCAAAATGCGATTGTTAGAATATTACCTTAATGACATTTAATATAGATATAGCATTTATGTTCGCTCAGTAGAATGAACATTTTGCGAAACACAACTCACGGTGAGAGATATGTGATATAAAATGTTAAACTTACACAGTCGCTACTCTAGAATTACTATGATTACCGAAATGATTTTATTTGAATGTTCTAATCCTTCATGCATACTTCAATGTATTTGTTCTTAAAAGTGTCAGTGTCGTTTCATTAATTATTATTCTCAATTTAAAAAAATAAGAATTCCCGTGCGTGTATCATCAAAGGAGATTCGAGTACGTTCCAATCGAAATTCGTTGAATTATTAGTCTTTTTTTTTCCATGTTTACAAGCGCAATGACCTCAACATTCTTGAAGATAAAGGGTGGTTAAATTTTAAGGGCCGATGTTGATTTTGAATAAAACACAAATTATTTCGGAAATTATTGTCAATTCTTTTTATTATGATAATATGGTATGGTTCAATTATGTATGGAACAAAATATCGACCAAATGGCCGCCGCGACCTCGGCGGCACACCTCCATCCGATGGTCCAAATTTTCGATGACGCTTAGGCATAATTGAGGTTCTATGCCGTTAATGTGCCGAATTATCTCATCCTTTAGCTCTTGAATTGTTGCTGGCTTATCGACGTACACCTTTTCTTTCAAATAACCCCAAAGAAAGAAGTCCAACGGTGTCAAATCACATGATCTTGGCGGCCAATTGACATCGCCACCACGTGAGATAACACGGCCATTGAATTTGTCGCGCAAAAGAGCCATTGTTTCGTTAGCTGTGTGGCAAGTGGCACCGTCCTGTTGAAACCACATATCGCCCACATCCATATCTTCCAATTCGGGCCATAAAAAGTTCGTTATCATCTCACGATAGCGAACACCATTCACAGTAACTACCTGACCGGCCTCATTTTGGAAAAAATACGGCCCGATGATGCCGCCAGCCCATAAACCGCACCAAACAGTCACTCTTGGTTTTTCGACAATCACTCTTGGATTATGATTCGCCCAAATGCGGCAATTCTGCTTATTGACGAATCCACTGAGGTGAAAATGTGCCTCATCACTGAAGATGATTTTCTTCGAAAATTGATCATCCACTGTTGCCACTTCTTGCCACCATTCTGACCATTGACGACGTTTGGAATGGTCAAGAGGCTTTAGTTCTTGAGTCAATTGCACCTTATAAGCGTGTAAATGCAAGTCTTTATGGATAATGTTCATCAACGACGAGCGTGAGAGGTGCAATTGTTGGGCACGACGACGAGTTGAGGTGGACGGCTCTTCAGCCACACTATCGCGAACAGCAGCAATATTTTCTGCAGTACGAGCTGTACGAGCATGCACTGGTGTTTTAATATCTCCTACAGACCCGGTTTGCTCAAATTTTTGCACGATTTTTCCGATTGTACGCACATTTGGACGATTAAATTGACCGAAAAAATCACGAAGTGCACGATATGCATTTTGATTTGAACGCCCATTTTCATAATAAGCCTGAATAACTTTAACGCGTTGTTCGATTGTGTATCTTTCCATGGTTCAAATTGAGTTAGTCTGAAATTGAGAAATGTCAAATGAAATGCAGAAAAAAACTTGACGTTTAGGTGTGGTTCACATTCAACATCGGCCCTTACAATTTAACCACCCTTTAGAATGAAAGAATTTCATTCAATGCGCCAAATTTACGTGACGAAGATTTTCCAGAGTAAGACGATATAATTTCCCTGAACATTTGAATTTCCACAGTGGTCTTGTGCGTTAATTTTGTCTGTGCGTAGCATGGAGTTTGCTATACACGTAATTGCTACTGGCGTTATATACAGAGAAAGGATGAAGCTCGCCGAGTGGCGGTGGTATTGGGCTCTCGGGGGAGGGATTTCCATCTTGTCTACGATGGTCTTGTATTACGATCTCACTGTCTTGGCTGCTGCACAAGTATATCAGCTGCACAAGTGTAGTAGTAGTAGTAGTTGAAGTAGTGGCGGCAGCGGCGGCAGGAGCAGCAGCAGCACTCCCAGAAGATGAGTTAAAGTCCAGAGCCGGGAGGCAAGGCCAGCACAAAATCAAAAACAGCTGGCGATAAAACCGAGGGTGTACGGTAAACGAATTGCTCGATTTCGTGATTTAAGGGGGGTTTGCCGGATTACGCAATCCTCGTGTGAGCTACCAGCTTTCTGAGAAAGTAAAGAGGAAAATGCCAATATACAGGGTTAAGACCTCTGGCTCTCCGCTAAGTCGATCGAATGTTCCAGGCATCTGAAAAGAGAGTGACAGAGGCTGCAGAGTCTCCTCTTTGACCCATGATATCTCGATATACGGTGAATCGTGTTTAAATATTAATATATGCTTTTCGTATAAAGTTTTCTCTTTCCATTGGCATTTTGTATCAATACACTGTTTGCATGTTCGAATTAATCATGCACGGCGAAGCGCCTCTTTCCGCACAAGAACGACGTTAAAAGAGTTTATTTCCATATTTAATATTTGGAGAACGGGACAATGAAATTTAATTTCTCTCCTCTCAAACGACACGGAAAAGGTCAATTTTTCGATACAAAAAATTAAAAACTAAACTTTATCGGCAATTTTTTCACAATCGAGCTACCTTAAGCACGAAAATGCACTCTCGGCATACGCGAGACAGATCAATCATTCGATTTATCGATTATAATAAAAAATGAAAAAAATTGGTCTGCATCGTGACCACATCGACATGCACACAGCAGATTGCCTGGGGCTGTTACCTCCATTGCGATAATGGCCAGGCATATCGGGTAATAACCGAGCCGAATAGCGCGAGGTCGATTTTTACGGCGGATACTACTTCGCTGTTACGTCTACTTACCGCGCGTTCCGCTTCTTCGCGCGAGCTCCGCGTCGTACAGCGCATGCGAGTCTTCGAAAAAAAAACGAAAAAACTTCTTCCGCGTTAAGGTGGTAGTACGAAATATGGCAGCCGTCCCTATGAATTATCGTGAATGGCCGATCCTCGACGTGTATTAAAATCCTTTTAACCGACCATAAATAAGAGTCTGTTCGGCCAGGTAATTCTCGTGGGATACAAAAGAGATTCCGAGACCCTGCGCGGCTCACGGATTTTCGAGCACGAGGCTAAAATATTTCGAGTTGTACCAACTGCCGTCCAAGAGTGATGCCCGTTTTGATATTATACGCGCTACGAATCATCCTCGGGGGAGTATAATCGACCAAGCCCTTATTTATAACAAGATTAATGTCAATCCAATGACAATTAACGCTCTCTCAGAATTGCCCGATGCGATATAAAAATCCTACAGATTTTCATTTATGCTTTATTGCGAGATAACCTATTCATCGGCCGTACTTAAGGCGATGCGGACCATTTGTGAGTGCAAGAGAGACAGAGTTAATCCTGCGATTGCGAATTTCTTTGCCACGGTAAATCCGTCGGATAAAAGACGAGATTGTTATCAGAGAGCAACATTCTCGGTTTCTCTATCCGACGTAGGAATTCGAATTACAGTTTTCGTTACCGACCGAGTATCAGTGCCGCATCGCTTTAACGCAGTGTGATACAAATTTTTGTCGTTCTCTCTCGCTCCACCGTTATAACCAATGGCGTTATCTCACTTGCAATCACATTGGCTCGGTCAGTACAGCATATGACTTTCAAGCCCAACAGTTGGCACGAGCTTATCAACCAATTCCCAGGAGTTTACTTACTCAAACAATACAAAAGTTCGCGTATTCCTACCGTAGGTACAGCGACGTAGAGATAATGCAGAACAAACGTGACCAGTGGTCGTCTCAAGTTCTACGGTCAGTAAGTAACCGATTCTATCTTACCTTGTACCGCTACCAAATCTTTCCCCTGTTTCCGATGGCGGTAAAGATAATTTTCTTAGAACCCCCGTACTCCGTTATCACCGGATGACGCTCTACCCCCCATAAACAATACCCGATAAATACAAGATGCAGTTAAGACAATCGAATGCATGTTACAGATGTCGACACAAAGTCCGTAACCGGTTCGATCCGATACAGAAGAATGCGCAATGCGTTCTGCGCAGTCCCATTGACCGGCCAGAGGCGCCCTAGCTCCGATAGTAATCCACGGTAGCTTCGAGCTTCGAGGCGAACAGAGTGAGATCAGTTCGTCGAGTGCTGTGTTGCTTTGCACGTAGGAAATCGTTCCCTCTGCAACTTTGTCCCCACCTTGACGACGTACCAAATCGTCTCTTTAAACCCTCCTACCATCTTATTACCTGTCAGACACGAGAGTTACAATAACAATCGCGATACATCGTAATAGCATAATCGCTGTTACCGCGTTTATCGTGAAAACGCCTTACTAACGCGCCCAGTTTCATCGTCAACTGCGTTAAACTGCAACTATTCTTCGGTTCTACGGGTCTTCAGCGATCCACCTATTCGGCAAGAGTTTCCAGGCCGACGAAGACGAGGTAAGTCGCCATGAGTCACGGTGGTTGTTACGTTCTATGTGGGGTTGCCACGAGCGCGCTACCATTATATACGTATATACATATCCATACTTGAATGTATTATGTATATACGTTTGTCTTTTTTGTATGTATGTGTGTGTGCGTGTGTGTGTGTGCGCGCTACGATTCCGCGAAGGGTTGATTCCTATCAATTTTTAGCGCTATCGATATCTCTCGAAAGTACCAATCGAGAGACAATAGACTCCTTTCCTATCCTAGATCCAACGATGTTCGTCTGATTTTTTTTTTTTTTTTTTTTAATTTTGTATCTTTAAAGCATTGATATCAGTCATTCGATTATTGATTTGATGTTGAAGACTCCAAGCAAAACAGGTTATAAGGAAAGAATAAGAAAAAAATCGACCGTCCAATCGAGAATAAATTGAACGAGAAAACTCGGTCTCTTACGCGAATAGACAGCAGGCTTGGGTTAACCCCGATTCCGCGGGTTTACACGGGAAAATCAATACACTAACCCTACTCTACTCCGAGTGTTCCTTAATATACGCGACTATGCACTCGTATATTCGCTCTCTGTCTTTCACTCCCTTTCTTTCTTTCTTTCTTCTCTCTCTCTCTCTCTCTCTCTCTCTCTCTCTCTCTCTCTCTCTCTCTCTCTCTCTCTCTCTCTTTCTCTCTCTTTCTCTCTCACGTCTTGCTCTGTTCGTCGTCGGGGTCTATCGTCGAGAATATTTCGTGCGATAAAGCAAGTACGGGGCAGGAAGTGCACGATTTCCCGCGTCCGGAGAAATCGATAATTCGGCAAACGGATAATTTGGCTCTAACTTCGCGATGGTAAAACATTCGTCGGAGTCCTTATTTCGCGCTTTGAAATACTTCGTGGCCTTGACACACGACGATGATCCAATTATTAAATAATCTCCCGTCGACTCAACTCACTCGAATTACTTGCGTTCCACTGCAATACGATTGTCACGGTCGAATGCAACTGTCACATCGATAACGCAAAATCATACACAATTTGATATGCCTAAATATTTTTTTTCCCATTATAATCGGATAAGATAAATAATAAATTTAAGATTTTACGGTTTTACCGGTCGTCGGGTGAATAAAGGGAGCGCGAGAGAGAGACAGAGAGAGAGAAAGAGGGAGAAACATGGAGACGGAGAATGAGAAAGAGAAGCACAACGCGCACATGCAGTTCCCGTGACTTGCGGGCGCTTCTAGGAAAATCAATAAGCGACGAACATCTGACTCAATTCCGTGTACCCATCGACCAGCAACCATATCGATTTTTCTAGCACGTGTATGCATATATATATATATATATATATATATGAACCCTATTCTCTCCTATGTGTCCTGTTCCACAAAAGTCGACATTATATTTACTACATTGGTTATCATAGTTCAGCCAGAGCCGCGAGGAGTGTACGCAAGCACAAAATCGGTAGACGTATCGATCGTTCGCTCGATCAAATCGATATCTATAGGTATCGGACGAGTATCGTTAATTTTTACCATTTGTATCGTCACTGACGAGTCCTTATGAAAATATATTAACAAATAGTTGACAAACGCGCTACCGTGAACAACGTCTCGTGTTATTGCGAACACTCCAACGGTCTGGTACGCCGGGATGAAAACGCACACACACTTTACAATTGGAATGATGCCAGCACGCATGGTCACTAGATGTTAATGCGATTTCGGCAGGTGATACATTGTGCATGTCCCTCCCCCCCACGTCGCTTAACGACATGCAAGATTTTTCTTTTTCCTTTACGAACGAGAGCTAAACACGATCTCCTCGTTGCATTGGCCTCAGCCCTATATTCGCTCTGTTATGCGATACGTACGCTCCTGAAAGACATATATACGATCAGGGACGTAGCTTGCACCGAGGGAACAGAGGTTCAATCGTTTTTGACTCGATAATAAGGTAACGGACGAAAGTCGGCTGCTTCCTCAAGGCTAGGGGTTCAGGTAGATATCTTGTGGGGTCTCTTCAGGCTTTAACCTCGTCTGAAGATTGAACAAAGAAAAAATTTAGACGCAGGCGCTCGTAATTATTGGTGTTAACATTTTTTTTTTGTGATTAATCAGGATGAGTCTAGACAAAAGTTGAAATTAATTTAGATTATTGAGACGTCGATCAGCGATTTCTATTCAATCTTCTCTATTAAAGTTATTTGTAGACGCAAAACCTTCGTGCAGATGTAAAATGTTAACAATTTTTAACTATTCGACGGACGTACACCGATAAAAATGTTTGACGAATAGCTAACAAAATTATAATCACATATTTTTTAATTGCATACATATAAATATTAGTTTATTAAATTTGTTTTCGACTCGATGAAATATTTATTAAATTATTATAAAATATTATATAATTTCCAACCTCACGCCGTAATTTAATCATTTTTTCTAAACCTTTTTCTCGGTTAATATATTTTATCTAAAAATTATTACGTGTTTTACATTTTTATACAAAAATCTAAAACGTAATATTTAAAAAATTGTTATTGTTATTGTACAGTTATTCAACGGTTGGTTGAATTATTCGTGCAAAAAATATGTTTAAAGTTTTTTATACAGACGGTGGTACGTCACGAGATCTTAAGATGATGCGATACACCTTGAGAATCTGTAATCGGTAGCGGAAATTCTAATTCAATTTAATCAGAGACGCTCAATGTTTCAGACAAAAGCAAATTTGATTGCACTTCCTCTATTTACTCTGTAGTGAAACGAAATTTGTTTGTTTTTTTCTCAAACATGTATCGTCTTTTGGTAGATCGGATTAACGTTTCTATTGACAATTACTGTTTCTAAAGATATCATCATTTTGAATAGAGTACGAGAGCACGTATCGGTATTACGTTGAGATAACACTGAGGTAAAAATAGTGAGCGTATGTGGGAAACTATACGTAAAGTGTGATGTTTTCCATATACTTTCCATTTCAAGATAACGCGTCATAGCATGACACACGATGATTAATATCGAGAATTAGATGGAAGAAGCCAATGCCGCGCGGAGGTTGTGAATGCTTTTTGGTCACGAGCAAGGGCCTTTCTCTACACTCCACAGTCTTTCATTGTTTTTATTATGTCCGTTTCCTGTTCGTTTGCCTTGTTGACGTACGAATTTGGCATAAATTCGGCTTCTGGCACGCCTTCACACCGATCATCATCAAAATCATCAGCAGCAGTAACAGTACCACCAGTAGCAGCAGCAGCAGCAGCAGCAGCAGCAGCAGCAGCAGCAGCAGCAGCAGCAGCAGCAGCAGCAGCAGCAGCAGCAGCAGCAAACATATCATCAGCGTCATCCACGCGTACCTCGAAACATCGACCTCGAGGCTGCTGAGTTGCTGGCCGGTAGTCAGCAGCACCAGCAGCACCATTGCCTCAAGCAATCGAAGGAATATCATATCTAAAACGCAGAGAGGCGAGAGATAGACGGGCCAGCTTATTATTCTATCTAATACCGTGCGGCAAGCAGGCGCATTCTCAACCGGAAAGAGGTGGAATAGAGTGGGCGCCGTGTGGAGGTGACCGGAAATACCGCCATGCCGGCAGGTATCGGCGCTTCGTACAGGTCGCTAGGCGACCTGGGCGAAGACGTCTACAAAAGCACGACAATCGTCGACCAAACCCAGACGACTGGACAGAGCGTTTTCGAGAGCGTGAAGAAGGCTTTCAGCTTCGCTTCGCCGAAGATCGAGATGAGGAAGAAGGATCCACTGATCGAGGACAGGCGCGAGAGCGTCTCGATAGTGTCCAGGTAGGTGTCACATACTCGACGATCGAGGAAATTCACGTTGGTGGATTGAAACGCGCGCGCGATGCTTTCTTCGAGCTTCCTTCGCCACCGCAGCATCGACTTCGACGCCTACCTTTGACCTCGAAACCTCTCTCGCTCTCTCGATGTCCATCCTACCTCGTCATTCCATGTCACCGATCATTGAAATAACTCTCAACAACCCGTCGACCACGCCCTGCTATTGATTAGGATTCGAGGTCAAAAGTGGCTAACATTATCAGGAGAAAGATTGAAAGGGAAAATTCGCGGGGTTGGTGGTCATGATGGTGGTGGTGGTGGTGGTGACCATGGTGGTGTTGGAGACGGTGGTGGGGGTCTCCCCATGATTTAAATCGGTTCGCTCTGCTTGCGTCAGGACTTTTAATTCTATTGCAAAATTCCCCGTTGATTTGGGCATATCGTGATTCGAAAGATGAACAAAGTTTTATTTGTATAAAATTTTATTCGTAGGTCACGAATAAAATATAATTTTTTCTAGAAAATCATAAAACTCCATCAAAGTAATTTTTATTCCAATCAATTTTGTTGTCTGAATAAAAATGAAGTCAAAGGATTCTATTTGTGTTAGTGTTAAACTACTAAATAATCCTTTGGAGCTGTCCCTGCGAATAAATTATTGGAACAATGTTTTATTAACATTATTAAAGTAAATATTTATTGGAACGATGCCCAACCTTGATACGATCAAGATAAATTTTGTTTCCTTGTTTAACGTCAAACCCATAAAGTTTTCGTTTTTTTTTCTTTTTCGTTAGACTACGGGCTTGCAACGTACTTAGAATAAATTAAATTCTAGAATCAAAACATTTTCACGAATCATTTGAGATAGAACAGCCGCGTTCATCGTATCTCTCGCGTGTTACAAGCACTATCGCTGGAATTAATTATCACAGATGATGATATCGATAGCGGTTAGAGTTGGAGAAGAAACCTAGGACCGGAAGCTGCGACTATCGATCGGCCCAAGTAAACGGGCCACGAGGTAAGCTGCATGCCACCCGATCTTTTCCTGCTCTTTACCGCACGATTTTCTGTCGCTACTTGCATGGCTTTTGTATATTATTTATGAACCGTAGTCAGTTACAACGTCTCTAAGGTCCTCTTCCCCATTCGCATTATCGTTACGTCATAGTGCGGAATTTGATTCACGCCGGAAGCTCGATCTTGCTATAAAACGCGTCTATGATTCCCTTTGTCACCGAAGAAAATGTTCCACTCTTCGAAACTCTTCGTTTATTCAGCGAGAAAAAAGTGCGCAGGATGCAAAATACGTACGAAGAGGCGTTCGTTGCTCCGTTGAAGGAACGGAGAGTCAAGTATTTAAGTAATTAATGACAACTCAACGCACAGAAGTAAAAAAATTGCCAAATGGATGGTTAAATCATGATACTAAGAATTTATTGAAATTATATTTGTCAATTCTGCATAGAAATGACTAATATTAGGCACTTATATTTTTTCTGACCATTTTGTCGACAGTAACAGCGTGCGATTGACAAACTGACGTAAAATTTGTAAAATTTCTATAGAAAATGATAAAGACGAACGAATTGTAAATCTTCGAATCGATGTAATTCAAAGAATATGACATTTTCGTTGGTTTCAGCCGGAAACACCCAAATCGTAGCTTTTCATTCGCTTTTAATCATAGCGCAGCTTCTGTAACAATTAGCACAAGCACGAGGATCGTTTAATCATCCGCACGGGATATCGGCTGGGTATCCAATAGCCGTTAGGGCCGGTCGTGTGATTATTTGCGGCGATTTTGTTTTAGGGACAGAAAAAAGATGCCCACAGCAGCAACTGCCGAGGAATCCGCACTTCTGGGGTAAGTCTTTTCGCCAAAAAAAAAAAAAGACAAAGAAATCATGGGCTTGTGCCTGAACGACGATAAGAGCTACCGAGTATAATTGAAATAAAAAATTTGGACCAAATTTTGTGCTAGAGAATGCAATTTCTGTTGGCAACGAGACGTTTTTTTTGTAGTTATTTAGTGATAGACGAGTATTAGCTAGTTGTTTTCATAATTTCCACGTACACGTCTCAGCATTCGATCCTAAAAATTCGAGCATATCATTACACCTTTCATCGTTCATAACCCCGACAAACCTCGACAAACACTAATATTAAACGCGATAACAAAAAATATATATCAATTTCGGCCTTCTCATCGATACGATGTTCAAATATTTATCGCGATATCTCAAACGTCATACGGTCAAGATAAAGGAGCATTTCGTCGTGGCCAATCATCTTCATTCTTCATTAGTATTGCTTCAACGGTGATCCGTTTCTACGGTGACGCCGGAAAGTTGCGAAACTCAATACCGCACACTCGAGAGCCATCGCTGTCGTAACGAGGTCGAGTCAGGCGATACGTGATACGTATCCCTGACTAATGGCATCGATCATGATTTATGGGAATCATAACGTGGATGCCCTAATACTTGAGCATGCAACAACACTTGGCGCAGTGCCATCGTAGAGCAAACTTTTTCGTGAAAACGAATTGATCGCAAAGACTTGGGCATTGATCTTTTTTTTTGTAACGAACAGACTATTAAATTTACTTTTTTTTTCAAATTCATTCATACTCGTTTTATGAAAATAGTAATTTTAAGAACATAAGTTAAAAGAAGCTTCGGCAATTAACGACCTTGGATTTTGTAAATTCCTTATCTTTCGACCCTTTCCTCGGAGTCCTCTTCAGAAATATTTTATTAATATTCCATTGTCATGTGGTCGGAACACTTCAAGCTGAACCACACGACAATGGAATATTAATAAAATATCTCTGAAGAGGACCTCGAGGAAAGGGTTGAAACGTAATGAATTAACAAAATCAAAGTTGTTAATTGCCAAAGCTTCTTTTAACTTATCATTCGTGCGACCAACGAACCATCGTATTATTTTTAATAATATAGTTCGTTTCTTGTACAAAAATTGAAGAAATTGAATTGGCCGGTAGGTCATTGAGAAGTTTTCAAAGCGCTGCAAACGTTCGTGGTTGTCCGCACCTGAAAAGGCTTCCAGAGCAAAGGGTCGTTGGAACCAGTTTACCATGCGCAAAGACGATCTCGCTGGCAATGTGCAAAAAGAGGATGAAATCGAGTTTTACTGAGTTTATTAAATCGTGCTCGGGTAAACGACGAATGTGTACTACGTACACGAGAAGATTGACTGTGTTCAAAACTACTTCATGACGAAAATTTGCTTTTTCCTCGTTGCACACTTGTTTCACAGACTTAAGATTAATTGTGTGTACCGCACAGGGTGTCAGACCTTTGTGAAACATGACCTGAATTAGAGATTCCTCGATTACTCCTCCGGCAAAAGCCCGTGTATCGCATCAATTCATATATTTATTCGTTCAGTCAGTTGCCTTGGTTGAGCGCCTTGCCTGTAAACCGTGAAAGACATGAAAAAGAGGGAGACGCCACATGCAACTGTCACGCTTTTACTCACACAGTTTAGACTGATTGCAAGCAGTGTATCGCGCGAACAAGGCAACTGGCTGGTAAACCAAGGTCAACTGCATTATCATTCGACGCTTTTTTGCCGTTAAAAACAATCCTGACCTATCGTTCAACCATGCTCAGTATATAAAAGAGCAACTTCAACATTCTCTTTTGAGATATCCTTACCAGAGTGGTGAGTAACTCGCACTGTACACGTGATATAGAAAAAGACGGATTAACCTAAAAAATTAGACCATGAATCATCAAAATTCATTATAATTTCTCTTTTATCCTTTCGTTCTGTTTTTTTATTCGAAAACAACGGAGATTTGTGGAGAAAATCACAACATTGTGTCATTGTGAACCGCTTTCCTCACTTTTCCACGTAGTATGTTGAATATTTTTTCATTTTTAAATATTCAGGGTACTTTTTTTTTTTAACAAATTAGCGGAGATCCAACACAATCGACCAGAAGTTCATTTTGGTAATGATATCTTTAAAAAGTTGAGAATAGTGTTATAGAATTTACAAAGAGGGGGCAAACGACGTAATAAATGTCAACATCACTGATACGGTGAACTTGATTCGTCTCGGTGATGCCCAACTCGTATAATCGTTTTGGCGGGTGATCCGGTTTAGGCGAGATATAACTGGTAAACGACATTCGACTCACTCTCAAGACTTTTACTTCCATAGGCTCCAAGTTTGTTGTTCTCAGGATATAAAACTTTGGTTAAAAGTTTTAAGTGAGTTACGCTTACGAGGCTACGACAAATTTGTAACTCTCCCGGAAATATTTCAACAACTAAAAAAACAACTTTGTCCTACAATTAAGTCTTAAAAAAATGCCTTCTGACAGAATTTTAACATCATAAATATATTATTGAAGCAGAGTTGTTGTTATAGGTGAAAATATTTCTGGTATAATTATAGATGTATTAAGAAATATCTTGAACGGTGCCAGTCGATGTAAACAATCTCAAATTTTTACTCAGAAAAATAACATTTAAACGACTAAATTAATGATAAATTATTGAAAATATGTAATAGAAAAAAACAACACATAACGCGTCACGTAAATTGTTGATACGTGCCCTACAATCGTAGTTGCATTACCCAATAAAAGCGCAAGTCCCAGGTATCTGGGATAACATTTTTAAATCGAGAAATATAACGAATAGTTCTTTGTTTCATAAAACTTTATAATGAACATTACGCAACGCGAATGCACTAAGTGAGACGCGTGTTGTTCCCAAGTCACACTTGGCACAACCTCAGGCGTAGAAACAGACCTTACATCGGTCGTACAATTATCAGCTATTCGTTAATAGGAAGAAGCGTCGAGCTGAGCTATAATCTGTGCACGTAAACCATGAGAAGTTTCAACGATTTCTATCGCGATGGTTCGTCGGTTGGGTAAAATCCCAGAAAATGGAAAGTGCAACGTTATCAACTGTATGAATTTCCGGCGAATAGTACTATCGGTATCTTCATATCGGTTCAAGGCTCTCGTTCGTACGAGACACGTAGGAAGCTACACGATAGGGTGACAAATTTAGAAAAATGTCCTCTTTGCAAACGTCAATTACGTACACTGTCCACCCACGGGAAACAATCCGAGTGAGAATGACCGATTCTATTCTACTTTCAACGAAATTGAATCGAAACGATGCGAAGCATACTTCCGCCGGCACTTATCTCGCAACGTATGGCAATTAACGCTCAGATTAAGCATAATTAAAGGTCATTAAGCTTGCAGAAGGACAGCATCTGCCGTTGTTACACTACGTAACGTAGATACAGTGAATTCTATACGGACGTGCATTCATAAATCTTCGTATTACATAAAAATTTGGCTGGAAAATACGTTGTTTACTCACTAAAAAGTGTTTAAACTCTCTATCGGACAGCAGTCGTGAGTGAGGAGCTCCATAACGGCGAACAAACACGTTTAGCTGATTGAAAATTGGTCCAACGATATTCTAGTTTATCTCTGGTGTCCCTGTTTCTACAAAAGCAACTACGTTGTAAATATCCTTCGTCGGAAGCGATTCGTATTCATCCCTCAAGTATTGTACAGCAACGTATGTAAATCTATGTTAAATTTATCTTTCGAGAAGAGATCCGCAAATGCAACTTTAGCTGCATTTCTTGAGACGCTATCTAGCAAGAGTTCCACAGTAGCTAGCCACAGCCGTAAGCAGATATCCCGGAATATATTATATTTCCTGCGTAATTTATCGTTGTCAGCCAATCATACCAGCAGCATTGCTGTCATTGATCATCCTCTTTGCACCTTGCATACGACTCTCATATCGTTGACCACATACTGGCAATAGTCGTAGAAACGCGGTCGAGAATCCATACGATTTTTAAAATGCAATGTGGATATATAGAGAATGAGATGAAAACAACTGTAGAAGCAGACGTGCCACACCGGAAGGTTGCATCCGCCTCTGCACCGGTGAAACAATTGCAACGCTGAACGGTCAAGGTAATCATTGTAATCTGAATGCATCGATAACTCGGGACGATGCATATAAAAAATGCTTTTGTTGCTCCGTGACTGACGCATGAAACGTATTATTAAGCGTATATGGTGCATATTATTCATGTAGGTATTATCATGTAGGTACTATGTAGGATGAGATAAGGGCGGGCGAGGTACAGGGTACTCGGATCTCCGTCTATTGTAAACGAAACTGTAATCAAACTCTCATCTGCGATTGTTCCTAACGGCATATATGTGCACTCTGGCGGAAGCTCCGCACGTCATCAAGTTATAGCATCCATCTCCCAATTAGCAAGGAGAGAACCTCGCCCACCAGAGCGCCCTGCAAGCCCGGTGTCACGTGTTTTCTTTCCCAACCTAAAGCCTGACACGTTTTTATATCACTGTGCTTGTATTTCGACGCAACATTTATATTTTTCTACTTTATTTATTACAATTACACGTTTTACTCGTATACACCAATTCGAAATTCATCGAGTCGTTTTCCTATAAAATTAATTAGTTTTTTTTTTGTTTTTGCAGGAGTTTAATTGGTTTCGTCTGTAATTTACAAATTTTCGTAATTAAATGTTTGAATCAAAATTTCGATAAATAATTAATATTAGTTATATTCGGAAAAAAAAGATTCGTCGAACGTCCGAGAAGAAATCAGATTCCTGCTGATCTAGTAAAGTTGTTCTTTTGAAGTTGGGCTTTGTCTCCGGAATGATATAAAATTTCACGACTTTGTTATCAAGTTTCAGAAGCAAAGGTGGTCGTTATAAGATATCTTGAAATTTGTCGAATGTCAAATACGGTTAACTGTTCCATAAAAGTTGCAACATTTTACAACGTACTCAAAGATATACGAATACAAGAGCCTCTCTTCGTTTATAATCGATCGATAAAAAGTCATAGCGGTGACGACCACGTACGATATCGTGTGTCGAAGGGATCGAGTCTCGTATTTCCCTTAGCGGGCTGTTACCGGCAACCGCACGACCGAGTGACCACCGATTCCCGGCCACGAATCTCCTTGCGAATGACGATGCCTTTGAACCAACACGCAATATCGTTTTTCGCAGCAACGACACCGTGGACGTCGCACAATCCACCCATCAGCGCACACCGCGGAGATATTTATCTCCTGCCAAGTCCGTCGAGGTGTACAATGTGCGACGTTCGTCGCGGGGAGTGCCAGATATTTTTAGATCACGGACCCTTTACGAAGATTCCACGTTAATAATGCTATTCAATGAGGATTAGTTCCACGGTATATGCGGAGAATTAAATACTTTCGAGGCGAAATTACGGGCTATTCCATTGCGCACCGGACTCGCAAAGGATTTTGGCTCGGGAGAAGTATAAAATCGTATAATCCTCGGACACTGGCACTATCATCGCCGCTTCGTTCAAACAGTTTAAGCGTCGCTTTGTTTCACGAAAATCCACCTTTTTCAGAGGCGGCAAAACTTTTGATGCATATAGAATTCAAAATTCCTTTCAAAGTATTTCGCTGATAAATTATCGCCTCGAGCTTCCTTCGGTTAAATTTCATTAAGAGTCATCCGGAGTTGTGTAATCTTTAATTACTTTTTGAATTGATCATTTAATATATATTTTTTTAACGATGATAAATTGTTACAACTCCTTATGTTATACGTAAAACACAGATGTTCCTATTTAAAAACATTAGATAAAAACGTAAAGACTAAAATAATTAAAAGATCATTTATTCTATTCAATAACCGTTCAAGTTCGGTCACTATTTTATCGCTTAAAAGAACATTTCTCCATCTCTGATTACTTTCAAGTACGATATTAAGGCAAAAAAATTCAATAAAAGAAGTAAACATTGTTGTTTTTGCAATAACAATTGATTAATCGTATTTTTTTTTTATCTTTGCGATACTATCATTGTCAAATAGCAATATTACATTTATTGAACCTTCTGACCTTAACCTTAAGCCATTTAAGGTATGAAAAAGCATCCAAAGTAAATGTGATAAATAGGGCAAGCCAGCTCTAAAAGGTTAATCCTTTGAGTTGCGATATACCGATATTGGATATATTTGTTGATATATGCGTCGTTGAAACTCAAATGGTTAATAATAACGTTTTTTAGTTATTAAATTTTTTACGAATGTTCAGATATCGTAAAACAAAAATGATTATAATCGCATTTAATATACAAAGAGCAAAGATTTCGCTGTCTAAAAATATTAGCGAAATTAATATTAAAATAAACATTGTAGGAACGGATTCTAAAATAATTGAGAATTACACAACCCTGGAAGAAGAATTTAAATGTTTCGGTTATTATCTGTCGGAGAGTTTTCCAAACAACAAGTTAAGCGTTTGATTGAGAACTCTCTGTATTATTCCCGAACGTTACAATACAAAGAAGTTAGTTTTCAAAGGTGTCATGCACCTAGCACATTTTATTATCGTCCCGTCGGTCGTGGTCGTCGTCGCTGTCCAAGGGAGAGAGAAATCGTTCGTGGCCGGAAATGACTGAATGACGTACACCGGAGATACGGGAAACCACTCGCTGCCTCGCTGTGCTTGGAAATTTAATGAAGTATACGTACGCAATCGAGTGTCATGATCGTCTGTCTCGACTCTTGACTTCTGTAGCTTGTCCTCTTTGTACGATCATTTGTAGAAAAAAAAATAATAATCCAAGGGAAAGAAGTTGGGGGACCTCGCTCGAAAAGAAGGGAAGGGCTCGTTCCTTTTTTTTCTTAAAAGAAATAATAATTTGGACGATTATCGATAATCGATACGAGTTAATCGTTGAATTTACTTGAAGATAGTCGTATTGTGCTCGAGGATAATCGAAACTACAGTGCACGTCGAGTATTCGTTGAAATTTCGGGCAATAAAAGTTAAATTGGCGTGCTCTGTAAGTAGAAACTTTTTAAAATCTCCTTTGGTAACGACATAATCGTACCGAGACCGGTGCGAAAGCAACTTTTTCACTGGCGAATCATGAACGAGGGGTATAAAAAGATGAACAGTGGCTGGAGACTGCTTTTACGTACGAGCTGAAACGCGAGAGGGGCGAATAATAAAGACCGAGTGTGTTTTTCCGCTTCGCGAGAGTGAGTTTTGCCAGAACTCACAAGTCGAGTGCTCTTTGCCTTATAAGTTTTTTCCTCCTCTTTTTTCTTTTTTAAACTAAAGCTGCGAATTTCTCATACGTACGGAATAAGTTGACTCGAAGAGACTGGTAGTCGTTAGTTCCAAGTAAACATATTTTGGTTAACGTGGCCATAATTCACGTTTATTTGAATTATTTTATAAAAGTAATACAACGTAGCTCGACAACGCGTGTAACTTTTGCTTTTTTATACCAATGTTTATAAAAAATTAATGAAATGAAGAAAAGATACAACGATCGTTACTTTTTACATTAATCGTAACGCTTTATCTATTTTTAAATAGATTTTTGCATCAAATTTAGTGAATAAAAATACCAAAAATATTTTGTTTCATTTCCGCGAGTGTGTTTTTCCGTTTCGCGAAAATGCGTCTTACCAGAAGTTACCAGTCGAGTGCTATTTGCCTTATAAGTTTTCTTCTCCTCTTTTTTCTTTATAAATTAATGCTCCGCATTTCTCATGCCTACTGAGTAACTTGACTCGCAGAGATTGGTAGTCGTTATTTCGAAATAAACATCTTTGGTTATCGTGGTCATAATTCACTTTTATTTGAATTATTTTATAAAAGTAAGACAACGTAGCTCGACAACGTGTGTAACTTTTGCTTTTTAATACCAATGTTTATAAAAAATTAATGAAACGAAGAAAAGGATCAACGATTGTTACCTTTTACATTATTCGTAACGCGTTATCTATTAATAAATAAATATTAATATATATAAAATAAAAAATAGATTTTAGCATCAAATTTAGTAAATCGAAAATGACAAAAACATTCTGTGTGTTTTCCGCGAGTGTATTTTTCCGCTTCGCGAGAATGCGTCTTACCAGAACTTACCAGTCTAGTGCTCTTTGCCTTATAAGTTTTCTTCTCCTCTTTTTTCTTTTATAAATTAATGCTTCGAATTTCTCTAACGTACTGAGTAACTTGACTCATAGAGATTGGTAGTCGTTACTTGAAAATGAACATATTTTGTTTATCGTAGCCATAATTCACTTTCATTTGAATTATTTTATAAAAGTGAGACAACGTAGCTCGACAACGCGTGTAACTTTTGCTTTTTTATACCAATGTTTATATAAAATTAATGAAAGAACGATTGTTATTTTTTACATTAACCCAAATTATTTATTTTTAAATTCATTTTTGTATCAAATTCAGTGAATAAAAAATGCCACAAACATTTATTTAAAAGTTATCACACGCGATGACAGACACCACAAGTTGCTATTATAATATAATTGACACGGCATAAATTATGTGATATATAGAAAACAACAAAAACAGGTGATTTAAAAACACCGAGAGGTTCTCGTGTCTGTCCCCCAAGTTCCTGATCCCCAGGCTCCAGTATTTCAAAGTTGAGTTATTCGTTAATCCCTTGAGCGCTCCAAATATACATCGAAGCGTGCGTAACGTATTTAAGGCCGAACGTCTCATCCAATTAGGTCGTTAGCACGTTAGCACGGTTCTCTCACCGACTTGTAGACGTTCTAATAAGGGTTGAATCTAGAATACGGTAAAAGATGCAAGCAATACTCTAGTATTATAGGAACGAGTACGTATGGAGAGAGCCGCACGGGGCGCCAATGTGCGCGCCCGAACATCGATCGCCGAACAAACTCAGCGCAGACGTCTCGACGCCGTCTACCGACTCTCTCTCTCTCTCTCTCTCTCTCTCTCATATCAATTATCTTGTACAACACACTGTATGAGCGTTTCATAAACCAAATCTACTTATCGTTCATGGAACCTCGAGTCAAGAAACTCAGGATCATTATTCCTCGTCTCTTCCACCTTTAGATGTTTACCAATTCTTTGCAGTTTGTTCTTTATTTAACTGCAGTCTGCCCGTAGGAAAAATGACGAGAATAATGCGTCTCGTTGGTTGGACATAAATTGGCGCATTTTCGTTGCCTACGATATTTGTTAAAGCGGTTTAATCAAAGAACTTCATTTTCTTGTAAGACCTCTTTCCAATCTTTTGACAATAGGATTTTTCAGAAAATTTCTTTAGCAGTTTTAAAGCCAAAAGACCTTTTCCTGACATTTCTCAGAGTAATGTACGTGGAGAGACCAAGTGGGTACGTCACTGGAGGTGTTTTGTTGACATTTGCGAGAAAATACGAATTGGGTCGCGGTATAAAATCGTTAAACAAAATGGGACAGGCTTAAATGAGGGGCAGAGAAGTCTAATATAGTTACGGTTAGAGCGAGGGGGACGGAGTGCAATGGCTGATGCCTGCCTGTGGGCAACGTTACGTTACTTCCGTTCGAACGAGGTGTTGATATTCTGCTCACGCTCATGAAACTATAGATATATATATATATATACAGCTGGTACGCGACGTACATCGTACAGTAATTATCCTAGCGCGCTGGAAAATGTTTATTTGATGCTCCACTTACCCGTGGTACGAAAAATTATCGACTTGCTCATACTCCGACGGTATAACGTCGTGTGTTGGCTGCCGGTTTATCGACTGGAACATCATTTAGTTGTCTTTAAAAAAATAAATACCGTAAACAGCAAAATATCAATTTTTTTTTACTTCAGTTAGGTCGTTCCTTGGCCTTCGCGTAGAACATTGACACAAAGCTTTAGATTATAAACTTGGGGATGCTGTACTAAAGTAACATTTTTGTGAGAGATTACACCGATCTGTTGGAAGATTTTACGATTGGTGACTCATAAATCCGTCGCACAGTATCACCGCGTTGTTGACGAGGGACGTATCTTTACTTCCGTAAACCGTTAACCCGCGGATATCCGAAGCTCTTGAGACGATGTGGCTGAGAGGTACGATTGGGTGGAACCGATGATTGACGATTCGCTCAACATTGTTCTACTGTACACAGTGATTCTGCTTTATTACTCCATTTCACTGGCATCTCTTCATCACCCGTGAACGAACCTCCTTGACGCAATGACCCGCACTCGTCACTACTACATATTTCGAATTCATGAATATCAACCGTAGAACTTGTCTCTCGCTCTGAATAGTACATGCAGTTCAAGCTGAGAGTTCCACTCGAGCAATTCAGGAGAAACGAGGTCGGCACACGCCCACGGCTAACATCCACCTGCTTTTATTTTAACGTATTTATTCGACGGAGTGCGAAATAACAAGTTCGAAAGGTCGATTGTATTTCCACCGACCAAATTGCCGCATCGAACGTTGATATAATAAAAAAAATTTTTTTTTTAACTGTCCGATCGACAAGTAGCGCGAAGAGGATTTTAAATGATAACTTTAGAAATATTTTTTTTTACCCTCAAACACCACCAGTCTGTTGGGTCTCAGTGAAATAACAAAACGTTTCAGTTATTTTATTATTTACGATTAAACTTTACATTGTTTTCTACAATTATAGAATCTTTTTTTAGATAGATAAGAATACTACGATGTAAATAACGCTCAGAAGTGTGAATCGACCTTCGGAGTCCCCGTTTTAAAATAAGACATTTATTTAATTATGGCAAAGCTCAGGTTGTAGCTATAAAAGAGTCAACTCGTTATCGATTTTCATTGAAAAGCATATTTTTCTTATTCCTAGAGCGCTCCGTCCACCAGCGTGGCGTTCGTTTTAAAGCAAAGCAAAATTTAACGACCTATGCAGAGCTTGGGTCGCACCACGCCACACTCTTGCTATTATAATATCTCGGTCAAATAACAGCAATAATCAAGCTGTTGAACAATGAAATGAATTCTAGATAAAGCTCGAAGGCGATCCGGGACGAGTATTCAACGAAATTTCAAAAATGATTGTTACTTTTTTCTTTTAATTTTGAAGAATAAACATTATATTTATATCTTGGATATTAATGTCGAAGAATAAGACATTGTTCGTGATGATAATAAAATGTTTGTTTGTTCATTACGCAGCACAATGCCTTCAGACAGTATGGACGACATTGAGCTGAAGAATATTCAGCTCCAATTTCCAGCCCTGAGATATCTGACGAGAGACGATGGATCTGTACGTGAGGAGAGAGTAGAGACCGACAAGGGTAGTTTGGTTGTCGCGGTTCAAGGAAATCGGGCGAAACCTGCCATTCTCACTTACCATGATCTAGGCCTTAACTGTAAGTACAAACGAGCAAAGAGTTCCCATGGATTTATCACGTTTATTCGATGGATTTAAAGCCTCCGCTCATAATACTCCAGTAAATATTATCAACGAAGGTTTTGAACTCTGATCGGAATACGTTCTACCGTATAATTAAATGTACAAGAGACTTGGCATTTGCCCAAATCGACTATCCGGTCGTCCTCGCTGGAATACGAACGATGTATCGAAACGTTACCGCGTGTGTTTTTTAATCCATCGTCAACGAAGCGATACGAGGCCGCGATACGATTTATTATAGCGCGGAGAATCGCCACAAACAACATAAATCTACTGCGAAACATTTTTCAATTCTATTTTATTACTAAATGCTAATTGAATTTTTTTGTTTCTTTGTATTTTAGATATCTCGAGCTTCCAGGCGTTCTTCAATTACATCGACATGCGCGTTTTACTCGAAAACTTTTGCGTATATCACGTGAATGCGCCTGGACAAGAGGAAGGCGCACCAACGCTACCAGAAGAGTAAGATTTGAAGCGTATTCTGCAATATTTTGATTCTCTTTATTCGTCGAGCGACACCGACTGCTCGTGCCAAACCAATTGTCCGGGAATTTCTCTGCATTTACTAACGAGCTCTCTAATTAGATGGTTCGCTGAGTGGTCACACAACCGCGAATTACGCGTTTCGTTTGATTCACGAGTGCCGCACTCTGTGACTTCGGTAGTCCGCAACCGCTTCTGTGCATTTCAATGTATAGTACAAGCAAATTATGCTATAGCGGATGGCTAGGTACACATATCGTCGCCCACTTTCTCCCATAACAATTTCGACCTAATTAACATAAAACCTTTGAAGATTAAAGAAGAAAAACCCTAGGACAAAAAAATCTGACCTGTCTGCACACCGTTTGCTTCCTCTGATCCATTTCGGAATAACGCTCGACTCATTACTCAAGATTAGGTTAACCTCCGATCGTTTGTTACTGGCGTGCACCAACGAGGCGGACATTTCTACCTCATATCGAGTTATAGAGTAATTTAAACCGCATTGCAGATTTGCATGCTTATCTCTATTCGGTGGAATGAGCGAAAGCGTTGAGAGATCGATGAAACGACCGGTTCAGGGGATGCGGAAAGCGAATGATTTTACAGATCGTCGACATGCTAGGCTTACTAAATTTTCGACATATTCTCTCTTGCAGTTACGTTTACCCGTCGATGGATGAACTGTCCGAGCAGTTGCTGTTCGTTCTGGGACACTTTGGTCTCAACTCGGTTATCGGATTTGGTGTGGGCGCTGGTGCAAATATCCTGGCGCGATTTGCCCTCACGCACTCGGAAAAAATGAATGCACTTTGTCTGATAAATTGCGTTTCGACGCAGGCCGGATGGATCGAGTGGGGATACCAAAAGCTGAATGTTCGTCACTTGAGATCGCAGGGTATGACGCAGGGCGTACTCGATTACCTGATGTGGCATCACTTCGGCAGGGTAAGAACTACTGAAATTAATTGACCGACGAATTGATGTGGACGGATTGCATTAACGCGAAGGTCGTAAATGTCTGGGCCAGCCAGTGTGCACATTAGTATGATCGGAAGCAGCTGCGCAGTGTCTTTGAATTATGGTGAACGAGAGTGCTGAAGGCTTTCATCGTGAGTGCCGCGCTCTTGGCGACTCTCGAAAATTGGATTACAGCGTCAGCCGCGATTCCAAAGTCTCTTCCTTTACTCACGCACCCTCCGCCATTTATTATGCAACGTATAGCTTGTAATAGGGTTACCCAGGGAACTCTTGATAGACGCCTGGACAAAGTTTCCTTTTCTTTTTTTTCCCTTTTATTTTTCTTTTCACGCAAGGGACTTCCTGATCAAACATTCTCGGTAGTATCCCAATGCAATTTGCATATTGAATTCACATGAGGATTTATATTAGTTTCCACGGAAAGATGAATCTACGAATGGCTTCTATACGCACTGTGACTATTGAGAGATGTTACGACAGTTTGACGATTTTAATCATCTATATATATGTCGTTTTCATCTAGGAATATACGATTGACTGACAATTGCTCCACTGAGTATAGAGAGCAATTCTATATTTTTCTGTCTGTCCAATAACACTCCCATGAGTAATTTAAAGTAATAAAAGAAAGAGTTGTGAAATTCCTATGTAACAAGAAATTTATTCTCTGTAGGATGCTACAGAATATTTCAAATTTCCTAAAATCCCTTGTAGGATCCTACTTAGATTTTTTAAATAGGCCTTTAACCCTTCAAGTACGGGTGATGCACTGATTCGTCGTACAAATTCTGTCGAATAAACCGAGTAATGCGCTGATAGTTGTCAAAGCATCGCCTAAAAATTACGAAAAAAATTAGTAAAACACGCTAAAATATATTTTCTTTTATTGTATAAAAGGAAATTTATTTCATACAGGCGCATTTGTCTTGGAAACAAACAAAGACCACGCTTTTCCTTCCCTACATACATTTTCCTGTCTCTGAATCGTTAATATCGTCACAATATTTGTTGTACGATACCCAAATAGTTGACTAATAAAAATTCTTTGGAGATGTCTGAATGTATAATTAATTGGCATAATTTTTTAGGGCACCGAGGACAGGAACCACGATCTAGTTCAAGTCTACACCAACTACTTTGAGCGTCGCGTAAATCCAACGAATCTCGCTCTGTTCATCGACAGCTACGTTCGTCGCACGGATCTCAATCTCACACGGGAATTGGACCCAACGCGCAGGAAGGACGGCATGACTCTTGGAGTGCCGGTGATTAATATCACGGGTTCGCTGAGTCCCCATGTTGACGATACCGTCACGTTGAACGGACGACTCGATCCGACCAATAGCTCGTGGATGAAGGTAAACTATATTTTTAATATTTGTGCCTCAAAATACCGATAATTTTTATTATCCCAAGGTATTAATATCGCAACACGTGTACTTGTTATCGCAGATTTCCGATTGCGGTATGGTATTGGAAGAGCAGCCTGGAAAAGTCAGCGAAGCATTCCGACTGTTTCTTCAAGGTGAAGGATATGGTAAGTGAGCGTCGTCCCAAAGCCACTCATATGATAGCGATATGTCACTCAATGATATTAATCACCGCCAAATTGGGAAATAATACGGAAGAAAATAGAAAACAAAAAAAAAGAATAAACCAAACGTAAGAAAGAAAAAAATAAGAAAAATGGACTCGCACGAGTGGTCGCCTTATCGTGATCTAGAATTCAGGGTACGTGCCGCGTGTCCGTCTGATCGAAGCAAAGAGAAAAAAAAGCAACAAGAAAAAAATGGGAGAGCAGACAAAAATATTTTTTGAAACGATCGGTATGATTATTTGACTCGATGCGACGGCGATATAATTCTGGCGGACGGTCGCGCGGCTACCTGCGTGATAAATAATTTATTTAAACAATCGGCAATGGAATTTAGTGTTAAGTTTGCTTGAATCTCTATCGGTTTGCGTATACGCCATTTAACGTAACCCGTGAAATTGAAAAGATTGGCCTAACGACGGGTGCATCTTATGATAAACAATTTTAGACGACACTGTATTGCAGAGTTTACGATCTCGTTATTCGCTGGCCTTGTTAATTAAACGTTGAAAACCATTAGTAGAGAGTGTTTATACACGAAAAAAAAATTTTTAAACAAATAATATAAAAAAATGCGGTGCTGTCTAAAGACGCGTTTGCGACAACGAATGTAGTCGTCTTATTTGATCCAGTGGTTGCTTCATCGTGCGGGGTTATCGCAATTTTTTCCAAAAGTTCCGAAATTTTTAGATTGCACGTAGTACAAGGTAGAGAATTGTAAAAAAAAAAAAAAAAAGGAAAAAAAAGATAAACCAGTCGAAAATATAATGTGTCCGCTAGCGTAACTTACACTTGTCGATAATCTTACGTACGTAATGAAAAAAACGAATATATCGTAATACAGAGATCGCGTCAATCGGTCAGTGGCGCATCGTAATAACAGTAATCGTTATTAGACCGCGTTCGTTATTCTGTTTGGCTTTTTGGTCACAGAAACACACCCGCACTAAACCACCTTACACATTAACGCTTCCTCACTATTCATTTTGTCCCCCCCCCCCTCATATAAAACTTGGAATCGACCCCTTCCACCGACCTATCGATTGATTTTGATTCAAACTCGTTCGGAAAGCGTGAACAATTTTTACATCCTTACGGTTAATAACTTATCAATAGTTAATTACGCTAACGCCACAGTGCGCCATTCATGTGCTACGTTCTCTAATGTGCCTATCATCCTCACCGTCATTGTTATTACGCATTGTTATTATTAACGATCCCATTGACTGTTATTATTCGCTATTATTACTATTATTCCGACTGTCACCGTCATTGTTATACTCAAAAATCTTCATCCTGTATGAATGGCTTTGTATTCACATGGGGTTGGGTTTTAGCGCCTTAAGGGGTACTCCCTCGTTTAAATTCTCGAGTGATTCGGGCAGTCATTCGCTGCGTAACGAAATAAGAATGAAATATTGGGAAAATCGAGGATATTTAAATTATTTGAAATACAAAAACGAAACGCCTTAACACTCCAAAATCCATCCCCAGCAGAATCAACGATTATGTATAATTTTCATTAGGCAGCTATTCTGACTCGATTATATAAATAAACGACAGAATTAAAAAAAAAAGAAAATGAAGAGAAAAAAAAACAACAAAAACAACAACACTTACAGACACATAAGAATAAAATCGTATGGTCGTATCTAAGCTCACTGTAACCATTTTTATTCTCTAAATGAAGAGGAAATATAAGAAAAATTACTTGTTCACCGACTTGCGCCTTTATTTCCCACGCGTCTCGGATCGATCGAGTGGTACGTATACTTGAAGTCATCAGCAAATCCGTAGATCGTTAATTTATCTTGGCTTTTTGGCTAAACTTGGCTTCTTAATGTTGCAATTATCGAGTACTCGTCATCACCCGTGACTCATTCGACGTATTTAGCAATTGAGCTCTCTCGTATTTGGCAAATTGGAAATGACAATTTATTTTTTTTTTTTTTTCTCAAAAAGAATATCACTTAAGAGCGCATTAGACTCTGCCAAAAGCGTACTTTATAGCACCAGTATCACTATCATTCATCGTTCTCTTTGTGTACCTTTGTTTTTAAAACTTTTTTATTTTTATGCGTTTTAGCGGTGAAATCCCCGCGGAAGACCCTGACGCCGACAACACCCGAAGGTAAATGTAATTAGGAATTGAGGCAGCAAGGAGTCGAACGCGCTGTTGGGCCAATTAGGCCACCTCTAAGTGTTAAGTAAGTCGGAATTAAGAATTTTATCGGGAAAAATTATTAACAAAAGCTAACAATTACAATTGTGATGCAAATAAATTCTTTCATCTCGGAAAGCCAGCTAATGGCTACCTCTCTTTTCTTTACTAATTCTTCAACCGTGACGACTCTAGTCTGAATTCTCTGTGATTCTATAATTCATTGTAGTAGCAAAGCATAAAAAAAACGGAGTGCACTAGCTCCCTCTCTCTCTCTCTCTCTCTCTCTCTCT